>BSBM01000336.1:5070000-5450000 GCA_027924585.1 Larix kaempferi
ATTCAACAGGAGCACGCATGCGCTACTAGCGCGTGTGCGTCCCTGTTGAGCATAAAATTCAGTAAATAACCCGTGCTCTTCTCCTGCATTTTTTCTCTTATTCCATGCATGTTTTCGTTGTTTTCACGCACAATTGGACATCCATTTGCATCTTGGAGTAAATTCAGACACCATTTGGTGTTTCTTTGACAATTTGGATAGAATACACAAGAGTTGGGGCTCTAGTTGGCTCTTTGGATTGAATACACACCAGTTGGGCTCTATTTGGATCCTTTGATTGAATACACAACAGTTGGACTCTATTTGGCTCCTTGGATTGAATTCTCATGCTGCTTGGACACACTTGAACTCTTCTTACATATAGTGGATACATCAAAAGAGCATTTTACATTTGAAGCAAAGAGTAATCATAATCCTTGAGGTATGGTGACCTCTTCCTCTTGTTAAATGTATTTTAGTCTTCATTCACTTTATTTGAATTGTATCTATTTTAGTTTTTCTTCATGAATTGTGTGATAGATGTATTTTAATATTCTTAATCTTCAACATAGACAATAAAATCATCTTACCACAAAAAAACTACAACATGCACCAGGCAATGCTTTGAATCTTTCATGAAGATAATTAAAAAAAATTGCTTGCATCACCACCAATAAGCTTTCATAATCACATAACTCCATCTAGTACACAAAAATTTGTTGAATTCCTCATGATTTCAGTACAACTCACACAAACACCTAAAGAATAAAACTCAAGTAGTCTTTTGGGGCTATTTTCCCTCATCCAAAACATGAAAATGAAGTGAGTAGGAGCTTCTCCTTTTGTAGGAAATGTGCTCCTACTAACATCCCATACTACCATCCAATATCATCCAATTGAGTTCCTAGAGGTGATGTTGTTGTTATATCTAGATGGCATTCTCAATAGATTTTAAGATTATATGAAAACATTCTCACTAGATGTTGTACATAATTAATTGCTACATCGAGTTTTAATAATCATGCACATCGAGTTTTAATATCTTATTTGTTGTTCATTCTTGCAGGGATGATATTTTGGTTTTGTTAAAAAACGTATTGAATATGGGAAACAGACGTAATAAGAAAAGAAAGTCTAGAAGGAAGGATCCGCCCCCTAAAAAGGCCCATGAGATAAGAGAAAAGGCCAGGTTGTACATGGAAAACCATAGACCTCAAGATGTTAGTGCCTTAGATCCATCAACAAGCAACAACGAAGTGGTTGAAGTCATTCAAATCTTGCTTGATTTTGAGCATGAAGGGATGGATGTTGAACAGGTTGTTAATTGGAAACCTCCCCAAGAAGAGCACACTCATGTCGAACACACTCCCTATTCGGATATCCACATCATCTTTTTCAGGATCTTGCATGCAATTAGGGTTTGCATGCAAATTCTAGGGTTTGCATGCACTTTGCATGCATCCCAGTCACCAGTTTGATGCCTCTAGCACCTTAGCCACCTTATTCTAGCACCCGGGAGCCACTTACTTCAGAGTTTTAGCCCTCCTAGGCTAAAAGGCGCCCACTTCTCATCTACTGCCAGAGAAGGGCGCACTTGTTCACCTACCACTGCAGTTCCACTTCAGTTACACTCAGTTAGCTCCGATTCTCCCTGATTTGAGGCTAGTTTCACTCCTGACTGACTTTTTCACTTCCGTTGGACCTCTAGATTGACTAGATGATTTGTTTTGACTTCAGTTAGCCTCCCATGCGCCCCCACTGAGCCTCCTTCCCTTAATCAGTGCTACACACTTCAGTTACACTTGTTACACTCAGTTAGACTCAGATTGACACCTGGATGACTGGTTCTTGTGCATTGATGACCACTACTAATTAATGATGAGGACTCCTAGTTGGAGTCAAGATACTCCATTCAGTGATTCGAATGACCTACTTAGGCAATTCAAATTGCTTAGTCATTGAGACAGTTTATATTGTAATCATTCACCCTTATTGGGACATTGAGCACTGCTGCATGTTTTGCACAGTTTTGCACCATATTTTCTATTTTCATCTGTTGTGATTGATTTACTTGTTCATTAGATCTGCTGTGACTAATTTTACATGGTATCAGAGCCATTGCAGGGACAAGATCTCTTTTCTACAGGTGTTTGTACAAGAAGATTTGACTGAATTGCTCAAATTGCAAAAAGTTTTGGCATGAGATATCTCAAGGGCATTCGCTCCTGTGCATGCAAAGCTTGAAAATACATCCAATACCACTCCAGAAGCTTGAGTTACCACATAATTCCTGGATCTGATACATTGGACCCATTCAACATTGTTTGATCTCCAATCCCAGGTGTGATGCAACTCTAAAAGGGTGGATTGTTCGACCTTATTGTTCTTGGTTTATTGTGATTTGCAGGTTTATTGTCTCCATCAATTGCATTCGCTACATTGTGCATGAAATCTCCTCTACAGCAATTGCATTCGCTACACTGTGCATGCAAGCTCCTTCTACATCAGTTTGACTCACTCCTAGCATTGGAATACTCTTCTTCAAAGCCTATCCTCACCCCATTCAATTATTTTGATTGGAAAGATGATATGGAGATCATATTACGTTCAAAAGGTTACTACCGAGTCACTATTGGTCTTGAATTGGAGCCAAGCAATCTATCAGATAGAACCAAACACTACAACAAGCTTGATGAAGCTTATGGTCTTCTTTGTCTCTCCATCTCCAAAGATCTTCCCTTCCATCTCAGCGGATTGAAGACTCCAAAAGCCATATGGGAGAAACTTGAAACACTATTTGGCAAGCAGGACAAGCTTAGGGATTTTCAATTAGAGAATGAATTGATTGCCCTTAGTCCTGAGAATTTCGAGACCATTAATGAATTCTTCACAAAATTCAAGAACTTGAACTTGCAATTGAAGAACAGTCGAGTTATCAAAGAGGATAAACAATTGATCCTCTCCATTCTAAGCAAGCTTGGGAAAGATTATTCGGTATTTGTCTCTACTTTCAATTCCGGTCGGCTAACTACCCCGAATTGGAAGATGCCTACCTTGAATGCCTTCATTGAGTCCGTTACAAAAGAGCATGACAAGTTGATTCAAATGGGGTCCATAAGCTCCAAAGATTCAGCCCTATATGTTTAAGGACCCAAGATCTCGAATGGTAAAGGAAAGCAAAAGAAGGAGAAGCCCAAATTCGAGCCTCACAAGCAAAAAGACAAAGGAAAAAAAAACGGATGCACCATCCAGTTCGAAGTTCAAGCAAAAGGGCAAAGAAGGTAACCAAAAATCTAAATGTACTTATTGCAATCGTGGCTTTCATCCCGAAAGTTCATGTATGAAGAAGACTATAGATCAAATGGCCCTCCTTTTGGAAAAGAACAACATAACTCTTCCCGACGGTGCAAGGAAGAAGGATAGGAATGATGATCATGAAAGAGGACAAGCACTCATGGAAATGGTTTCGAAGCCCACTACTCTCTTGATAGATTCGGGTGCATCAAATCATATGGCTGCAAATATTGATTATTTTTCCTCATTCGATCCAAATAGCTCCATCCCCATCCATTTGGGAGATGACTCAAAAATTTCTTCAAAGGGCAAAGGTACAATTCATGTAGATCATGGAAGCTTTCAAAATGTTCTCTATGTGCCTTCCTTGGCTTCAAATCTTCTTTCTGTGTATCAAATGACACACATTGGTGAACCAAAGCAAGTTACATTCATCCCTAATACAGTTGAAATTTCTGATATCAAAAGTGGAAGTCTAGTTACAGTCGGAAAGGCAAATCACACTGCAAAATGCTATGAGTTTTCACACTTTATTCCGCTTGCAAAGCCCACTGCTCTTCGCACACATGGTAATGAGGTCAGTAGGCTTTGGCATGAAAGATTTGGACATCTTAATTATAAATATTTTCTGCTACTATCAAATAAATCCATGGTAGATTGGCTTCCACAACTTCATTCCTCGAAGGGAATATGCATTGGTTGCATCATTGGGAAGCACCCCGAGCACAGATTCGACCGCGGAAAAGCTAGCAGAGCTTCTACTAGTTTGGGATTTATCCATTCTGATATCAGTGGTCCGCTACCCCATATGTCATTAAATGGTTCAAGGTATGTTTTGACATTTATTGATGATTTTTCCCGCTTTACATGGGTATTCTTTCTCAAAAACAAGTCAGAAGTGCTTGGAAAATTCAAGGATTTTAAGGCTTCTGTTGAGACCGCCACTGAGAGCAAGATCAAAGCTCTTAGATATGATAATGGTGGAGAATATATTAAATCTGAGTTGCTGCAACTTTGTGCCCAAAGCGGAATTAAGATCCAACATACAGTTCCCTACACACCCCAGCAGAATGGTGTAGCGGAAAGGAAAAATCGGTCACTGAAAGAGATGGCTACATGCATGATTGAATCAAAAGGTTTGGCTGGAAATCTTTGGGCTGAAGCAATCAATGTTGCTGCATATATACAGAACCGTGTTCCACATTCATCCGTGAAAGGTATGACTCCTTTCGAAGCATTCTTTGGTCACAAACCGGATGTGTCAAATTTGAGAGTTTTTGGCTCTACTGCATGGGCTAGAATTCCTACCGAGAAGAGACGAGCTTTGGATCCACAAAGTACCGAGTGCATATTGATAGGATATGGGGAAGAATCAAAAGCATATAAACTCATGGATATCAGATCTAAAAAGATATTCATAGAGCGCAGTGTGAAATTTGAAGAACCGCTTCAAGAATTGCAACTAGTCGAGGAGATGACTGTCGATTCACCGCCTTCACCAGAAGAAGATCCGTGCAGCGATAATGAAGGTATGAGTTCTGATATTTCTGATATTGTAGCAGCATATGATGATCATGACATATCAGGTTCGTAATCCTACCATTATGATCCCCCTCAGTTACCAAAGTTGGCCCAAAACACTCTACAATCTGCTGGTTCGAACCTTGGAAATCCTGTTGATCCGAGATGAACAAGAGCAGACTTTCAAAGAGCAGGTATGGCTCTTTCTATTGCTGATACATTTCTTCTTGAGATTTGTTATTTTATGGCTGGTTCAGATCCTACATCATACTATTCTGCTCATCGAGATCCGAGATGGAAAAGTGCCATGGATGAAGAGTACAGTTCTCTTCAAAAGAACAACACATGGGAGCTAGTTTCTCTTCCACCTGGAAGAAAATTAGTGAAGTGTAAATGGGTCTACCGTACTAAAGTTGCTGCTAATGGCACCATCAGCAAATATAAAGCAAGGTTGGTGGCAAAAGGTTTCTCCCAAGTCCAAGGAGTGGACTACACTGAGACCTTTGCACTGGTTGCAAAGATGGATTCCATCCGCCTTGTTTTAGCTATTTCCGCATCCAAGCACTGGGAGGTGCACCACATGGATGTGAAGAGTGCATTTTTACATGGATACCTTGCTGAAGAGGTATATATGCAGCAACCAGAGGGTTATACATCAGATCCATCATTGGTTTGCAGATTGAAGAAATCTTTGTACGGGTTAAAACAGGCCCCAAGAGCTTGGTACGCAAAGATGGACTCCTTCCTTCTTTCTCAGAATTTCCAAAGATGCAAATCTGATCCGAATGTGTATCTTCAGCGAGTTAAAGGTAATTTTTTGGTTATTGTACTTTATGTTGATGATCTTCTCATTACTAGTAGCACACTTACTTCAATAAACAAGCTAAAATCTGCCTTAAATCTAGCTTTTGACATGAGCGATTTGGGCTTGCTGAGTCACTTTTTGGGCTTGGAGATAGCTCAAAATTTTGATGGGATCACTATATCTCAGCAAAAATATGCTTCTGACCTGTTATTGAAGTTTAATATGGCTGAATGTAAGGCAGCCCCATTCCCATTCCTCTCAGGAATCAGTCTTGAGGAGGGAGATTCTACACCGCTTGCAGATTGCAGTATGTATCGACAGTTGATTGGTTGACTACTTTATTTGACACACTCAAGGCTTGATATCTCATATGCCGTGAGTGCCGTGTCAAGATATATGCAGCAGCCACATGAGCTTCATTGGCAAGCAGCCAAGCGGATCTTGCAGTATGTGCAAGGTACGACACATTTTGGCATACATTATGCTGCAGATTCTGAGCTTGATTTCATTGGTTTTACTGATTCAGATTGGGCAGGTGATAGCATTGATCGGAAGTCCACTTTCGGCTATGTTTTCATGATTGGTCATGGTGCTATTTGCTGGTCCAGAAAAAAGCAAGCAACCATTGCACTTTCTTCAGTAGAGGCAGAGTATCGAGGGGCAGTCAATGCCTGCATTCAGGCAGTTTGGTTGCAGGGTATTCTTTCCGAGTTTGGTTTTGGTGGCACTACTTCGACTGTCCTATTTTGTGACAATCAAAGTCCTATCAAGATCTCCACAGATCCAGTTCAGCGGTAGAGGACCAAACATATTGAGATTCATATGCATTACATTCGATAGTTGGTGCATGACCGCACCATCATTCTGCAATATTGCCCTACTGATGAGCAAATTGCAGACATCTTCACCAAGAGCTTCACTGAGAAGAAGTTCTCTTACCTCCGTTCACTGTTGGGGGTGAGTTCCATCATGGTGGAGACAGATTGATTCATTATTATGCTTTAGCTTGAGGGGGGGCTTTCTTCCCACTGGGTTTTCCCTCTTTCCTCACTTAGTTTATTTTTAGCATTTTTTTGGATTATTGTATTGGGGTGACCTTTGGTCGTAGTTACCAGGGCCCCACATTATTTTTTGCACATCATAGTCTAGCTTGAGGGGGGGTGTTCGGATATCCACATCATCTTTTTCAGGATCTTGCATGCAATTAGGGTTTGCATGCAAATTCTAGGGTTTGCATGCACTTGCATGCACTTTGCATGCATCCCAGTCACCAGTTTGATGCCTCCAGCACCTTAGCCACCTTATTCTAGCACCCGGGAGCCACTTACATCAGATTTTTAGCCCTCCTAGGCTGAAAGGCACCCACTTCTCACCTACTGCTAGAGAAGGGCGCACTTGTTCACCTACCACTGCAGTTCCACTTCAGTTACACTCAGTTAGCTCTGATTCTCCTTGATTTGAGGCTAGTTTCACTCCCGACTGACTGTTTCACTTCCGTTGGACCTCCAAATTGACTAGATGACTTGTTCTGACTTCAGTTAGCCTCCCATGCACCCCCACTGAGCCTCCTTCCCTTAATCAGTGCTACACACTTCAGTTACACTTGTTACACTCAGTTAGACTCAGATTGACACCTGGATGACTGGTTCTTGTGCATTGATGACCACTACTGATTAATGATGAGGACTCCTAGTTGGAGTCAAGCTACTCCATTCAGTGATTCAAATGACCTACTTAGGCAATTCGAATTGCTTAGTCATTGAGACAGTTTATATTGTAATCATTCACCCTTATTGGGACATTGAGCACTGCTGCATGTTTTGCACAGTTTTGCACCATATTTTCTATGTTCATCTGTTGTGATTGATTTACTTGTTCATTAGATCTACTATGACTAATTTTACACTCCCTTGAAGGACCAAATTGTGAACAAAGGGCCACAACAAACTGGTGACGAGACTCGTACTTCCTTTCCTACTCCCTTTCCTCGACTATCAAGCGTAGGACGAAGAACTCCCAGACATATTCATGTGGATGAAATTTCATTTTCAGGACTTGAAGGTAAGTTGCCCAAATGCACTATTGATTTCCATTGTAACAAGATAATCAAAGAATTTTTTGAATCCAAAACCGATGCAACAAAATGTCAATTGTTTCTGGCTTTGTTAAAATCACATTGTCTATCTCATGTTAGGATAATTTTGGGCATAAAGGTAGTTAGAATTTCAGAGGCCAACGATCATGTTGTAAGAAATCTACAATCTGCATTTAATTTGATTGGAAAAATTTCTCATACAAAAGATTTTAATATGGCCCATCGTGTACTATCGAATCGATCGTAGACAAATCCACAAGTCAACGTCACTTGCTATCACAAACATGTAAAATATTTAAAGTATATAGAAAGAATCTTCAAAAGTATTTTCTGCTATTAGAGAAAAACTTGAGACACAAGGCCAAAAAGATTGTTGGGCCTTTGTTGGTAGGTTACCTCATTCAGACATGAAGCTTATTGATGTTGTTAAAGAACTAGTACAAAATTTTTGGCATGATAACACTAGACCGTCATCGAATCAAAGAGATGTGTTAAAGTTGAGAAAAGGCGTTAAGGGGTGTGAACCCCATGTCAAGCACTTCCTTGACATGACACAAACATAAATCTACGAGAGGTTCAAGAATGAGCACACACAATTGAACTCGGGCCAAAGGTCCTTTGAAAAATGCAAAACTGGTATGTTAGAATTTGCATTGATCGCAACACATGTTGCTGTAGATACCATGTAGAATTTGAGTACTATTATGATACATATAGACATATATTTTTTGATTTGCATACTAACATTTTGCAGGAATGCCCATCGTTACAACCACCGAATACATCCAGAGACTTTATACATAGCATAATGTGTCCAAGACCTGAAGGAATTTTTTTTTATAAAAGATCATGTTTATATGGGACATGTTCCACGTGCAGTGGATTTGCATTATTGAGTCGTTGCATGCATGAAACCGAGGAGCACGATTTTGGGAGGATGTCAGTAGAAATGCAGAACTTCAAATACATAACATATCAAGTAGATAGCGCGAAGGAAAGCAAAAAAATTGCATTGGTGAAGTCATACGTAATCTAATTTTGCATACTTTCATACTGAACATATTGAATTTGTACATATATATTCAGATTGCAAATGTCACGTTTTATTAATGCCCTTGGTTTTGTGGCACAAGCTACAAATTTGTGATTTCATGAAGGAAATCTACCAAAAGATGGAGCAGTATGTACAACATGTCCATGTAGCACGATGGCAGGATGAACAGTGCAGACAGTGCAAGGACACCTTTCCCAATGGCACAATATTGTCGGTTGTGGACTTTGCTGAAAAATACACCCTACAGCCACATAATGAGATTCAAAGTCAATACTACCATTCAGACAAAGTTAACATAATGGTCCATATCACGTATAGGCATGTGCCAAAGAGCAGCATTGACATGAGGATAATATTGAAAGAGACCAACTTCTATATCAGTGACAACAGGTGCCACGACCTGCATTATGTGCAGCATTGCTTCATAATTTTCTATGATCAGTTGAAGGAGAGAGGTATACAGATGGAACAGCATTGGATATGGTCATATGGTTGTGCAGGCCAGTTAAAAAATGCACGTGTATTCTAGTGGTTGAGTATTTTTCACAAGACTTATGATGTAGTGCCTATATGGAACTATTTTGAGACTGGGCATGGAAATGGAGAGCATGATGGGGCTGGAGCATGTCTCAAAACCCTCATATTTGGGATGCAGAATCCATAGTTCGATGGTGCTCTGCAAAAATGTTAGATCGAACCACGGAACAGCACATACCAACAGGAAGAGGACACTTTGTCATAAATTTCTGGCATGTGGTTGATATAGATCAATCACGCTCTTATAGTTGTTGTACTGTGCAAGGCACTCATGGATTTCATTTGGTCTGAAGCTTAAAAAATCCCTTATTTGAAATAGGGACGCAGAAACTTGCTTTCTTTTGTTGGCCTTGCAATAGTTGTGAGAGGGATGAGTGTGAATCAATGGATTGGGTTAATGAATGGGATCATGTATTACTTGTAGTGGACCCATGTGTTAAGTTTAAACTAAATTGACTAGCAAGATCACTGAAAGAAACATAATCATAATATAGACAAAGATATTACCCTGGGAAACCCTCATGGGGTAGAAAACCTAGCAAAGATTTCGTCAATAAGATGATCAACCAAAATACAAGATGTGCTCTAATACTTGACCTCCTTCTCTACCTCCAATGCAGACCTCTCAAACACAAGTGCACTACTTTCTGAGTTAAGCAAGTGTGTCAAATGAGGAGCTCTCCTCCTCTACTTATACTGATTCCTGACTAACCAAAATCCCTAATGGGGCCGACCTCTCCTAGTGAAGTCTAATAACCCCTAAATAATAAACTCAGGGCCGACCCCCACATGGTGGGTCTAATAACCCTGGTTGCCACAATTCATCGGAGGAATAAACATCTCCGGATACATAATAGAATCACCTCGGAGGGATGAAACATCTCAGGAATAATAAAGTACAAATATAATATTCTTAGAAGTTACAATATTCAACACTCCCCCTTAATGAGAAGGATATTATAACAACATTTGCAGGAGCAAGGAGTCATCGACTACATCGCACATGATACATTTGTAAATCATCATAAGCTTTCTTCAATACATCATCATCAGTAACTTAACCAATTACTGGAACATCAATCATCATCATCATCATCATCGTCATCGCATCATCAGCATCGTCATCACACGATCATCAGCATCGTCATCACATGATCATCAGCATCTTCATCAGCATGATCATCATACAGGATGCTCAATCCCGATCTCTTTAGGACATAGGTCCATGGATGATACAATCCAAATCACGTATCTTTTGAACCAAGGTCTAGGGACGATATAGTCCTATCAACTCTAGTGATCCTTCCTTTCGGAGTTACAGGATCCATCACAATCATGTTTAAGACTATCCTTCCTTTCGGAATTACAGGATTTACGGTCTAAGGATGATTAATCCCACTCAATCTCTTTTAAGACAATCCTTCCTTTCGGAATTACGGGATTTATGGTCTAAGGATGATTAATCCCACTCAATCTCTTTTAAGACAATCCTTCCTTTCGGAAGTACGGGATTTACGGTCTAAGGATGATTAATCCCACTCAATCTCTTTTAAGACAATCCTTCCTTTCGGAATTACGGGATTTACGGTCTAAGGATGATTAATCCCACTCAATCTCTTTTAAGACAATCCTTCATTTCGGAATTATGGTATTTACAGTCTAAGGATGATTAATCACACATGTCCACTAAGGACTTCATTCTCGGAGACCATACGTCTATGGATCAATTCAAGGGACCGAAGTCCGGGGACGATACAATCCCCACCTGTCCACTAAGGACTTCATTCCTGGAGACCATACGCCTATGGATCAATTCAAGGGACCGAAGTCCAGGGACGATACAATCCCCACATGTATCCTCATCAATACATCAATATAAAAACATGTATCCTCATCAATACATCAGAATATAGAAACATGTATTCTCATCAATACATCAATATAAAAACATGTATTTTCATCAGTACATCAGAATATAGAAACATGTATTCTCATCAGTACATCAGAATATAGAAACATGTATTCTCATCAATACATCAATATAAAAACATGTATCCTCATCAATATATCAATATAAAAACATGTATCCTCATCAATACATCAGAATATAAAAACATGTATTCTCATTAATACATAAAGAAACAAGTAATATAAGTATTCTAAGTATAAGAGTCCTAAATCTAAGCATATATAAATATCTAGGTTTAATAAACAGGTATCCTTATCATCGACCTTATTGTCGATGAGGGCAATCTCATCATCAGTGATTATATCACTCCTCCTTCCAAGGAGGGTCCTTTTGAACTACACCAAGCTTGTCTCGGAAATATTCAAATTTCACTCGAGACAGAGGTTTGGTCAATATATCAGCAATTTGTTCCTTAGTACTCACATACTCGAGTTTAATAGCTCCTCTTTGCACCATATCTCATATGTAGAAATATCGGATCTCTATGTGTTTTGACTTATCATGGAACACTGGATTTTCTGTCATCTTGATACAGCTTTGATTGTCACACATGATCACAGTGGGATCCAATTCTAAGTCAAACACTCTAGATAATAGCTTCCGAAGCCATACTGCTTCACAACTAGCAGAGCAGGCAGCTATATATTCTGCTTCAGCAATACTGAGAGCCACACTAGATTGTTTCTTGTTGAACCATGAGATCATGGCAGATCCAAGACCATAGCATCCACCTGATGTACTCTTTCTGTCTGAGACACTTCCTGCCCAATCAGAATCTGAGTAACCATGTAATCTTAGTTCATGATTTCCAAGATAATATAGACCAAAATCTAATGTACCCTTTAGATACCTCATTACCTTCTTTGCAGCTATTAAGTGAACCTTTCTAGGTTCTACTAGATACTGACTCAGGGTATTTACAGCAAAGCATATATCTGGTCTGGTATTTGTTAAATACATCAATGACCCAATGATTTGTCTATATAGAGTTATATCCACTAATTCTGATGAGTCATTAACTAATAACTTCAAGTTGGAGTCCATGGGAGTGGCCATGGCTTTACACTCCAACATATTGAATCTTTTCAGAATCTCCACAACATACTTACCTTGATTTAGAAATATTCCTTTTGGTTCTTGCCATACTTCTAGACCTAAGAAGTAGTGCATTAATCCGAGATCCTTCATCTCAAATTCTGAAGAAATCTTCTTCTTGCATTCGATAATTTGATTCTCATTTCCTGTTAGATTTAGATCATCTAAATATAACAGTAATATAACAGGTTCATCATCCATGACATTGAGGTAAATATTTGGATCAGCTTTGCTTTTGGTAAGGCCCATGCTTGTTAAGAAACTGTCAGTCCTTCTGTACCAAGCTCTGGGAGCTTGCTTTAATCCATACAAAGCCTTTTTCAATTTGCATACATGAGTTCTTCTATCTTTAACCTCAAATCCTTGTGGTTGTTCTATGTACACTTCTTCTTCAATTACACCATTCAGGAAGGCTGTCTTGACATCCATCTGGTGTAATTTCCATTTCATCATGGATGCAAGTGCCATGATAGTTCTAATTGAAGTGTACCTAGCAACTGGTGCAAATGTTTCTTCATAGTTAATTCCCTCTTTCTGAGAGAATCCTCTAGCTACAAATCTTGATTTATATTTTTCAATGCTACCATTTGCAGCATGTTTTATCTTGAATATCCATTTGGAAGAAACCACATTTTATTTTTTGGTTTGGGAACTATATCCCAAACATCATTTTTCATTATTGACTGGTATTCTTCTGTCATTGCTTCTACCCACTCTTTCTTCTAAGCTGCCTCTTCATAGCTAGTAGATTGTTGATCCACAAGATCACACATCAAGACCAGATAGTTTGATACTAGCTTTGGTTTCTTTCTTTCTCTAGTGGAGCCTTCAGGAGCTCCATATTTTTCAGCTCCTTGAATAATGTCTCTAGCCCATGCTAGCCTTCTTTTTCTAGATAAATTTGTAATTGGGGGTTCTTGTGGTTCTAACATGTCATGATCCTCTCGTACATCATCTTCAGGGATGGGTACAGCTTCTGTGATTCTAGGAGGTGTCTCTTCTTCATAGACTTCTTCAAGTTGGCACTTCCTAGATTTCTTGAGAGTTGCTTCTTCATCAAATGTTACATCTCTACTTATTTCCATATGATGAAAACCAGGTATGTAAATTATGAATGCTTTGGATGATTCACAACATCCAACAAATATTCCCTTCTTACCAGAAGGATCCAACTAGGTTCTCTTTTCTTTTGGAATGTGGATGTACACAGGACATCCAAATATTTTGAGATGACTTACCTCAGGCTTCTTTCCTGTGAATACTTCTTCTGGAGTCTTGAATTCAAGAGCACTATGGGATAGTCTATTTTGTACATAGACTGTTGTCCTAGCTGCTTCAGCCCATAGATACATGCGTAGATCTTGGTCATGTATCATAGTCTTTACAGCTTCCATGATAGTTCTATTCTTTCTTTCAGCAACCCCATTTTGTTGGGGATTGTAGGGAGTGGTTAATTCCCTCTTGCTTCCATCTTCCTTACAAAAGTATTCAAAGTCCTTTGAAGTATATTCTCCGCCATTATCTGTTCTCAGAATCTTGATTTTATTTTTTGAGAGATTTTCTATTAAGGCCTTGAATTCTTTGAATTTTCCAAAGACTTCATTCTTTCCTTTTAGAAAGTATATCCAAGTCTTCCTTGAATAGTCATCAATGAATGTGATATAGTATTCAAACCCACTTAGAGATGTGGTGGGCATTGGTCCACATACATCTGAGTGAATTAACTCCAAAATGTTCTTAGTCTTTGTTTCACTCTTTGGAAAGGTGTTCTTGACATTCTTCCCCTTTTCAAATCCTTTGCATGATCCATTATGATCAATCTTTAAGTCTGGTAAACCTATGACCACCTTGCTCACATAGGGTAGGGCCTTGTAATTAGTGTGAGCAATCCTTCTATGCCATAGTTCACTAGGCTAGTGGTTTCATGGACAAGGGCAGCTTCTGGGTAACCCTTGAGTTTGTAAAGACCTCCTTCTTCTTCACCAATAACAATTACATCATCAATTGACTTTCCTTTGGGCCACATGAGAACTTGTCCATCAATAAATGCAATTCTAAATCCTTTCTTATCTAGTGCTAAGATAGAAAGTAGGTTATTCTTTAAACCTGGTACATATAAAATTTCTTTCATTTTCAAAGGTGTTCCAAAATCAAGCTTGTAACTTGCTTCACCAATTCCCTTGATGGGATATTGATAATCATCACCTAGAGATACCTTTTGTGGAGAAGACTTTTCTTCAAGTCTTGAGAGAGTTTTCTTTTGGCTTGTCATGTGCTTTGAAGCACCACTATCAATGAGCCATGTATCTTCTCTAGGGGACATAGATCCAAAGAGTGCAGAAAATAGAACATATTCCTTTGCATCTTCTTCTTCATTCCTTCTAGATCTTTTCATAGGGAGGGGCCTTCCTTCTTCTTCTTCATCTCTTTTGGATCTTTTTATGTGAGGCCTTACTTCCTCTTCTTCTTCTTGTTCACTATCATCTTCTGCAAGATGTGCTTGATGTCTTTTATAGTGAAGATTTTTCTTCTTCTTTGAAGGACAAAATATAGCAATGTGTCCTTCCTTATGACAATGGAAACATTGGAAAGAAGAGAACTTTCCATTTCCTTTCTTCTAAAATTTTTGAGGAGAATGAGGTTCCTTTTGATTGACCTTCTTGAAGTGAGATTGATTCTTCCTTCTCTTAGTGTGTGTGGCCAAGGCTTGGTCATCTTCTTTGAGAAGGGATTCTATGTTGGCTACCCTAGCTTCTTCTTGAACACAGTCCTCCCAAACTACATCAAACTTCATACTTTCTTTTCTGGCACACATAGTTTGTATAAATGATTCCCAAGGTCTAGTGAGACCATTTAGAGCAGTCATCACAAGTTCATCTTCATCAAGAGTATCACCAATGGCATCTAGTTGCTCCTTGAATTGGGAGAACCTTGAGAAGTAGTCTTGAATGGATTCTCCTTTGTGCATCTTGGTACTCTTCAACTGAGTTCTTAGGTTCATCTTCCTATTAATGTTCTTTCCTTCATACATTCTTCCTAGAGCATCATACATTTCCTTTGGAGTCTTCTTGGAAGCCACTTGAGGAATCAAGTGGTATTTAATAGAATCAGCTATGATTCTCTTTGCCCTAATCAAATCCTTCCTATGCTTCTCTTGGGCTTCATCTCCTTCAGGTTCTGCAACTTCATCCTTGATATAATGAGCAAGATCATTCTCTTCAAGAATGAGACCAATTCTGTATTTCCATGCCCGGAAATTCTCTATACCTTTTAGTTTGTCTTCAAGCTTAGTGCTTGGAGCCATCTTCTCTTTGGGGAGTCCAAGAGATAATAGATAGAGTAGTACTTACCCATAAACTTCAACTTTTTACTTTTCCGGATCTGCAACAGAATTTCTGGTTTATCGCACTCTTGGTAAAACTAGGGTTTGACTTTCCCGGAGTTCTACCCAACCAAAAACCTCGATCCAAGGCTCAAAAGATAGATCTTTAGAAGAGCTATTCAACCATGCAACCAGAAACCAAAAAATACTAACTTTGGCAGAAACCCTAATTTTGGGAGAGAGAGAGAGAGAGAAATATAATTTCACCTTGTGAAAGATGTTCTATTTAGGCTAGCTCTGATACCATGTTAATTTTAAACTAAATTGA
Organism: Larix kaempferi; assembly: GCA_027924585.1. NCBI lineage: Eukaryota > Viridiplantae > Streptophyta > Pinopsida > Pinales > Pinaceae > Larix > Larix kaempferi. The sequence goes on from BSBM01000336.1 coordinate 5,086,000, forward strand.
CTAGCAAGATCACTGAAAGAAACATAATCACAAGATAGACAAAGATATTACCCTGCAAAACCCTCATGGGGTAGAAAACCCAACAAAGCTTTCCTCAATAAGATGATTAACCAAAATACAAGATGTGATCCAAGACTTGACCTCCTTCTATACCTCCTATGCAGACCTCTCAAACACAAGTGCGCTACTTTCTGAGTTAAGCAAGTGTGTCAAATGAGGAGCTCTCCTCCTCTACTTATACTGATTCCCGACTGACCAAAATCCCTAATGGGGCCGACCTCTCCTAGTGAAGTCTAATAACCCCTAAATAATAAACTCATGGCCGACCCCCACATGGTGGGTCTAATAACCCTAGTTACCACAATTCATTGGAGGAATAAACATCTCCGGATACATAATAGAATCACCTCGGAGGGATGAAACATCTCCGGAATAATAAAGTACAAATATAATATTCTTAGAAGTTACAATATTCAACACCATGTGCAGTTGTTGAAACAATCAATTTAGAGGAAGGCCAATCCTCTATTTCGAATGAATATGATCATATATATGATCTTGTACAACCAGGTAAACATTTTTGCATGCATATCCTGGTTTCCTCCTTGTTTTTGTAATTATCCAAGTTATCAAACCACTACTTGTTGGAATATGATCGTAAAATGAATTTTTGCAGGACACATCTACGTATTTGTCACCCCGACAAACAGTGCAATTGGGACAAATTATTGGTTGGCACGATGCATCCAGGGGAAGAAAACCCTCCTCGCATCATTAATCGATAGCGAAGGCATTACCTTTCCAACTGGCTCGATGGTTGTTTAGGGGGGATATCTTATAGTAGATGGAAAGGGACCAAAGAGCAATGGCTACACATACACAGATTATAGACCAGGTTCATGGGTGTATCACTTTACTCACTTGATCGTTGGTACAAACATCCAACTGCAAACAATGTCAATGAAGAGATCAAATAAGGTACGCTACTTACTACCTCATGCAGAGCACAAGAGGTTGTTCGAGACAATAAAAAACCGAGAGGATCCAGAAGGCCTAATTGATTGAGGTACATAGTATAGCCATGTGATTGTTTATTCATGCATGATTAATGTTATTCATGTTAGATAGTTGATTTGATATTATTTATTTGATGTTTGAGTTATGATTAAATTACTATTACAATACATTGATGTTTTACACCAACCACTCCAATTCATTCGTCCCAAGGTCAAGGTTTCTTCGTTTGACCATGTTTAGTGCCATAAAACCCATACTGAGTGCTAAAATACTCCTAGTTGCAACCATATCATTTATTGGAGGCTAAACATATCCTTGTCAGTTTAGGATAAACTCATAGGGTTTCCTCAGCAACCCTATAATCTCTAGGACATCTAGGAATCCTCATTGGCTTCAAGAAAAAGCTTATTTTAATCAATGTATCCCCACTAGCATGATTATCTTTATTAGGATTTAAAAACTCTCCCCATGTCACGTCACACAAGTACACCACTAGAGAACTCAACTTATAGAATCCAAGTCTACATGTCCATCTTGGTATTTCAATCCTCAAACGCTAGGTCTTATACTCTAGCATCAAACCCTAATATGCATTTGGTTGGTGATAAGAACGAGATGCTTTATGTTGGGATTGAACTATTTCAATATTTAGGCCTCTAACACCTCTGCAACTTCTTCCACTACCATGATCTCATATTTCAATGATGTCAATGGCTTGTGATTATGAGATACAAAGGTTGTAGTCATCTTCAAGACCTTGGATTTGCCTTGCAAATAAATATAAATATTTCTTTTTCTTGGAATGTTGGGGTACATTCAAGAGCACATGAACATGTTAATATGAGATATCTCATGCAAACCCTATCCATGTCACATCACACAAGTACAATACAATATAACAATATTTCTAGCATCCAAAGCTACATGTCCATCCTCATATTTCAATCCTCAAACCCTAGGTCTTATACTCTAGTATCGCACAAGAGAAATCTCTACAAAAACATCCAACATGTCTATCTTTCCCTTATCTTCTCCACTGGTTGAATTTAATAACAAGCTTATGTCAATCAATCTCTCTCCAGTAGCATGATTCTCTTTCTTAGGGTTTACAAACAGTAGCCATGTCACATTACACAAGTACATAGAAAGCCAACGCTATTGATAGCACCCAAAATCATGTTAAGCATTAGCTCCACTCTGCATGTTTTCTATTAGGGAAATGACCTTAGTGTTAGAACAAGATGCTCAACTTTTGACCTAATTTGTCACTTTCTCAAAATTACTTGGAATTTCCCTTTGTGAGGCCTTTTACTTGGGGTTCCCAATTATCTCACATACTCTTAGACCCTCAACCATGGGCACAAAAAAAATCTCAACTCTACTCTCCGTCGATGGATATCACACACATATAATGTAAATCAATCCTTGGATTTGCAAGAAATGTGGTCCATCTGGATTACCCACAATGAATGTATATGTTAGAATATTTTAGCATTCCCTTAGAAAATCTTTTATATACTTAAATATGGTAGGAGGAAACACATAAATCCAAAGCCTCTGAAACCTCAAAGAGTAGAGTTTCACCTAGTCACAAACACTTTTATGCTTTAGTGAATTTGCATGGAGCCTCACAAAAATATCCTAGTTCTTATATTAGATTTAGTTGCATTGAAAACTTATCATGCATAAACCAAATTTGAAAACTCACTTTTACAACATTTATAGAAATAGTAAAACAACCCTTAACTTATTTATTGATGATGTCAAATCACTCAACAAAATTATCTTTTACTTATGATAAATTAGCAATACATATATAACTATAAATTACAATTCAAGAACATGCATGAGAGCCCTATCACAAGGCTAGTACAATTCACTAGCTCTCCAAATAGCTAGGGAAAATAGTGAAAGCCCTAGCTGAACCAAGGAGATATAACATGCATGAATCACTAAAACAAGTCGTCCAATGTAATACATCTGCTTCTCTTCTTCTTATTTAGAAAATGCATCTAGGGTTTCATTAAAAAACCCTAATCATAAACCTCCAATGGATGTAACAATATAATCTCAGAAGGATCAAGATCAAGCCAAGTCGTCCTCCCTAGACTTCAGATATCCTCCTAGAGGTGTTTTCATGAACCATAGTGAATTCCTCCATGAAGCTAATTAAAAATAAAACAGTGTGATATTGATGGCATGAGAAGGAATAAATCCTTATTCTATATATCATTGCAATTGGAGGTCTCCTCTAGTGTTTACATCCAAAATCATGTTAGGTGTTAGCTCCGCTCTCCATGTGTTCTATTAGGGAAATGGTCTTAGTGTTAGAACAACATATTAGTAACCTTAGTGATCACAGGTCTTCAAAAATGTGAAAGAGAGGTGATCCAAATTCGCTCAAGGGGGCCATTTCTCATCCAAAGGCTCCCTTGCGTGCATGGCCACTATGGACGCGTCCATAATGGCCACGTGCACCTATGGGACCTGACGAAATGCAAGTCCGCTCGTCGGTTTGGGTTCTGTGGCCCCGGATCAAATCCTCAAAGTGTCCCTGAATGGCCTCGGGGTTCCCGATGAAAACGCCTGTATCACCCAAATCGTGGCTCCGATCATGAATCTTTTGATTCCAATGGATACGGGATGCTGGGTTTCAGCTAGGGTCCTCCCCACACCATGCCTCGAAGTCCCAGAAACAGTGCCAATGTGCCATCTCTGTAGCTAGGGTATTGCTCATTGAGGGCCATTCCAAATTCGCTCAAGGGGGGCATTTATCATCCGAAGGCTCTGGGCATACGTGGCCATTGTTCACACATCCAAAATGGCCACGTGCCCCTATGGGAGTTGATGGAACTTAAGTTCGCTCGTCGTTTTGGGTTCCGTGCCCCCAGAGAAAATCCTCAAAGTGTCCATGAATGGCCCCAGGGTGCTGGACCAAGATTCATGTAGCACCCAAGCCGTGGCTCCAGTCACAAATCTGTCGATTCCGATGGATCCAGAATGTCAGGTTTCAACTATCCCCCCCCCCTCCCCCCGTAGCATGCCTCCAACCCCCAGAAACGATGTTATTGTGCAATCTCTCAAGCTAGGGTTTTGCTCAGTGAGGGACATTCCAAATTCTCTAAAGTGGGCCATTTCTCATACGAAGGCTCCTAGGCATGAGTAGCCACTATGGACAAGTCCACAATGGAAATGTGCACCTATGGGAGCTGACAAAATCCAATTCCGCTCGCTGGTTTGGGTTCTGTGGCCCCGGAGCAAATCCTCAAAGTGTCCCTGAATGGCCACGGGGTTCCCGACGAAAATTCCCGTAGCACCCAAATTGTGGCTCCAGTCATGAATCTGTCAATTCCAATGGATCAGGGACATCGGGTTTCAGTTAGGCCCCCCACCCGCAACATGCCTCTAACCCCTAGAAATGGTGTTATTGTGCCATCTCTGGAGCTAGGGTTTTGCTCAGTGAGGGCCATTCCAAATTTGATCAAGGGGACCATTTCTCATACAAAATCTCCCTGGCATGTGTGGCCACCATGGACATGTCCACAATGGCCCTGTGCACCTATGGGAGCCGACGGAATCCAAGTCCACTCGCCGGTTTGGGTTCCGTGGCCCCAGAGCAAATACTTAAAGTGTCCCTCAATGGCCCCGGGGTGCCCAACTAAAATGCTCGTAGCACCCAAACCGTAGCTCCGCTCATGAATTAGTCAACTCCGATAGATCCGGGACGCCAGGTTTCTTCTAGGGGACCCCCCACAGTATGCTGCTAACCCACGGAAATGGTGTTATTGTGCCATCTCCAGAGCTACGGTTTTTCTTAGTGAGGGCCATTCCAAATTCGCTCCAGGGGGGCATTTCTCATCCGAAGGCTCCTGAGCATATGTGGCCATCATGGACACATCCAAAATGGAAACATGCACTTGTGGGAGCCAACGAAATCCAAGTCCGCTAGTCGGTTTGGGTTCCGTGGCCCCGGAGCAAATCCTCAAAGTGTCCCTGAATGGCCCCGGGGTGCCCAAAAAAAATACCCCTAGCACCCAAACCGTGGCTCTGATCGTGAATCCATTGATTCCGATAGATCCAGGATGCTGGTTTTCAGCTAGGGGACTCCCCACACCATGCCTCAAAGTATCAGAAACGGTGTCAATGTGCCATCTTTGGAGCTAGGGTTTTGCTCAGTGAGGGCCATTCCAAATTCGCTGAAGGGGGTCATTTCTCATTCGAAGGATCCCGGTTTTGCATGGCCACCGTGGACATGTACGCAATGATGTGTATTGCACGATGGGTGTGTGCACGATGGCCACACACGCACGGGAGCCTTCGGATGAGAAATGCCCCCCTTGAGCGAATTTAAAATGGCCCTCACTGAGCAAAACCATAGCTCTAGAGATGGCACATTGGCACCATTTCCGAGACTTCGAGGCATGGTGTGGGGAGTCCCTCAGCTGAAAACCAGCATCCTAGATCCATCGGAATCGATGGATTCACGATTGCAGCCACGGTTTGGGTGCTACAGACTACGCCTCCAATTACCTGCGGAATAACCTTCACGGCGGAACACTTAACCTATTCAAGAATTCCTACTTTAACATATTACTCTTTAACAAATGTTCAGTCATTAGCCTTACAGCACATCATGTAAAAACGCAGTAAGCTATGCAAAGAACACCAAATAGAGTAATGGTGGGTTGCCCAACTGGCAGAGCTCGTTTTTATATATAAAAGAACAGAAGAAGTTACATCAATGGAGTTGCTTAACCCAGCAGAGCTCCAGGGTGCTGTCCAGCTAGCATACACCCTCAAGAATTACAATGGATTGGCATCTATGACTGTTGTCTGCCGCACCCAGTCACAGACCCTAAGAAACCCTCCGTGAGCTCCAACCACCGAAATCTTGATTGCCTTCGTTCGTGCCTCCTTCCTTGGTTTCTTTCCTTTGATGAACGCATTCCTTATATATGCTTCCATCCCGAGTTATCCGCATGCTTCCTTCACGAGCTCGTCGGCTTGATCCCATCCCGAGCTAACTTTCTCCCATCCCGAGCTGGTCGTGCTCCCATCCCGAGCTAACTTTTTCCCATCCCGAGCTGGTCGTGCTCCCATCCCGAGCTAACTTTCTCCCATCCCGAGCTGGTCGTGCTCCCATCCCAAGCTGGAAAATCTCCCATGACGAGCTGGATTGTCTCCCAACCCGAGCCAGATTTCCTCCCAAAATGAGCCACTACGTTTTCTCCCAAAACGAGCCAGTCCACGTTTGCTTCCAAAACGAGCCAGTCCACGTTTGCTTCCAGAACGAGCTGCTGCCAAATGTGCTCGCTTGGTTTACCCCGTGGGTCACTTTCCCATGTTCCAAGTGGGTCAAGTGCCCATGCCTTGCATGCTCTATGCTCCCAGTAGGTATCCAGCAGGTGTCCCTGAAGGCCTCTCGGATGCGATATGGAACGAGCAATAGAATGATGATCATGGATCGGATCGACAAACCGTCGAATCCGTTGGATTCAAGAAATCGGGATAGTGCTAGGGGTGCCTCTTTCCTCAAGTCCCATGGTGCAGGTGTCATATTGTAGTTCCATTTTGGAAACTAGGGTTTTGCTCAGTAAGGGAGTGTGCAATTTTTGTACATTGGGGTCAAATTTGCAAAATCGCTGACCAAGCACTTATGTATAGTGTTCCCAGCTGGAACCTTCCTAGACACACTTGCAAGACTCCCCAAAACCTGGTTTTGTTGCACGGCTGGAATTCTATGCCCCCAGCAGGTGTCCATGAAGGCCTTTGGATGCGAGATGGAATGAGCCATAGAATGATGACCATGGCTCAGATCGACAAACCGTCAACTCTGTTGAATTCAGGAAATCAGGATAGTGCTAGGGGTGCCCTTCTCCTCTAGCCCCATGGCCCAGGTGTCATCTTGTAGGTCCATTTTGGAAAACAGGGTTTTGCTCAGTATTTCTGCAGAATTTTGTTGTTTGGCTATGAATATAATTTATGCGGATTATATGTAGTTATTATTATCAGTACTGATGTATTTCCCAGTATGGCTGAGATTGTAACTACTTTTGGGGGGGTTTTGAAGCTAGAATGGACTTGATGTAAGTGTTGTAAATATGCATCTCAGGGCCAAGCCTCGACTAATGAATGGCTAGTCATGTAGATGTTGTAAATACACTTGTATGAACGATGTGGTAGGCTTACCATGATGAACTCAAAGCTATGAAATATTAATGTTATAATTTAATATATAGTAATCAAAGATGGTTGCAAAGACCACAAAATGGATTGTGATTCCACTGGAGAAGAAACATAGAGGGATCTTATGAGAAATTAATCGTCCATTACCAAGCTTCATTCTAATAACTCCCACCTTTTCATCATGTTCCTTCAATAAAGTTCATCCACCTCCTTTACTCGTGAATCCAATCATAAATTCATGTGGAAGTTGGTGAGGAATTCTACCTTGTGTAGTTATGCAAGCTTGAGCAAAGTAAAATTAGTTTGTAGAAGTGGGAGGAGTACTTCATTCTCTTACCTCATTGGGGATCATTATCCCATTATTCTCCAATTCTCAAGTTCATATTCTCCGCTCCTCATGTTGTATTCTCTATATTTGTTACCCATTAACCAAATTTGAAAATGACAGAATTAGTAGTATAAAAGTGGAATTTGTAGATGTTGGAGGAGAGAGAGAGGGGTTGTATATGAGCATATTAAAGCTTAGGAAATGTAGAAATTCTTCACCTATTGGTTAATGTTTCTCATTGGTTTCTTAGGAAACAAGTTGTATTCTTTATCTAGTTATTTCCTAAAATAATTTATTGTATTTGATTGTTTCTACCTATACTAAAGACCATTCTAAGGGAACAGTATCCCTAAGGGATTATTGAGTAGAGAAAGAGCATGTATTCATTGTGTTAAGTAGGGTAGTGGAAGAGAGTGCTATGATTTTTTATGGTTGGATGAGTTGCCTATAATACTATGTAGTCAGAATATTATCTTAGTTGTGAAAGAACTTGTCTTGGATTCAAGTGAACTTGATCTCTGAATAAAACAATGGTCCTCCCAAAATCACCTTCGTTTTTATTCGGGGTTAAATTTACATCTTGTTTGAAATATTGGCCTTAATAATTGTTTTCGTTGCAATAAAAACCCTAAAATGGTGCTCTAGGTTTCATCCAAAATCGCCATGACATACATTTGAATCCAAATCATTATACACATATATAGAACAAAACTCGAACAAAACTATGCATAAATCCATGAGATAAAACCATAGTGGAACAAAAATATAAATTTTCAAGCAAATAGTGGAAGATGGTTCCTAATGTACATACGATGGCAACTCGTGCCCTATACAAAATCTAACAACTCGTGTCGTAGATCCAAAATACATGGCAACTAGTGCCCTATATAAAATCCGATAACTCATGTCGTAGATACAAAATACATGGCAACCTGTCCGGTAGATACAAAGTACACAGCAACTGGTGCCCAAAGGTGCCACATCATGGCTAATGTAGATAACATGGCGTGTCAAACATTGTGACCACCCCGGTCACTCCCTGGTGCATCTCCAAAATCGATCTTTCTCTTCTTGGAGCTACTGCTACCTCGGGTCTTCTTCCGTCCAGAAGTAGACCATCTCTCCATGCTCTGAAACAAATGATATAAGGTACCATTAGTTTCAAGAATTTGTAACATTTCCCACATTTATAAAATGAATGTACAATTCAAATCTTAAATAGCTCACCGTTGATGCGAGTGGGAGACGAGAAGCAGGTGTCCTGGATCTGCTGAGCCTCTCAGCAATTCCACCCTACAACATTTACGACAATAATTTCATTGAAAAATAATAATTGCTTAAATTAATTTTGGTTAATGCATCAAAACATTTTCATAAATTAACTTGATTCTCACCATGAAACAACCCACAAAATGGGGGTGGCTGAGCATCTGGGCTAGTAGGTGGAGCAGTTGGCTGGACAACCTGCTCCAATGCAGTGATCGGGGGGGCACAGATGTAGATGGAGGAACTATGGGTGCGACCACAGTAGAAACATGGGAAGATGATGTAATAGTAGTTGCCACAGTAGTGGCGGGAACTGGAGATGATGTGGTGGAAGAGCACATGGTGGTATGGGGTGGACGAGGACATCGTGGATGATAAATCCCTACCAACTTTACAATAGGGGGTATCGACCCAAAAGGGATAGGGGCGATGTTGAGGTATGGTGAATTGGATGTCGGTCCTTGATAGAGGGAGGAGGATGGATATAAGGGAGCTTGTGGACGAAGGGGAGAAGTTGGATGGAAGGGGGGGGTGGACGAATGGGGGAGGATGGATAAACGGGGGGGCATGGATGAATGGGGGAGGATCTATAGATGGGGTGGCGTGGATGAATGGGGGAGGATGGATGGAGGGGGGAGTATGGATGGAGAGAGGAGGTTGGATGGAAGGGAGGGGGTGGACGGAGGGAGGGGTCTGGATGGAGGCGAGGGGGGTGACTCATGGGATAGGGTGGAACCATGGGACTAAAGAGGCCTATAGTTGTTGGCGGCCCCTGCATACAAATTTATAATATCATAGTTTAGTAAATAAAAAACAAATTAAACCATAGTATGTCGTAACATTTCAAATTAAAAGTGTGCTTTTAACTACACATTGTACCTGTGTATATGGTGATCTGTTGACCCATGGAGGAGATGGATGGTCATCGTACTGCGTGCATACCTGTGGACACTAAAACACATGCACGTTATAAACATATTAAACCAGTAATTATTCAGTCAATCAAAATATTGAAAAATATTGTACAAACTATCATCATGTATGTCATAAATATAAATACATAAAAATAAAAATGCCATAAGTAATAACAATATTGTGTGAGGTACTAAAAATACCTCTATGTGAGGTGCCACAATATCAGTTGCAGCTGCCATTGCTGCATCCAAATTGGGAGATGTTGCATTCTCCCATGACAGGTTGTCAACTCTAAATAGTTGTACATTGAAATAATAGTTTAATTCAAGCACACATACTTTAACATTACTTTACAAATTATCAAGTGATGATTGAAAACACATTAGAAAAAGGGCTAACCTTCTCCATATAGCAACCCTGGATCGGGCCAGGGCAACTCTGCCTGTAATGGAGACAAAGATGTGGCATTGTCCCCGTGGAACTAGAAGGCCCAACATGGCTACCACCGGTAACAGGTATATCCTGACTCTGTCCTGAAGGCCCTACATTTGCGTCTCTATCAGGGTCGTCCTGTCTCTCCACTATAGTAGTTGCTACAAAGGAAGTGTGTCTAAGCAGTCCCCATGCAACACTCCTCATCGTGTCCTCGATCTGATCAAGTTTGTGGGGTAACTTGTAATGCTTGCCTTGGTACATTGACTGACCATAGACTTGAGGACCCTTGCCAAGTGACCCGACTGATTAAACTTTAGTAATTGGTCCTTTGAATATTGAAAATGATTGAACAATGCGATGAACGATAATTATAGAAATTGATACCTTATTAATAATAAATTCTTTGCTTAAATGATTAGCGAATTTATGAAATAAATGATGATTGAATCTTATATATAATGATGAATGTTAGATATGCTCGAATGACTGAGAAACTAGGAAACGAAAGTGATTAGATGATATATGCTGGATTGAGAAATTATGAAATAAAAATGAAGAATGATAGAGCTACTTGACTGATTGAGATACTATGACGATGAATGATGAAATGATTTAATAGTGAAGCTCTATTTAATGTGTGCTTGAGTGTATGTGTGTGCAGTGGAAGGTAAGATGACTTACCGACTGACTCACAATGGAATTATAAGGGTCGTAAGAACAGAAATAACACATAGGGGTACGATGAAAAACTGTCAACCCTGAATTAGCAATCCACACACGGGTAGGATGTCGTTTCAGCTCACTTGGGGAAGCGTGTGCCGTACGGGCGAGGCCATACCGACTTGGTCGCATACGAGAGTTAAGGAGCGTGCGATAAGGAGGACCTTATCCCTCAACAGCCCTTAGTCTCCAAGAAGTGTAGTCAATAGATCGTGGTAATGACTCCCCGATTGCTACACAGTTCTCATAACAAGAAGAAAGAAAATAAATTGTCGAAAGGACCCGCCGAAGAGGTACCTAGACAAGAACAAGAAGAAAAAAAGAAATTGTCGGAAGGACCTACCGAAGAGGTACCTAGACAAGAACAAGAAGAAAGAAAATGATTTGTCGGAAGGGTCTGCCGAAGAGTTACCTAGACAAGAACGAGAGGAATAAATTAATCAATTGTATAAATGGAAATTTCACATAAGATTTAAGAAATATTTTATTCCAATTTGTTTTATTTTATTATTTTGATTTATTCTATTCAAGATTTTATTTTAATTGATTTCATTAATTTGAATTATTCATTTTTAATTGATTTTATTAGCTTGAAAAAGAATTAAAAAGATTAATTTTATTCAATATTAAATCGATTGATTTTGTTTTATTGAAAGAGATTATTAGTGAACAAATTATTTTATTTAAAGATTTTAATTTCATGGATTTTATTTTTTTGAACTATTGTATTCAAGATTTTATTCTAAATTGATTTCATTAATTGAATTATATATTTTAGTTGATTTTATTATCTTGAAAAAGAATTGAAAAGATCGACTTTATTCAATATTAAATTGATTGATTATGTTTTATTGAAAAATATTATTAATAAAAGAATTATTTTATTTAAAAGATTTTAATTTAATGGATTTTATTATTTTTTATTTATTCTATTCAAGATTCTATTTTAAATGATTTCATTATTTTGAAAAGGAATTGAAATAGATTATTAATAAAATAACTATTTTATTCTTGATTTTATTTTAATTGATTTATGATTCTTTTAAATTTTAAAAGAAGAAATTTAAAATAGAATGGATTTTTTGAAAAATAAATCATCTTTTGATCCTATCTTAGTATTAGAAAAAGAAAGGAATGTAGAAAGCAATAAGTCTAACTAAAATATTATGGGTTAAACTAAATAGAAACTAAAACACAACTAGGACTCTAGTGAAGACCACTACACCTAACTCCCACTGATTTAGGGAATTAGGTGCACACTTAAGACAGAATGAGACACTTGTAATTTGAGAATAATATTAATAAAATATTAAAATAAATGGTTTATGTGCATGGAAAGACACATGGCACACAGAATCTTGCTATAAAAGAAGGAAAGAGAAGGAGAGAAGAATCTCTTTCTCCCTAGTGCTGGATGGGCACTGGAATCGAAAATTATTCTTGTGGTTTTTGTGAGTTGGGCTTAGCTTGACCGGGGATTGGGGGATCCCAACAGAGAGCTTGCGTTGTGTGTTCTTGCGACTCTATTTGCTTAGGGTTTTGGGGAAAAGAAGAGTATCCTCGATATGGTAGGGAGTTCAACCGAAGGGTCTCTTGGTAAAATCGTCAAGGCCGGAAGCGACTCGGGGAAGATCGATGTCCGCACATACAAGGACTTCGTCAATGAGGTGCTTAACTACTGCCGAAAGGTATAATGTTCCATTTTTTATGTACATGTTGAGTTCATGAAATTTTATTTATGGTTTTTTATTTGATTTTCAAGTTTAATTTAGTTTTCATAAGATGTTAGTTCTATTTTGGAAGTCTTTTTGGGGGACCCGAAATGGGGGTCCCTACATAACTGAGGCAGATGGGAAGAGGGGTTGGGCTCACGCCTAGGAGCTGGTGGTCCTCTCAGTGGGTTCCTCCTAGCAGCAAGTCAGTCTTGGGTAGAGCCACGCCCAACACCCTGGAACTCGGTTATGTCAAAATAGTTGACATGTAAATGAGGGAAAACTCAGCCCACAATTGCTGAATGAAGTATTGTGTAACCTCCCTATTATTGTAGGTAGGTTTATCATAAACCATGAACCACCTATGCATCCAATTTTCCCTCCATGGTTGGAAATGACACCAATCCATGCAAACACGTGGCTTTTTAATGTCTGGTGGTTGCTGTGTTCTTGGATCGGTGAACATAATGTACAATTGGACCTTTGTAATATTCAAATATTTTATTTCCTCTTTGAAAATGCCCGTGGAATAATACTCTCACATCCTAGCTCTATATTCAGTCATGTCATTCAATTGGTGATGTCCATGGATGATGGAGTCAATTGAGGTGGCAAGGGACACTCGAGATGGTTCCCCCGTGTTTCTTAGTTCTCAAGTGTGCACTCTCATCTAATTTAGAGAATGGTTCAATTCATCTTGGTCAAAATTTTGTTGGGAGTTTTGATTTTTTTGGGCATTTAAATTTTGTTGAGGGTTTTCATTGGTTCCATCGGACTCCATGTTAACATTTTGTTCATTCATTGTGTGAGTTTACACTCTGCAATTGAAAAATTCTTTATTCGTTTAATAATTTGGGGATTATTACAAATTTAATAAACAAACAAAAATGAAAACCCTATATCTAATAAGCACTATAGCTAATGTTGTCGACCAAATCTAATGGTGAAAACCCTAGTTCATAAAACTTAGGTGTAGATAAGAACATGTTGATATTTGCAACGAGAAGCTTGAAATAATAATGCATGCATGGCCATATAAAGTTGTTTGCAACATAAATTTCATGTTTGATATTTTCTTACAATCATGAATTGAGACATGGATCAATTGTAGTGGTCTTGAATTTATGAGTTGAAAGAAAAAAAACACATTAAGACACCTTAGTGCAAGAATATTTACTATACTGGATATTAATCTTAAAACATAATAAAAGAATACATTATTGATCCCATAACTAGTGTAAAGTGGTACATTTATAATCATATGGAGGAATATAAGTGTTCATTGACATGTAATTATCACTTCCCCACATATTTGACTAATACATTATTTTAGTGGTTAAGGTGGTCAAAACACTTCCATGCTTATGCTAATTTGGTTGCATCAATTACAACACCAATACATTAGTTCTTTAATTCAATGAGATGTTGTATGTGTTTCTTTTTCCTCCACCTAGACCAATAGGAACACCATTTATATCTAGTAATTGTCACTACATTGTGAAAAACTCCGAGGAAAAATAGAAACATAGTGGACAAGCTTCCAAAAATTCAAGAACCTCATGCATCTCATGTCCTTCTTAGCATAATTTTATCATGGGCTTCCCAATTACTCTCATATTTGAGATTGGGTGTACTCATACTACTATTCTTAGAACATGATATTAGATCAAACATATAAATAAACTAAAAAAAACTTATGAAATGTACTAAATGGTTTTTTTAAGCATGATTTATAGTATCCCATCCTTGAAATCTTCTAACAACTCCCTAAGAGAATATTCACTTTTGCATGATTAGGTCAAGTACTAAAACCCATAAACGTTGGGATTGTGGATGGTGTGTCTATGTCGAGCATGGAAAAACACACATGTGGGATCTTACAGAACTCAATTTTGATGTTTGGTTTAGTTTTTATCCCCTAATGACAAAATCACCCTGTGTCCCTGAAAGGATTTAGGATGTGACCCGCAACTCACCATAAAATGATGATTGTGGCTCGTATCAATGAACCATTGACTCCATTGGGTCTTTGATAATGCATTCCATCTAGGGGAACCCTTCTCCCATGGATCCATCACCTAGTGCTTGTCTTTTTTATTGATATCAGGAACTAGGTTTTTTCTCAATAAGTGACTATGCACTTTTTCCATGATTGGATCAAGTACTAAAAACCCTAAATATCGGGACCTTGAGTGGTGTTTCCATGAGAATCATGGAAAAACACACATGCACCATCTTATTGAATTCAATTTATATGCCCAAATATGTTTTTAGGCCCTAATGGCATAATCACCAAGTGTCCTTGAAAGGATTTCGGAGGTGACCTGCAACTCGCCATAAAATGATGATTGTCATTCGGGTCAACAAAACATCAAATCCATTAGGTCTATGATAATGCATTCCATATAAGAGCACCTCTATCCCATAGGTCCATCACCCTATGCTGATATTGTTCATTGACCTTAGGAACTAGGGTTTTGTTCAATAACTCACTATGCACATTTTGGATGGTTGGGTCAAGTACTGAGCCCCTCAACCTTGGGACTATGGGTTGTGTTATCATGGTGGTAATGGCCAAGCACACATGTAGGATCTTATAGAATTCAATTTTTATGCCCTAATGACAGAATCACCAAGTGTCCCTCAAATCATTTAGGTGGCGGCCTGCAACTTGGCATAAAATGATAATCGTGGCTCAAATCGACGAACCCTAAACTACGTTGGGTCAATGACAATGCATTCCATTAAGAGGAACTTCTCTCCCATGGGTCCATCACCCAATGCTTGTCTTGCTTGATTGATCTTAGGAACTAGGGTGTTTCTATGTAAGTGGCTATACACTTTTTTGATGATTTGGTGAAGTATTGAAATCCATTGACCTTTGGAGTGTGCCTGGTGTGTCCATATCAAGGATGTCCAAACACACATGTAGGAGCTTATGAAACTCAATTCCGATGCCTGGTTCAATTTTTATTCCCTAATGACAGAATCACCCATGTGTCCCTAAAAGGATTTAGAAGGTGACCTACAAGTTGCCATAAAATAATGGTAGTGGATCATATCGATGACCCATCAAATCCGTTGGGTCCATAACAATGCATTTGATCTAGGGGAACCTCTCTGATGTGGTTCCATTTCCTAATGATCATCTTGCTCATGGATATAAAGAACTACGATTTTTCTTAGTAAGTGACTATGCACTTATGCATGATTAGGTCAAGTACTGAAACCCCTTGACCTCGGGACTGTGAGGTCTTCTTCAATGATATGAGAAACTTATTTTTTACTTAGTTTCTCTTGAAAGGAGAAAATAGGATTAACTTCATGTGACACGATGCTTGTTTGGAGATGGAACGAGCCATACAATGATGACTGTGGATCGGATCGAGAAACTGTCAACTCCATTGGATTCAGGACATCAGGATAGTGCTAGGGGTGCCCCTCTCCTCCGGTCCCATGGCCCAGGTGTCATCTTGTAGGTCCATTTTGAAAACTAGGGTTTTTCTCAGTAAGGGAATGTGCAATTTTTGCACATTGGGGTCATATTTGCAAAATCGTCAACCAAGCACTTATGGCTAGTGTTCCCAGCTGGTACCTTCCTAGACACACATGCAGGACTCCTCAGAACCCATTTTTGTTGCATGGCTGGAATTCTATGCCCTCGGTAGGTATCCACCGGGTGTCGTTGAAGGCCTTTTGGATGCGAGACGGAACGAGCCATAGAATGACAACCGTGGCTTGGATCGACAAACCATCAATTCCCTTGGATTCAGGACATCGGGATAGTGCTACAGTTGCCCCTCTCCTCTGGTCTCATGGCCTAGGTGTAATCTTGTAGGTCCATTTTGGAAACTAGGGTTTTGCTCAGTAAGGGAGTGTGTAATTTTTGCACATTGGGGTCAAATTTGCAAAATCATCGACCGGGAACTTATGGCTAGTGTTCCCAGCTGAAACCTTCCAAGACACACTTGCAGGACTCCCCGGAACCCGGTTTTGTTACACGGTTGGAATTCTATACCGCTGGTAGGTATCCAGCAGGTGTCCGTGAAGGACTTTTGGATGCGAGACAGAATGAGCCATAAAATGATGATCGTGGCTTGGATCGACAAACTGTCAAATCCGTTGGATTCAGGACATCGGTATAGTGCTAGGGGTGCCCCTCTCCTCTGGTCCCATGGCAAAGGTGTCATCTTGTAGGTCCATTTTGGAAACTAGGGTTTTGCTCAGTAAGGGAGTGTGCAATTTTTGCACATTAGGGTCAAATTTGCAAAATCGTTGACCAGGCACTTATGGCTAGCATTCCTAGCTGGAAACTTCCTAGACACACTTGCACAACTCCTCAGAACTTGGTTTTGTTGCATGGTTGGAATTCTATGCCCCCGGTAGGTATCCAGCAGGTGTCCCTGAAGGCCTTTTGGATGCGAGATGGAACAAGCCATAGAATGACAACAATGGCTCGGATCGAAAAACCATCGAATCCGTTGGATTTAAGACATCAGGATAGTTCTAGGGGTTCCCCTCTCCTTTGTTCCCATGGCCCAAGTGTCATCTTGTAGGTCCATTTTGGAAACTAGGGTTTTGCTCAGTAAGGGAGTGTGTTATTTTTGCACATTGGGGTCAACTTTGCAAAATTGTCGACCGGGAACTTATGGCTAGCGTTCCTAGCTGGAACCTTCCTAAACACACTTGCAGGATTCCCTAGAACTTGGTTTTGTTGCATGGTTGAAATTGTATGCCCCCGGTAGGTATCCAATAGGTGTCTTGAAGGCCTTTTGGATGTGAGATGGAACGAGCCATAGAATGACAACTGTGGCTAGGATCAACAAACCGTCGACTCCATTGGATTCAGGACATCGGGATATTGCTAGGGGTTCCCCTCTCCTCTGGTCCCATGGCCCAGGTGTCATCGTGTAGGTCCATTTTGGAAAGTAGGGTTTTGCTCAGTGAGGGAGTGTGCAATTTTTGCACATTGGGGTCAAATTTTCAAAATCATCGACCAGACACTTATGGATAGCTTTCCCAGCTAGAACCTTCCTAGAAACACTTACAGGACTCCATGGAACGCAGTTTTGTTGCATGGTTGGAATTCTATGCCCCCGGTAGGTATCCAACAGGTGTCTATGAAGGCCTTTTGGATGCGAGACGGAATGAGCCAGAGAATGACGATCGTGGATCGTATCGACAAACCATCGACTCCATTGGATTTAGGACATCGGGATAGTGCTAGGGGTGCCCCTCCCCTTCAGTCCCATGGCTCATGTGTCATCTTGTAAGTCCATTTTGGAAACTAGGTTTTTGCTCAAAAAGGGAGTGTGCAATTTTTGCACATTGGGGTCAAATTTTCAAAATAGTCAACCAGACACTTATGGATAGCATTCCCAACTGGAACCTTCCTAGACACACTTACAGGACTCACTGGAACCTGATTTTGTTGCACGGTTGGAATTATATGCCCCCGGTAGGTATTCAGCAGGTGTCCCTGAAGGCCTTTTGGATGTGAGACAGAACAAGCCATAGAATGATGACCGTAGCTCAGATCAACAAACCACTGACTCTATTGGATTCAGTACATCGGGATAGTGCTAGGGGTTTCCCTCTCCTTCGGTCCCATGGCCCAAGTGTCATCTTGTAAGTCCATTTTGGAAACTAGGATTTTGGTTAGTAAGGGAGCGTGCTATTTTTGCACATTGCGGTCAAATTTGCAAAATCGTCGACTGGACACTTATGGCTAGATTTCCCAATTGGAACCTTCCTAGAGACACTTGCAAGACTCCCCGGAACTTGGTTTTGTTGCACGGTTGGAATTCTATGCTCCCAGTAGGTATCCAGCAGGTGTCCCTGAAGGCCTTTCGGATGCGATATGGAACGAGCAGTAGAATGACGACCGTGGATCGGATCGACAAACCGTCGAATCCGTTGGATTCAAGAAATTGGGATAGTGCTAGGGGTGCCTCTCTCCTCAAGTCCCATGGTGCAGGTGTCATATTGTAGTTCCATTTTGGAAACTAGGGTTTTGCTCAGTAAGGGAGTGTGCAATTTTTGTACATTGGGGTCAAATTTGCAAAATCGACGACCAAGCACTTATGGATAGTGTTCCCAGCTGGAACCTTCCTAGACACACTTGCAAGACTCCCCAGAACCTGGTTTTGTTGCACGGCTGGAATTCTATGCCCCCAGCAGGTATCCAACAGGTGTCAATGAAGGCCTTTGGATGCGAGATGGAATGAGCCATAGAATGATGACCATGGCTCAGATCGACAAACCGTCAACTCTGTTGAATTCAGGAAATCAGGATAGTGCTAGGGGTACCCTTCTCCTCCAGCCCCATGGCCCAGGTGTCATCTTGTAGGTCCATTTTGGAAACCAGGGTTTTGCTCAGTATTTCTGCAGAGTTTTGTTGTTTGGCTATGAATATAATTTATGCGGATTATATGTAGTTATTATTATCAGTACTGATGTATTTCCCAGTATGGCTGAGATTGTAACTAGTTTTGGGGGGGTTTTGAAGCTAGAATGGAATTGATGTAAGTGTTGTAAATATGCATCTCAGGGCCAAGCCTCGACTAATGAATGGATAGTCATGTAGATGTTGTAAATACACTTGTATGAACGATGTGGTAGGCTTACCATGATGAACTCAAAGCTATGAAATATTAATGTTATAATTTAATATATAGTAATCAAAGATGGTTGCAAAGACCACAAAATGGATTGTGATTCCACTGGAGAAGAAACATAGAGGGATCTTATGAGAAATTAATCGTCCATTACCAAGCTTCATTCTAATAACTCCCACCTTTTCATCATGTGCCTTCAATAAAGTTCATCCACCTCCTTTACTCGTGAATCCAATCATAAATTCATGTGGAAGTTGGTGAGGAATTCTACCTTGTGTAGTTATGCAAGCTTGAGCAAAGTAAAATTAGTTTGTAGAAGTGGGAGGAGTACTTCATTCTCTTACCTCATTGGGGATCATTATCCCATTATTCTCCAATTCTCAAGTTCATATTCTCCGCTCCTCATGTTGTATTCTCTATATTTGTTACCCATTAACCAAATTTGAAAATGACAGAATTAGTAGTATAAAAGTGGAATTTGTAGATGTTGGAGGAGAGAGAGAGGGGTTGTATATGAGCATATTAAAGCTTAGGAAATGTAGAAATTCTTCACCTATTGGTTAATGTTTCTCATTGGTTTCTTAGGAAACAAGTTGTATTCTTTATCTAGTTATTTCCTAAAATAATTTATTGGATTTGATTGTTTCTACCTATACTAAAGACCATTCTAAGGGAATAGTATCCCTAAGGGATTATTGAGTAGAGAAAGAGCATGTATTCATTGTGTTAAGTAGGGTAGTGGAAGAGAGTGCTATGATTTTTTATGGTTGGATGAGTTGCCTATAATACTATGTAGTCAGAATATTATCTTAGTTGTGAAAGAACTTGTCTTGGATTCAAGTGAACTTGATCTCTGAATAAAACAATGGTCCTCCCAAAATCACCTTCGTTTTTATTCGGGGTTAAAATTACATCTTGTTTGAAATATTGGCCTTAATAATTGTTTTCGTTGCAATAAAAACCCTAAAATGGTGCTCTAGGTTTCATCCAAAATCGCCATGACATACATTTGAATCCAAATCATTATACACATATATAGAACAAAACTATGTATAAATCCATGAGATAAAACCATAGTGGAACAAAAATATAAATTTTCAAGCAAATAGTGGAAGATGGTTCCTAATGTACATACGATGGCAACTCGTGCCCTATACAAAATCTAACAACTCGTGTCGTAGATCCAAAATACATGGCAACTAGTGCCCTATATAAAATCCGATAACTCATGTCGTAGATCCAAAATACATGGCAACCTGTCCGGTAGATACAAAGTACACAGCAACTGGTGCCCAAAGGTGCCACATCATGGCTAATGTAGATAACATGGCGTGTCAAACATTGTGACCACCCCGGTCACTCCCTGGTGCATCTCCAAAATCGATCTTTCTCTTCTTGGAGCTACTGCTACCTCGGGTCTTCTTCCGTCCAGAAGTAGACCATCTCTCCATGCTCTGAAACAAATGATATAAGGTACCATTAGTTTCAAGAATTTGTAACATTTCCCACATTTATAAAATGAATGTACAATTCAAATCTTAAATAGCTCACCGTTGATGCGAGTGGGAGACGAGAAGCAGGTGTCCTGGATCTGCTGAGCCTCTCAGCAATTCCACCCTACAACATTTACGACAATAATTTCATTGAAAAATAATAATTGCTTAAATTAATTTTGGTTAATGCATCAAAACATTTTCATAAATTAACTTGATTCTCACCATGAAACAACCCACAAAATGGGGGTGGCTGAGCATCTGGGCTAGTAGGTGGAGCAGTTGGCTGGACAACCTGCTCCAATGCAGTGATGGGGGGGGCACAGATGTAGATGGAGGAACTATGGGTGCGACCACAGTAGAAACATGGGAAGATGATGTAATAGTAGTTGCCACAGTAGTGGCAGGAACTGGAGATGATGTGGTGGAAGATCACATGGTGGTATGGGCTGGACGAGGACATCGTGGATGATAAATCCCTACCAACTTTACAATAGGGGGTATCGACCCAAAAGGGATAGGGGCAATGTTGAGGTATGGTGAATTGGATGTCGGTCCTTGATAGAGGGAGGATGATGGATATAAGGGAGCTTGTGGACAAAGGGGAGAAGTTGGATGGAAGGGGGGGCGTGGACGAATGGGGGAGGATGGATAAACGGGGGGGCATGGATGAATGGGGGAGGATGTATAGATGGGGTGGCGTGGAGGAATGGGGGAGGATGGATGGAGGGGGGAGTATGGATGGAGAGAGGAGGGTGGATGGAAGGGAGGGGGTGGACGGAGGGAGGGGTCTGGATGGAGGCAAGGGGGGTGACTCATGGGAGAGGGTGGAACCATGGGACTAAAGAGACCTATAGCTGTTGGCGGCCCCTGCATACAAATTTATAATATCATAGTTTAGTAAATAAAAAACAAATTAAACCATAGTATGTCGTAACATTTCAAATTAAAAGTGTGCTTTTAACTACACATTGTACCTGTGTATATGGTGATCTATTGACTCATGGAGGAGATGGATGGTCATCGTACTGCGTGCATACCTCTGGACACTAAAACACATGCACGTTATAAACATATTAAACTAGTAATTATTCAGTCAATCAAAATATTGAAAAATATTGTACAAACTATCATCATGTATGTCATAAATATAAATACATAAAAATAAAAATGCCATAAGTAATAACAATATTGTGTGAGGTACTAAAAATACCTCTATGTGAGGTGCCACAATATCAGTTGTAGCTGCCATTGCTGCATCCAAATTGGGAGATGTTTCATTCTCCCATGACAGGTTGTCAACTCTAAATAGTTGTACATTGAAATAATAGTTTAATTCAAGCACACATACTTTAACATTACTTTACAAATTATCAAGTGATGATTGAAAACACATTAGAAAAAGGGCTAACCTGCTCCATATAGCAACCCTGGATCGGGCCAGGGCAACTGTGCCTGTAATGGAGACAAAGATGTGGCATTGTCCCCGTGGAACTAGAAGGCCCAACATGGCTACCACCGGTAACAGGTATATCCTGACTCTATCCTGAAGGCCCTGCATTTGCATCTCTATCAGGGTCATCCTGTCTCTCCACTATAGTAGTTGCTACAAAGGAAGTGTGTCTAAGCAGTCCCCATGCAACACTCCTCATCGTGTCCTCGATCTGATCAAGTTTGTGGGGTAACTTGTAATGCCTGCCTTGGTACATTGACTGACCATAGACTTGAGGACCCTTGCCAAGTGACCCGACTGATTAAACTTTAGTAATTGGTCCTTTGAATATTGAAAATGCTTGAACAATGCGATGAACGATAATTATAGAAATTGATACCTTATTAATAATAAATTCTTTGCTTAAATGATTAGCGAATTTATGAAATAAATGATGATTGAATCTTATATATAATGATGAATGTTAGATATGCTCGAATGACTGAGAAACTAGGAAACGAAAGTGATTAGATGATATATGTGGATTGAGAAATTATGAAATAAAAATGAAGAATGATAGAGCTACTTGACTGATTGAGATACTATGACGATGAATGATGAAATGATGTAATAGTGAAGCTCTATTTAATGTGTGCTTGAGTGTATGTGTGTGCAGTGGCAGGTAAGATGACTTACCGACTGACTCACAATGGAATTATAAGGGTCGTAAGAACAGAAAGAACACATAGGGGTACGATGAAAAACTGTCAACCCTGAATTAGCAATCCACACACGGGTAGGATGTCGTTTCAGCTCACTTGGGGAAGCGTGTGCCGTACGGGCGAGGCCATACCGACTTGGTCGCATACGAGAGTTAAGGAGCGTGCGATAAGGAGGACCTTATCCCTCAACAGCCCTTAGTCTCCAAGAAGTGTAGTCAATAGATCGTGGTAATGACTCCCCGATTGCTACACAGTTCTCATAACAAGAAGAAAGAAAATAAATTGTCGAAAGGACCCGCCGAAGAGGTACCTAGACAAGAACAAGAAGAAAAAAAAGAAATTGTCGGAAGGACCTACCGAAGAGGTACCTAGACAAGAACAAGAAGAAAGAAAATGATTTGTCGGAAGGGTCTGCCGAAGAGTTACCTAGACAAGAACGAGAGGAATAAATTAATCAATTGTATAAATGGAAATTTCACATAAGATTTAAGAAATATTTTATTCCAATTTGTTTTATTTTATTATTTTGATTTATTCTATTCAAGATTTTATTTTAATTGATTTCATTAATTTGAATTATTCATTTTTAATTGATTTTATTAGCTTGAAAAAGAATTAAAAAGATTTTAATTTCATTGATTTTATTTTTTTGAACTATTGTATTCAAGATTTTATTCTAAATTGATTTCATTAATTGAATTATATATTTTAGTTGATTTTATTATCTTGAAAAAGAATTGAAAAGATCGACTTTATTCAATATTAAATTGATTGATTCTGTTTTATTGAAAAATATTATTAATAAAAGAATTATTTTATTTAAAAGATTTTAATTTAATGGATTTTATTATTTTTTATTTATTCTATTCAAGATTCTATTTTAAATGATTTCATTATTTTGAAAAGGAATTGAAATAGATTATTAATAAAATAACTATTTTATTTTTGATTTTATTTTAATTGATTTATGATTCTTTTAAATTTTAAAAGAAGAAATTTAAAATAGAATGGATTTTTTGAAAAATAAATCATCTTTTGATCCTATCTTAGTATTAGAAAAAGAAAGGAATGTAGAAAGCAATAAGTCTAACTAAAATATTATGGGTTAAACTAAATAGAAACTAAAACACAACTAGGACTCTAGTGAAGACCACTACACCTAACTCCCACTGATTTAGGGAATTAGGTGCACACTTAAGACAGAATGAGACACTTGTAATTTGAGAATAATATTAATAAAATATTAAAATAAATGGTTTATGTGCATGGAAAGACACATGGCACACAGAATCTTGCTATAAAAGAAGGAAAGAGAAGGAGAGAAGAATCTCTTTCTCCCTAGTGCTGGATGGGCACTGGAATCGAAAATTATTCTTGTGGTTTTTGTGAGTTGGGCTTAGCTTGACCGGGGATTGGGGGATCCCAACAGAGAGCTTGCGTTGTGTGTTCTTGTGACTCTATTTGCTTAGGGTTTTGGGGAAAAGAAGAGTATCCTCGATATGGTAGGGAGGTCAACCGAAGGGTCTCTTGGTAAAATCGTCAAGGCCGGAAGCGACTCGGGGAAGATCGATGTCCGCACATACAAGGACTTCGTCAATGAGGTGCTTAACTACTGCCGAAAGGTATAATGTTCCATTTTTTATGTACATGTTGAGTTCATGAAATTTTATTTATGGTTTTTTATTTGATTTTCAAGTTTAATTTAGTTTTCATAAGATGTTAGTTCTATTTTGGAAGTCTTTTTGGGGGACCCGAAATGGGGGTCCCTACATAACTGAGGCAGATGGGAAGAGGGGTTGGGCTCACGCCTAGGAGCTGGTGGCCCTCTCAGTGGGTTCCTCCTAGCAGCAAGTCAGTCTTGGGTAGAGCCACGCCCAACACCCTGGAACTCGGTTATGTCAAAATAGTTGACATGTAAACGAGGGAAAACTCAGCCCACAATTGCTGAATGAAGTATTGTGTAACCTCCCTATTATTGTAGGTAGGTTTATCATAAACCATGAACCACCTATGCATCCAATTTTTCCTCCATGGTTGGAAATGACACCAGTCCATGCAAACACGTGGCTTTTTAATGTCTGGTGGTTGCTGTGTTCTTGGATCGGTGAACATAATGTACAATTGGACCTTTGTAATAATCAAATATTTTATTTCCTCTTTGAAAATGCCCGTGGAATAATACTCTCACATCCTAGCTCTATATTCAGTCATGTCATTCAATTGGTGATGTCCATGGATGATGGAGTCAATTGAGGTGGCAAGGGACACTCGAGATGGTTCCCCCGTGTTTCTTAGTTCTCAAGTGTGCACTCTCATCTAATTTAGAGAATGGTTCAATTCATCTTGGTCAAAATTTTGTTGGGAGTTTTGATTTTTTTGGGCATTTAAATTTTGTTGAGGGTTTTCATTGGTTCCACCGGATTCTATGTTAACATTTTGTTCATTCATTGTGTGAGTTTACACTCTGCAATTGAAAATTTCTTTATTCTTTTAATAATTTGGAGATTATTACAAATTTAATAAACAAACAAAAATGAATAAAATGACAAAAACAATGAAAAAAACAATGGCATTTACCTATCCAATGCAATTGGTGGATGGATAAAGGTGGGTTTTTGAGTGGAAATGGTGCATTTGGGTTGATGTAGCTCCACGCATGCGGTGGTTCATCCACGTTTGGTCAGAATGGTAATAATGAAAAGAAATCGGGTTTGTTTTTTTTTAAACCTTAACAGGGGTGCGTGTGCATATTTGTCCATGCACGTGCTAGGAATGCACATGCCCTGGCAACACACACACGCCCCGGTTAAGTACCGAACCTAATGGCCCATACGCGCTACTTTAGGTGCATGCGTATTCCGATTTTTCCCCCGCTAGTGTGGCCTCATTGCAACAGTTTTGAGGAGCATCTTCGTGCGCCAACCCATATGTTTCAACAAAAGAAAATCAAAACATTCACAACCAATGAACTTCAAAGTAAAATATATTTTTCCAAATTATTCAATTTCATATACCTAAAATATATTTTTCCAAATTATTCATATATCTTTAGACTCTCAAAGTTGCTCCTATTCTCTCTAAATTTATTCATTATAGGTAAAAGCATTTAACATTAAATTCAATTCAATTTTTAGTGAACGAAAATAAGAAATACGGTTAACAGTCGAGATAAAAAAAACTCTTACTAGTCAGTGTTTTCTGTAGAAAATACAAAAAGAGGAAAACACAATGTTTCTCTACTAGATTTTAACTGCTTTAGAAAATGACGAGTGCTCGACATCAACGTTGAATTCCTGCATCTACCACCGCTTCACAGACCCTATCCTCATCTGCAGAGTCTAGTAAAGTAATCATTGTGTTGTCACTTTTCATTTGACTATTCACAAGAATATTTTAATATTAATAACATGTAGTGTAAGACATTTTCAGCTATTGATTCCACTTTCTCAACATGATTAAAGCCCCAACGATGAAGGATTATTATATGTCCATGCCTTATCATGTAGCTCAACAAACTGATCGTGAGTGTCTTGAACTGCCATCAACTTTGTACCGTTCAAAAGGATTTGCAAGAGCATGGGCTTCACTAAATTCATCTGTTTCATTTTATCATGCGGTTGTCCAATAGGTTGTTCCTATCTCTGAAGAAGCCCCATTATGTGTTTGACATGCACCAAATAGACTAAATGGATGTCGTGTCATTCATAATTTTAAAAACATAAAATGGGTGCCAGAGACACAATGTCCAATACGTGTATAACCCACCTCAATTTGTCCACGTTCATTGTCCATGCATGGAGAGAGGGGCGACATTTACATATGTCCATGGTAGTTAATACACGCACAAATATGACTGGTAGCAACCTCCATAACAAATTATACAACTTATCACATGGTAGTTCATACACGCACAAATTTGACTGGTAGCAATCTCCATAACAAATTATACAACTTATCACTTCCAACGCATTGCTTAAAGTAGCAACGTGTTATGTGATTTAGGAGTTAAAACTTGGCCAAAATATTCATAATAAAAAATTATGTTGTGGCTAGCGTTGTCAAAGCTATTATGCAATTAGATAATTATAGATAATTATGGCTACTTACATAGTAATAAGGTAATTTTCTACTTGCTTTGCAATTTCTTCACTACTCTAAGGGTACATCTTGGTAATATTTTCTTGAACCATTTACATTATAATATCATTTTTAATTTTTTTTAAATGATTAAAATTTATTATGTAAATTTGATATTTTTAATGTTTATATATGAAAAATTTAAATTTGACCGATCTTAGTTATGTGTCTTATCCTTCAACTTTATACTCTTATTGTCTTTTCCATCCCTATCAAAGGTGGGTGATCATAAATCAAGGCAATATCACTAAATAGTCACTTACAAGTTATTTTTATAACAAACTTTTCGTCTTGGATTTAAAGTGTACTTAAAAGTAATTGGAATGTGATAAGTTTGATATCGTTATAACTTATAAGTCATTTTTTCTTTTGTCAACATTTAGTGTATAAATGTGCAAAAATATATATGGATTGCATGTGTAAAGTGGCCAATTGCAAAAAGAAAGGAATTTTGACTTAGACTCAAAGTATCTTACAACATTTCTACCATCTCAACTTTGGTTCCTGGTAATGCATGATTTCTATTTTATGTCCATGTCATTATCAATTGCAATTTTAGAAGTGTGTGAGCTAATTTCCATTCAATAACAATAACAAAAATATTAAAATGAGAGTAAAATAACTTTATTGTGCTATAGGCTTAGGAATTTTGTGAACAACCTAAGGCGTGAACCCTAGCCCCTGCTCCTGGCATGAACGGTCGGCTCTCCCGCGGGCTCCTCCTGTGATGGCCGCCATGGATCCTCCACGGGCCCCCTCTCCTGAGGAACACAGGTGTCTTCATGAAGTTTCCTTCTGCTCCCTGGTGTCCTCCACCCCCCCGTCTCTCCTCCTCCTCGGATCCATCTAATGGCAGCTTCATCAAGCGTGCTGCCGCCCCCCGTATTCAAATACTGTCGGCAGCTTCCTGAAATCCCTTGCTTTGACTGAACATGGTTTGATTGGTCAATTTACTGGAATCTGGCCGTCTCCAAAATCCATAGACGCCTGCATCAACAAGAACTGGATGCCCCTAATCATTGGGGGTCTACAGCATTGTTTTTGCGATAAGGGTTTCTTCACATTTCTGTTTGAAAACAAAGTTGATAGGGATCTCATTTTTAGAAGAGGCCCGTATTTCATGGGCCCCCAAGGGCTTTATCCTAAATAGATGGAGATTATCCTTCAATCCTGAGAAGGATGTTCCCTCCGCGGTCCCTGTCTGGGTGTGCCTTCCCCATTTGCCGTTACACTGTTGGAATGATGAAACCCTGCAGGCTATTAGGAATTCCCTAGGGAGGCATACTGATAAAGAAGAACCGAAAGGGCTCTTGTTCTCCTGTGCCAAAATCTGTGTAGAAGTAGATTTGGAGAAAGGTCTTCTAGAGGAAGTTAACCTATTTATGGATGGACGGGAACATATGCAGAAGGTAGATTACGAGCAGTTGCCTTTCAAATGTAAAAAGTGTCATGAATATGAACACTTTGTCAAAAACTGCCCTAAGGAAGTCCAAGAAGCCCCAGAGAAAGCGGAAGAGGAGGTTTGGCAGCATATCAAAAAAGGAAGAAAAACTGCACCAACTACCCATCCCTCCAAAGGGACCCAAGCCAAAAGTAACAAAGAAAACACTTATGAGCTTAAGGAAGACTCAACCATCAATAGATTTCAAGACCTACCTACAGAAGAAGGAGAAATTGCAATGCTGGAAGCAATCACAGTGGAACCAAGCAGGGAAGAAACCCTCATCCCCCCCTCTTCCCCCAGAGAGGAGCTGATTAACACAAACATTGGTGGATCCAAAAATCCTGGTAGTTCATGGGAAGGAAAGTTTAAACACAATTTCGTGTCACTCTCCTCGTCCCTGGATAACTCCTCAAAATCTCTTAAGGAGATGGATGTGGTGCATCCTCCAAACACCAGAGGCAGAAAGTCGCAGAGGTATCACAGAGAGCTTGAGGCCGAAAGAGAGATTGGTTTGAGTAGGAAAAAAATCCTGGAAGATATGAAGCTGCTTCAAAACTCCAAATCTCAGAACGAAGCTAAAGATGGTAGGTCCCGAGAAGGACCTTTACTAGCTAAGAACTAATGCTAGCAACCTCTTGGAACTGCAGGGGTCTTGGCGGGCTGAACAAAGTTGAAGCAATCAAGAATATGATTAAAACTGAAAATCTTGATCTCATGTTAATCCAAGAGACTAAAATTTTGGACGTAGAGGTCATGGCACTCTCACGTTCCCTCTAGAAGGACTGCCATGGCAAAGCCCTCAGTGCTCGCGGGACCTCAGGGGGGATTGCTACTCTAATCTCCCCTATTTTTTCAATTCTTTCTTCAAATGAGAATAGTCACTGGCTGCTAATTGAAATTAAAGAAAAAGGTAGCAACAATCCTCTTTTTATCTGCAATGTTTATGGTCCCACCCATTATAGGGACAAGATCAAGTTCTGAGAATACCTCAACAACCTTAAGGAAAGCATGCAGGAGAAAAATCTCATTATCGCTGGAGATTTTAATGTCATCAAATATCAACAGGAGAAGCAAGGAGGCAACATTCTTCATGACCCCTTTGGTGAAAAGATTGAGAACCTCCTCATGGATCTGGATCTTATGGATATTCCACTAAAAAATGGAAAATATACCTGGAACAACAGGAGATGTGGAATAGGGAACATTGTGGATAAGCTGGATCGGTTCCTGGTAAGCTCTACCTTCTTTTGTTATGATCTCTTAGCTTGCTCCTTCACCCTCCCCTGTGCCGCCTCCAACCATAGGCCTATAGCCCTCTACCTCACCTCTCCTTAAAACCTTGCGCCAATA
Organism: Larix kaempferi; assembly: GCA_027924585.1. NCBI lineage: Eukaryota > Viridiplantae > Streptophyta > Pinopsida > Pinales > Pinaceae > Larix > Larix kaempferi. The sequence continues at coordinate 5,115,774 of BSBM01000336.1, forward strand.
TCTTTCTGCTTTAATCCACTCTGGATATAGGATCCCATTTTTTATGACCTTGTCAACAAAGCCTGGAACTCAAGCTTCTATGGATCTCCTAGCTTCATTTAAGAATCCAAGCTCCGATCCGTTAAAACTACGATCAAGCACTGGGCCAAATCCTCCTATAAAAAACCATGTCAAACAAAACTCAACCTTCAAGTTGAACTTGCCAAACTTCATCAAAAAATGGAGATGGAGGAGGTGACGCCTTCCTCTTTAAGTTAGGAAAAAGATATAGATCTAAAAATCCTAAGTGTGGCCAAGCATGAAGAGGAAATATGGAGAATTAAGTCTAGACAGGTCTGGTTTAAGGGAGGTGACAGTAACACGAAGTATTTTCATAATCATGCTAAGTCTTGCCGTAGCCAGAACGCAATTAGGGAGCTGAAGAATCATAACGGAGAAAGGATAAGTGGACAAGAGGATCTTAAACTACATGCTTTCAATCACTTCAGCGAACTCTTCATAGACAGTAGGGATACTGATCCAAAATCTCAAGTAGACCTTTTGGTGGGCATTCCCAACCTTATTTCGGAAAATGCTAATAGAGAGATTTCCAAGCCGATCGTGGAACACGAAATCGTGAGTGCCATCTGGTCCCTTCATGTCGACAAGGCTCTTGGCCCTGATGGGTTCACCATCAAATTTTACCAGGATGCTTCGGAGATTATTAAAGAAGACCTAAAGTGTATGCTGAACTGGACCACGAAGAAAGACAAAATAGGAGGGGCCACTAATTCCTCCTTCCTTGATTTAATCCCAAAAGATAAACCTCCTTGCTCCATCGACCGCTTCATATCGATCTCTCTTTGCAATACCTCCTACAAAATTCTCTCCAAGATTCTTTCCACTAGAATGAAAAACGTTATGGGGAAGCTCATCTCTGAATCCCAAGGAGGCTTCATTGTTGGTCGCCAAATCCTAGACAACAACATTATTGTGCAAGAAGCAATCCACTCTAGCATTGGAAAAAAGCATCAAGGTATGGCCATCAAGTTCGACATGGAAAATTCCTTTGACAGAGTAAACCATAACTTTCTTTTCGAAATCATGATTAAGTTTGGATTCTCTAGAATATTCATGTGATGGGTCAAAGCGTGCATCAACAGCCCTTGGATTCCCCCCTTAGTCAATGGCATACCTACTAACTTCTTCCTGGCCACCATAGGGTTGCGCCAAGGGTGCCCTTTGTCTCCCTTCCTCTTTATCCTTGTAGCAGAATCCATGAGTAGAAAACTTCACAACCTGCAAGCCTCGGGAGACCTAAATGGAATAAAAATTGTCAGAGGAGTCAAGCCAGTTAACCACTCCCAATTTGCTGATGATACCATTTTACTTGGGGGATCCTCCACTATAATTGCTGATAGATTCAACCAAGTCCTTACCACCTTCCTTAAAGCCTCTGATGGAAAATTTAACTCATCCAAGTCAAAAATATACAGTTGGAACTGTAGCCCAGGTGTTCTTGCAAGAATTCTAGGTTTTGAAGGAATCAGAGACTAGAATTCCTTTAATTACCTTGGCATTCCAATCTTCAAGGGCAGGAAAAGAGTCGCAGACAGGCAAGGGCTGATCGACAAAATAAAAAATAAAATCAACTCCTGGGGCTGCAAGTGGCTAAATCCTGCTGACAAATTGGTCCTTATTAACTCCATTCTCTCTGCCTATCCTCTCTATGCTTTCTCCATTTCTCTCGCCCCCAAAATGGTGATGTTGTAAATTACTAAAGAGCTCAGGAAATTCTTATGGTAGGGAGGGAGATCCAACTATTCTAGAAAGTTTCATTTGATCTAGTGGGATATAGTGTGCAGACCCAAAGTATATGGGGGGGCGGGGATCAAATATCCTTTGATGATGAACCTTTCCCTCGGCGCCAAAATATTTGGAGGGTCATTTATGGGAAGAAGGCGTGGTGGAAGGAGAAACAAGGGTCTTCTATTTGGAACCTCTGCAAATGAGCGTCCTTCATCATCCAAAGTAACATTTTTTGGATCCCAGGAAATGAAAAACAAATCCAAATATGGAAGGACAACTTTTGCTCCAGGCCTCCTGCAAATTCTCTGCAGGAACTCCGCATTCTAAGATGTTGGATGGAGCAATCCAATATCCATACTCTTTTCGACCTGTCCTCTTGGTCCAACCAGGGTAGATGGATGGGATGGCTCAATATTGAGCTCCCAGAGCACCTTCTTACAACTATAGCACTCTTCTCTCGTAGTTCATGGTTCCCTTTCCATCCATCAAACTATGAGAGATAGGCGTGGCTGGGGAAAATCGGGCTCTTACTCTATAAAGTAGGGCTATGGATTTCTGGACGCCCTTAACAATCACTGCAGCAAGGAAAACAAGTGGAATATAGTTTTGGACAAGGATGGGCTTCCAAAAGTAAACTTATTCAATTGGACCCTTGCCCACAGAAATACCCTCACCGCTGAGAATCTCAGGAAAAGGGGGATTGAAGGACCGTCTAGATGCATTCTTTGCAAGGCAGCTAAGGAAACGATCAACCATCTTTCTTTGGAGTGTAGTTTCTCTCAAGAGGTATGGCACTGGTCCTACAGGAATATCCAACCAAATCTTATTCCACCAACCAACTAGAATGACCTCTTTGCAAACTGACATATTTACTGCCAAAGCTCGTTGTCTAGGAAGTCGGACTTCAAAAGAGCTTGGGTCACCTTTCCCAAATTCATCTCTTGGAAACTTTGGATTGCCAGAAAAAAAGAAATTTTTTAAGATACTAGGGCAACCCCAGGTAAAGTCCTCTCTTCTGCTAAAGTGCTCTAGATTGATGCCCTCTCCGTGAGAAGTATGAAAAATATATGCAAGGAACCCTTAAATGTAGAATAGAAAAATTGGGTGGCTGGCCTTTGATCCCCTCCCATTTTCCCCTTTCATCTGCTCCTTCCAAGATTCATAAGCCCCAAAATTGGCACATTAGAATGGAACCAAAGTAACTCCAGCTATGGATCAAGACTCTTAGAAGTCACATTCTTTTCTTCGATGGTGCCTCAAAAGGCAACCTTGGGTTGGCAAGTGCGGGAGGAGTCCTTCTAGATTCCGAGGGAAACAAGGTGAAAGACTATATATGCTTGGGGAATCGATAAGAGGACAAACAACAATGCAGAATGCCTCGCTTTTATCAAAGGTATGGATGTCGCAAGGAACATAGATGTAAATGATCTCGTGGCCATTAGAGATTCAATGCTGGTAATCAGAGAAGCGAGGGCTCTATTAAAAAATCATCGAAAACCTATCTCCAAGCTCCAACAGCACTTCATCTTCATGGCTAAGGATTTCAACTCTATCTCATTTCTTTACATCTTGAGGCATAACAACCAGCAACCTGACACCATGGCCAACATTGGTGCTAGCTTGGACTGTGGCTTAGTGATCAACAATGGACAAATTCTTGTCAACAACTGGGTCCTGTAACCTCCCCCCCATTATTGGTTTGTCTATGTTTCTCATGACCACGCTATCTAAGCGCAATCTCTATGCTTGGGGTTATCCCTCCCACCTTCCTTCAAACTATTGCCTCGAACTTTTTTTGAAATTTAACGTCAAGATATTCTTGGGATCCTCCTACCCCTCGCGATCCCTTCATGCATCCTCTCGGCACAAACAGTGGCCTCTCCAGGTTGACTACACCTATCTCGCATGGGGGAATTCAATACGACCAGGCTCTGATGCATCCTCTACGTATAACATGCTTGAGGGTGACATTATAGGTATCCTGTAGGACCTTCTGCACCATGTGCTGTGTTTGTATCATCAGGTAAATATGGAGGATGGGAGCAACAATGTTGTCCTTAATCTCTCTGTGCTATAGTGTCGACGTTGCAGAAAACACCTCCAGGATCATTCGAGGGGGGGGTGTTGGCATGAAGAGATACCTCTCTTCTCTTGATGTGTTGCAGGGGCAGAGTAGTGGCGGTTCCGAGCAGCAGGCCTCGCATGGTGGTCTGGCACAACAAGCCTTTTGTGGACACTATAGAACTGATGAGTCTAGCATTGTTAGAAACTAGGCTCCTCTCGATGTTGGGTAGGGATAGAGCAACCAGGGTTCAGTGCAGCAGGGAGTTTGTGGTCACTCTAGCAAGCCAGGAAGTGGGAGGAATTGAACTCTTCTCAACGTAGGGCAAGGACAGAACATTGGTGGCTCTACGCAGCAGTTTGTTCATGACAACTCTGACGAGCCTGGAAGTGGCAGGAACTGGATGCACCCTGCTGGTGATAACAATGGGTTCATTAATTTGGAATCCCCTCAAGGTCCTAATAGTCTGTCCTATGAGATCCTTTCGCATGTTCAGGAGCTAGAAGATCAGGTTCGTTGGCTCAAAGGTGAGAACTCTAGCCTGAAAAAATCCATTTCTCACCTTTCCACCATTGTCCATATCTCGAATTCAGAAATTTGAAGTGGTAGCAGCAAGCTGAACGATTATTTTGACATTATGACTGGCAAGTTTGATTCCCTTCATAGATGCCTCAAAATCGTTGAAGCAAAGGTCGACTGCATAAGGACTAACAATAGGAACATCCCCACTATCCTCCATGGAATTGATGACGATAACGTTGGTGCTGTGGCTGGGGACAAGGAGAAGAATGTCCTCTAGCATCATGTCAACTGTTGAATCTTGTAACTGCTCATCCATGTCTTTTTCAGAACTTTTTTGTTATGGCATTCGCTAAAGCTTGTAGAAGCTAGTCCAATGGTTCTCCTCTCGTTATGTATTTCTTCTGTAGTTTTCTTCTAGGGGTGTTTGTAAGAATTTTCAGTTATTGTAGAGTAGGAGTAATGTTCGACATGCAAAGACTAGAGTGTGATAAGCTAGTATTAACAAGTCTCCATTTTTGGGATCAATCTTCCCATCTTTTTGTATTTTCATCTCTTTTTTAATATAAAGCTCGTTACCCGTTGTTGTAAAAAAAAAAAAAAACTTTATTGTGCTTTATGTATTGTAACAGACTGTAACCCTTTTTTAGTTTTAAGTTTCTAGTTCTTTTGTGCTTGATCAATAATGTCATGCTTGTTTTTTTACTCTTTTAAAATGACTGAATACTGCCTTTCTTTAATAACTTTATTAATTTACTTGCGAAAAGTCACTGAGTATCAAAGCACACACACGTTTTAATAACTTTATTAATTTGCTTGCAATATAGAGTAATAGAGTATCAAAGCACAAGCACGTTTAAATAGGCTCAAGAAATCGACTATCAATTTAATCTCGGCAGGTATTAGCTTCCATGCAGCCTTGTTTTAAAAAATAAAGGGAAATCAAGGGTTCACATTTAAATTTAATATTTGTGTAACCAGATTCGGCTAGGAAGGGTCCAAATCAGTATCGGATCCTGCTTGGAAACGCTGAATCGTGGATCCAGTTTCGAAACCATCTGAATTGGTGGAATTTTGCAGCGGATATGGGTTTGATTATGGATATGATTCTTCAAACCTCAGATTCGGTTTCCTTCAATGGATTCAGTATCGGGTTTTAGAGGGATCGGTTCACATTGGAGCAACTGTATCCTGAATTTCAAGATACAGTTCCTCCAATGGGAACCAAATCCCTAAAACAATAAAAAAACAACAACAAAAAAAGTGGGAAAGTGTAACATCCCGAAATTTACAAGAATTTAAAAAAAAATCTTTTTAGCTTTTAATGCATAATCTAATTGTGCGGAAATATAATCAATGTTTAATTGTCGTCTTGTTGTACTAAATGCTGTGTTGGTCAAAGGTGTAATGTTTTGTGACACGTTAAAAAATATCTACACTTCAATGCTATTGAATGTTCTTCTTAACACAGCTATGTTTTCATCTAACTTATGTTGATGATCCAATGATACAAAGTTGATATGTGCTAACTACTGTTCTTTTGTTTGAAGATGAAGGGGTCCTAAGGATACCCCAAGGCTTACTTAGAATTCATGCTAAAGCATTTGAATCGTCCCTTTCGCAGATTACAGGTAAGAGCTTTAGTGTTTACGAAGTGTGACAGAAGAGTTTCTAACCAGTTTTCAATAATCTCCAAAGTCTTAATGGTTTTATAGACAAAATGTCGAAATTGCCATCAGTGAGATTCTTCAGTTAATCTGGTTTTTAAAGCAAAAGGTAAGTCTGTTATAAAAATTCTCAATTCCTATAATAGTGATTTTCTTACTTTGTTCAAATAGTGTATGGGTTCAAGTATCAAGTTGACTTGACTAAGTCGCAACAGTTGGGAACTAAGTGCTCTCTACTCTAAACATGTATTTGCATCACCATGTAATTGTCATACAATTTCTATTAAATGCAAACTATAAATATAAACCAACAACCCTAGATATAATGGCTAAATGCAACTAATGTGCAATTCTTTGTATTATCCAAGCCTAAGAACTATATGCCAATTCGTAATTTATTTCTATACTATGTCGAAATATATGCAATGGCTTAAGTATTTCCCTATAAACAACAATTATATAGTATGGTATGTGCATCTACGTGACCCTTTATAACATTATGGATTCCTAGCAAATGAAACCGATACCACCTTGACTTACCACAAGGTGTATGATATGATAGAGTTATGAACTTCACAATTGAACTGATACATGAGGATGAGTAATAAATAATGCCATGATCATTTTTGTGCTAGCAGGCACTCTGGTTCACCTTTTGTATTTAATATTCCAACTGCCGAGACAGTGGAATGTCTCTGTGGATACCGTCGTGGTGCTAGACACGTGAAGGTATGGTGATGGGTCAAACAACGTGACAAGCTGTATGTGTTCTTGGTTCGAAGTTTATTCGAGCTGTCCTCCTTGGTGGCAAAGGGTATTAATGATGTATTTACTTTGGTGGTTGCTTGGGAATACAAGATGCCCTTTCGGTGATCTCCACAGTTGATCAATCTCGGATCTTCGGCCTGGGATCTAACCCTAATCACTACTATGTTTCGAAGTTATTGTTTCTCAGCATTCAATGTAGTGTGTAGTGGCTCTGTGGAAAGGCCAATAGGCCGAGAGCATTCAGGGTTTCATTAGCAGGTGTTTGGGGAGTTTCCATGCTTCAAAACCGTGACCTATTGATGTTTTTAACTAGAACCTGCTGATAGTTTGAAGAACCGATACTCTTGTGAGAGTTTTACCGTAACAACTTGGTGTTTCCAATGGCTCTAGGGTGAGTGACAGTTCTACGTGTGGTTTCTCCACTACTCGACTTTCCTCATTTGTTAGGTGATAGTTTTTCAAAGTTGTTCTTCCATCATTCGTTGCATTCGGAAATGGAGTAATAGGTACAGTTTGGTAGTGGATTTGGCGTTCTGCTACGGGGATACATAAAAGGTAAAGTTCTCGGGTTCGAACCTTGTCTCTTCCATTCTGTTAATAGTTTTCAGTTATTGATATTTCGCATGTAATGACTTCTTTCATAAACTCATTTTGACCACAACTTGTTTCAAATGGCATGTTCCTTCGTCAACCGACACTCATGCTTAGGTTTCGATAACTGGCAGCTGCAAATAGACTGGTAAGCTTCGATGGTTACTTTGTTACTCCGGTTAGATGACTATTGGGCCTTCATGTGTTCTTTGCCGAGACTTCATGTTTTCTTAGGCTCTAAGGAGTAATCTTTGTCAAAATGCTTGTGAGCTGTTTGGCAGCTTGGGGAGGATGAAACCCTTGACCCATTCGGCATTAGGCCTGTGGTGTTTGTTTTTCAATGTAGAATCTATAAAAGTAATTAACCGAGGAGAGGGTTTTACCCTTCTACCGTCTTTAGTAAATAAAAGAACTGTGTTTCCTACGTTTTTTTGTTTGAATACCAAGGGTTTAGCCCTGCATTAAAATGGTCAAACTCGAACATGTAGTTTCCTTGAAAATCATTTTGCTATTCTGATAACAAATGTTGAGCTCTAAAAGTGGAAGATAATGTATGGTTTTTCGGTTAATGGTTTTCAGTTGATACATGATACTACTGTCTTATGTAAATACCGCGATATTCATTGATTTAGTCTTAAGGAGTGTATAAGATAAATGTTTTGTGACTAAAGCGCATGATGTTGAAAACTCCGCTTGTTGTTCTTGTCTGTCGATTTGAGTGATGGCCGAGAGCCGAGAGTCAATATTTTTGCTTGCAGCAATGTAAAGAAATTGTAACTAGTTTCTTGTTCTGTTGTTAATTGATGGTGTTGAATCTTAACTAAACTCTTAATCTGAAAGGTAGATGTTGATACTTCTAGGGTTTGATCAACAAAGGGTTACGAACTTGTCATGATGTTTAAGTTTTTAAATGAAACTCTGTTTTGGATAACATATTAGTTCTTTGTTTAAGAGTTGCGATGAATAAAGAAAATCATGAAACAACAAGCTAGGGTTTCTAATCCTATGCTAAATGTAAATGGGATTAACTGTAGTTTAAATAATAAAATAATATAAAAGAAATGAATACTGTGCATAAAAATTAGTGCTAAATAATCATGCATTTGTTTGTAATGGAAAGAGTTCTGTTTGTTTTTGTAATTATATATACTTGCTAGCAGCATTGGATAACAATACTGTGTACTTGGGAAATAATTATTTTGCAGCTGTTATTTTCAATGAAAACTGGTGAAAGAAAAATACAGTGAACCTTAAACACTTAACTGATGAAAGGAATGATAAGAGAAAAACATAGAATTTATCTTTTATGAGGAATTTTAATGATGAAAGGAAATCCTAGGTTTCGTATAGGAATAAGATAATTATTTTTGTTTTTAACCAAGAATAAGTATGGTGCCTGTGATGCGATATACTGTTAAAATTTTTGAGCCTAAGCATATATTCTTTATTATAGAATATTAATGACAAGAAACACTAATGAAATGTAACAACATTAATCTTCTCATTCATTTGGCAATCTGCCTATCAATTTATCTACCTTAATTTTCCTCCTCTGTACTGGAGTACGATGCCGAAAACAACATGGGGAAAAATACAGAAGAGTATTATTTCTATCATTTTATCTACTTTAATAATCATTCTACAATTCACAGCTAAACCAGAATTCATTAGTTACTTCTGTAAAACAATATTAACAGTTTAGATCTAATGAATTACTATATCAATACTTTCAGAAAATAATTTTAACTACTTAGATAACAGAAATGATGAGTAGAACCTGTAACAATAGATAGGGTGGACAAACACTTAAGGAGGCTTGTTTCTCCCAACCTTCTCCAGAAAAAGTAGCCAAACTACTTGCTTTCTTTGGACCCCCGAGCTTGCTTACTGAACCACTAAGTAGATGGAATCTGTGTAGAAGTAAGAAACTCATTAATATCACTTCTGCACTCAATAGTATCACTTCTGCACTCAATAGTATAGCTTCTGCACTCAATAGTATAGCTTCTGTAATGAGCAGTGTTTAACAGGAAGACTTACACCATAATCATAAACTCAGCATATCCCCTCATCGAATCTCTTGGGTGCAAGCACAGCAAAACCCCAAGGTAAATTTCCTCATCAGGAAAAGTGATGAATCTCAGTTCATAATTTGATGGCTCTTATATAGACTGCTTAGGTCTTTAGTGGTCATTTTTCAATAAATGAGCCTCAAGCTCCAGTCCCACCTTCCAGGGCCCTATGACCACATTTCAAGGGAGTTGTCCCATACCAATAGCTAGTTAGTTGCATCGTGATGCTGCCACTTGTCCATTGCCTTCTAGCCCAGATTCCATTCCACCTAGTGGGTTAGTAAACACTCTTTCAACAGTCTCTTTAGGTGTTTGTCTCCTATTTAATTTATTTAATAATAAAATATTGTGCAAATTACAATCATCCTTGGACACTTGTCCAATATTAAACTTTACAATAAAAGTTAACATAATGTTTCCAACATAAAATGATTTTAAGCAAAAAGGGTATGTTGCAAATACCCCCACTTAAGCTCAACTTCATCCTCGATGTTGCTTATTCATCATCAAATACTTCCTGGAATAGAACTAGATATGCTGCCCACATTTTACTTTCCAGTTCCCATGTAGCTTCATCAGGACTAAGGTGCTTCCATTGCACCTTTACCTACCCTATCTTGCGATTCTGAAGCATAATTTCCCTCCTATCGAGGATACAGTCCGGTTCCACCTGAAAATATCCTTCGGGTTCCACCTATATGTCATTCCAATTCAACACATGAGTAGCATCATGCACATACGTTTTTAAAACAGATACATGAAAAACACTATGGATTTTTAAGTTAGATGGTAATGCTAACTGATATGCGACTGGTCCAATCCTTGATAGGACTTCAAATGGACCGCAGTACCTTGGTGCTAGTTTAGCACAACTCCCAATCTTTAAAGAACTTTTCTTGGGTTTTACCTTTACAAAGACATGATCTCCAACCTGAAATTCTCTTTCAGTGCGTTTCAAATCCACATAACTTTTTTTCCTATCTTGTGCAACTTTCAAGTTGCTTTGTACCTGTCTCACGGTTAGCTCCATTTCTTTTAACAAATCTGGTCCTAACATCAATCTATCAATAGGATTATCCCAAGATATAGGAGTGCTACACTTTCTTCCATATAAAATTTCAAATGGACTAAACTTAGCAGATGCTTGATAATGATTATTGTATGCAAATTCTGCTAGATATAAATAATCTTCCCACTTAGATGGCTGATCTTTGACATAAATTCTTAGCATGTCCTCTAAAATATGATTTACCCTTTCTTTTTTACCATTAGTTTGTGGGTGGAAAGAAGTGCTGAAATTCAGTTTAGTATTTAAACCTTTAAATAGTGATGTCCAAAAATTTCCAGTGAATTTGGAATCTCGATCATAAATAATTACCTTTGGGATTCCATGCAAGCGAAGAATTTGCTTCATAAACACCTCTACAATGTTAGGAGCTTTAAAATTAGTTTTGATAGGAATGAAATGAGCAGCCTTACTTAATTTGTCCACAACAACCATTATGGAATCATTCTGTTTCTGATTTTTAGGCAAACCTGTAATGAAATCCATACTTATAATTTCCCATTTCCATTCTGGAATTGGCAATGGATGCACAAGTATAACTGGGTGTTGATGTTCATCCTTCATAGTCTGACATTCAAAAAACCTAGCTATAGTTATCACTTTCTGATAACCAGGGTGTCCTGAATAAGGACTTTTATGAACTTCATCCAAAATCAACAACTTAACTTTTGACACTTTAGGTACATAAATTCTATTTTTATATATTAAGAAACCTCTTTCATTAATGTTGTAATCTGTTATCAAATTTTCAGATAAATTTTCACCAACTTTAACATGCAATTTTCAGTAATTTTCATCTTGATTACTTCTTTCTTCGATCTGATTTTCCAGATCTGTCCTAAATGTGTTGATTGCTGCTACAAAACTTAATTTGGCATTTCTACTTAAGGCATCAGCAACTTTGTTTTATTTTCCCTTAATGTGTTGAATATCGAAATCATACTCGCTAAGGAAAGCTAGCCATCTAGCTTGCCTTGCGTTAAGATTTGTTTGATCTAACAAATACTTTATACCCTTATTATCTGTCATTAGTATGAATTTTCTTCCAATAAAGTGATGGTGCCACATTTTTAGTGCATGTATCACGGCTTCCAACTCAAGATCATAAGTTGCATAATTCTTTTCATGAATTGAATATTTCCTTGACTCAAAAGAAATGGCATGACCTTCTTGAGTTAAGACACCTCCAAGTCCATCGTTGCATGCATCAGTGCATACAACGAAATCCTTATTGGGATGAACAATTTTTAAAATTGCTGCAGTGGTTAATAATTCTTTTAACTTGTTAAAGCTTTCTTGACACTTTTGATTCCATATGAATTTCTTCCCCTTCTTCTGCAAAGAAGTGATGGGATTTGCAATTCTTGAGAACCCTTCAATAAACTTTTTGTAGTAACCTGTTATCCCCATAAATGACCGAACGTCAGTTACATCTTTAGGGACAAGCTACTCGTTAATTGCTTTTATCTTATCAGGGTCGACAGAAATTTTGTCCTTCGAGATTATATGACCTAAGTATTGTACTTTATCTTTATAAAATTCACATTTATTAAACTTAGCATAAAGCTGATGTTCTCTTAACACTTGCAGAATTATTCTTAAATGTCCGTCATGCTCTTCTTTAGTCTTTGAGTAAATCAAAATATCATCAATGAACACAACTACAAACTTATCCAAATATTTATGCAGAACGTTGTTCATTAAACACATGAACACTGCCGGTGCGTTGGTTAGCCCAAAAGACATAACTACGAACTCGTAGTGTCCATATCACGTTCTAAAAGCAGTTTTGAATATGTCTTCATCTTTTATTCTAACTTGATGATATCCAGACCTTAAATGAATTTTAGTGAATATCTCTGCTCCGCGTACTTGATCAAATAGATCATCAATGCAGGGCAATGGATATCGATTCTTAATTTTCATTTTATTAAGTTGACGGTAATCGATGCACAGTTGCATGGTACCATCTTTCTTTTTAACAAAAATTATTGTTGCTCCCCAAGGAGACACACTAGGCCTTATATAATTTTTATCTATTAATTCCTTCAGCTGAGATTTTAACTCATTTAAATCCAGAATATTCATTCTGTAGGGAGCCTTTGAGTTTGGTACTGCACCTGGTACTAACTCAATGGTGAAATCAAGTTTCCTTTTCGGAGGTAATCCTGGAATTTCTTTTGGGAATACATCAGAAAAGTCCCTAAGGATGGAAATATCCTCCACTTTTAACTTGTTTTCTTTAGATGAACATTCATCATTAATAACATTAACAACAAACATTTTACAACCCTTTCTGGCAGCTCTCTTAACGTGTAACGCAGAAATTTGTCTTACTAAAACCTTCCTATGAATTCCTTCTACTGTTTCAGTTTTACCTTCATTATTCAGACAAGTAAAAGATTTCTCATAACAATTAAGCACTACTCTATGATGTTCAAGCCAATCCATGCCAATCAACAAGTCATGTGACCCTAAGGGTAAAACATTCATATTAACTTGGGTTTTCAGCTGACTCAAAAATACATCACAATTTTTAACAAAATATATGACCTTTCTTTTAGTGCCTGTTGCTAGCTGAACTAACCATGAATTATCAAATTTCTCTATCTTTAACTTGCATCTATTCACTAAAGCAGGTGAAATGTAACTCAATGGAGCTATCAGAATGGAAATATATTTGTTTTGTATCATACCTTCAATTTCAACCATGGATGTTTGATGGTCTGCTTGACGATTTTCCAGCGCTGCATTTATTCTAGGCATTTCTCTTGCTACATCTCCAACTATAGGTTCTGCTTTCATAGTGTGAATGTTGTTGACCGCCCTTCTGTTTCGTGGGCAATCAGCTTTCTTATGTGGTCCGCCACATTCAAAGCATTTCAAGGGTCCCCTCTGTTCAGCATATCTGGTGTTGTTATTATTATTATTAGGTACATTTCTTGCAGCAGTAAAGTTCTGTGGTGCATTACTCCTATAATTATTATTACTTGAAAATTTTCTGTTATTAAATTTTTTCTTAAAACTTCCAGAATTATGAGTAAAATTCTTCTTTTTATGATCAAACTGATCAGACTTATTACTTTTCCAGCCAGGTGTTCCTTCTCTTTTTTTATTTTGATCAAAACAGAAATTTGCTTTCCTCATAGCCTCTTCGAAGGTGGAAGGGTTATCATACTCGATCCTGTCTTTTATATTGAAAGGTAGACAACTTAGAAACATTTGTACCTTAGGCTTCTCCTCGACCATGTAAGGTACATACCTCAGTAAACTAAGGAACTTGTTGCACAACTCTTTCATGTTCATAGTACCCAATTTTAAATCATAAAACTCTTTTGACTTATCTTCATAGTACTGTTCTGACAAGAACTTTTTCTTAAATAACTTTTAAAACATATTCCAGGTTACGTTTCTTTCCTTTATGCTCTTAATTCTTTTAAGATCCTGCCACCAAATATCTGCCTTTCCTATCAGATTGTAAATAGCCATCTTGTCTTTTAACTGAGAAGAGTAATCGTAGATATTAAAGTACTTCTTCATTCCAGACAACCATGCTTCAGCTGTCTCACCCTTTTCACTTTCACCATTAAAAGTTTGTGGCTTAATCTTTTTAAACTCTCCAGTAATTTGTTCATGTTGCTTATACTTCCTCTTCATGGAACAGTAATCACTGTCACTGCTATCATGATCAGAATTACCATTACTTTAATCAGATTCAGATGAAGAGTAACTATTATTTTTACTATTCTTAACATTCTTACTCTTATGTTTGTGAGACATTGTATCAGAATCAGATTTTACTTCTGATTTCCTTCATCTTTCCTCATTATGGTATTTCTCCATTAAAATATGATTTAACTCATCTTGAGCCTTCATAATGCATTCATTTTCTTCCTTAACAGTTCTTATCTCAGATTTTAAATCTTTTATAGTACGAAGAAGTTCTGAAGATTGGTTATTTAATTCAACATATATTCCTTCATGATTATCATTGCTATTATGCTCATTATGAGGAGATTTGTCCTCTATTGATTCCTTTGGTATGTCCATACCTGCAAATTAATAACAAATCGTTATGTACAAAATAAAATTAAAATAAAAGTTAGTAACATAAACTTTCTGGTTTTTATTTTCTGTTTGCGCGTGTGAGCCTATTTCAGGCCTAGAGTTTGAACCGCGCTCTGATACCACATGTAACATCCCGAAATTTACAAGAATTTTTCATTTTAGATTTTAATGCATAATCTAACTGTGCGGAAATATAATCAGTGTTTAATTGTCGTCTTGCTGTACTAAATGCTATGTTGGTCAAAGGTGTAATGTTTTTCGACACGTTAAAAAATATCTACACTTCAATTCTATTGAGTGTTCTTCTTAACACAGCTATGTTTTCATATAACTTACGTTGATGATCCAATGATATAAAGTTGATAAGTGCTAACTATTGTTCTTATGTTTGATGATGAAGGGGTCCTAACGATACCGCGAGGCTTACTTAGCATTCGTGCTAAAACATTTGAATCGTCCCTTTCGCAGATTACAGGTAAGAGCTTTAGTGTTTATGAAGTGTGACCGAAGAGTTTCTAACCAGTTTTCAATAATCTCCAAAGTCTTAATGGTTTTAGAGACAAAATGTCAAAATTGCCATCAATGAGATTCTTCAGTTAATCTGGTTTTTAAAACAAAAAGTAAGTCTGTTATAAAAATTCTCAATTCCTATAATAGTGATTTTCTTACTTTGTTCAAACAGTGTATGGGTTCAAGTGTCAAGTTGACTTGACTAAGTCTCAACAGTTGGCAACTAAGTACTCTCTACTCTAAACATGTATTTGCATCACTATGTAGTTGTCATACAGTTTCTATTAAATGCAAACTATAAATATAAACCAACAACCCTAGATATAATGGCTAAATGCAACTAATGTGCAATTCTTTTTATTATCCAAGCCTAAGAACTATATGCCAATTCTTAATTTATTTCTATACTATGTCGAAATATATGCAATGGCTTAAGTATTTCCCTATAAACAACAATTATATAGTATTGTATGTGCATCTACATGACCCTTTATAACATTATTGATTCCTAGCAAATGAAACCGATACCACCTTGACTTACCACAAGGTGTATGATATGATAGAGTTATGAACTTCACAATTGAACCGATACATTAGGATGAGTAAGAAATAATGCCATGATGATTTTCGTGCTGGCAGGCACTCTGGTTCACCTTTTGCTTTTAATATTCCAACTGCTGAGACAGTGGAATGTCTCCGTGGATACCGTCATGGTGCTAAGCACGTGAAGGTATGGTGATGGGTCAAACAACATGACGAGCTGTATGTTTTCTTGGTTTGAAGTTTATCTGAGCTGTCCTCCTTGGTGGCAAAGGGTATTAATGATGTCTTTACTTTGGTGGTTGCTTGGGAATACGAGATGCCCTTTGGGTGATCTCCATCGTTGATCAATCTCGGATCTTGGGCTTGGGATCTAACCCTAATCACCACTTTGTTTCAAAGTTATTGTTTCTCAGAATTCAATGTAGTGTGTACTGGATTTGTGGAAAGGTCGACAGGCCAAGAGCCTTCAGGGTTTCATTAGTAGGTGTTTGGGGAGTTTCCATGGTTCGAAACCGTGACCTGGTGATGTTTTTAACTGGAACCTGTTGATAGTTTGAAGAACCGATACTCTTATTAGAGTTTTATCGTAATAGCTTGGTGTTTCCAATGGTTCCAAGGTGACTAACAGTTCTACGTGTGGTTTCTCCACTACTCGACTTTCCTCGTTTGTTAGGTGATAGTTTTTCAAAGTTGTTCTTCCATCCTTCGTTGCATTCGGCAATGGAGTAATGGGTACAGTTTGGCAGAGGCTTCGGTGTTATGCTATGGGGATACATAAAAGGTAAAGTTCTCTGGTTCGAACCTTGTCTCTTCCATTCTGTTAAGAGTTTTTAGTTATTGATATTTCGCATGTAATGACTTCTTTCATAAACACATTTTGACCACAACTTGTTTCAAATGGCATGTTCCTTCGTCAATCGGCACTCATGCTTAGTTTTCGATAACTAGCAGCTGCAAATAGACTGGTAAGATTTGGTGGTTACTTTGTTACTCTGGTTAGATGACTATTAGGCCTTCATGTGTTCTTTTCCGAGACTTCATGTTTTCTTGGGCTCTGAGGAGTGATCTTCGTCGAAATGCTTACGAGCTGTTTGGCAGCTTAGGGAGGATGAAACCGTCGACCCATTCGGCATTAGGCCTGTGGTGTTTGCTTTTCAATGTAGAATCTGTAAAGGTAATTAACTGAGGAGAGGGTTTTACCCTTCTACCGTCTTTGGTAAATAAAAGAACTATGTTTCCTACGTTTTTGTGTTTGAATACCAAGGGTTTAGCCCTGCGTTAAAATGGTCAAACCCTACCATGTAGTTTCCTTGAAAATCGTTTTGCTATTCTGATACCAAATGTGGAGCTCTGAAAGTGGAAGATAACATATGGTTTTTTGGTTAATGGTTTTCAGTTGATACGTGATACTACTGTCTTATGTAAATGCCGCGATATTCATTGATTTAGTCTTAAGGAGTGTATAAGATAAATTTTTTGTGACTAAAGCTCATGATGTTGAAAACTTCGCTTGTTGTTCTTGTCTGTCGATTTGAGTGATGGCTGAGAGCCGAGAGTCAATATTTTTGCTTGCAGCTATGTAAAGAAATCGTAACTAGTTTCTTGTTCTGTTGTTGACTGATGGTGATGAATCTTAATTAAACTCTTGATCTGAAAGGGAGATGTTGATACTTCTAGGGTTTGATCAATGAAGGGATACGAACCTGTCATGATGTTTGAGTTTTTAAACGAAAATCTATTTTGGATAACATATTAGTTCTTTGTTTAACAGTTGCGATGAATAAAGAAATTGATGAAACAACAAGCTAGGGTTTCTAATCCTATGCTAAATGTAAATGGGATTAACTGTAGTTTAAATAATAAAATAATATAAAAGAAATGAATACTGTGCATAAAAATTAGTGCTAAATAATCATGCATTTGTTTGTAATGGAAAGAGTTCTGTTTGTTTTTGTAATTATATATACTTGCTAGCAGCATTGGATAACAGTATTGTGTACTTGGGAAATAATTATTTTGCAGCTGTTATTTTCAATGAAAACTAGTGAAAGAAAAATACAGTGAACCTTAAACACTTAACTAATGAAAGGAATGATAAGAGAAAAACATAGAATTTATCTTTTAATAGGAATTTTAATGATGAAAGGAAATCCTAGGTTTCGTATAGGAATAAGATAATTATTTTTGTTTTTAAGCAAGAATAATTATAGTGCCTCTGATGCTATATACTGTTAAAATTTTTGAACTTAAGAATATATTTTTTATTACGGAATATTAATGATAAGAAACACTAATGAAATATAACAGCATTAATCTTCTCATTCATTTGGCAATTTGCCTATCAATTTATCTACCTTAATTTTCCTCGTCTGTACTGGAGTACGATGCGGAAAACAGCATGGGGAAAATACAGAAGAGTATTACCTCTATCATTTTATCTACTTTAATCATCATTCTACAATTCACAGCTAAACCATAATTCATTAGTTACTTCTGTAAAACAATATTAATAGTTTAGATCTAATGAATTACTATATCAATACTTTCGGAAACTAATTTTAACTACTTAGATAACAGAAATGATGAGTAGAACCTGTAACAGTAGATAGGGTGGACAAACACCCAAGGAGGCCTGTTCCTCCCAACGTTCTCCAGAAAAAGCATCCAAACTACTTGCTTTCTTTGGACCCCGAGCTTGCTTACTGAACCACTAAGTAGATGGAATATGTGTAGAAGCAAGGCACTCAGTAATATAACTTATGCACTCAATAGCATCACTTCTGCACTCAGTAGTATAGCTTCTGCACTCAATAGTATAGCTTATGCAATCAACATTTTTTAACAGGTAGACTTACACCATGATCATAAACTCAGCATATCCCCTCATCGAATCTCTTGGGTGAAAGCACAGCAAAACCCTAAGGTAAATTTCCTCGTCAGGAAAAGTGATGAACCTCTGCTCATAATTCGATGGGTCTTATATAGACTAGTGGTCAGTTTTCAATAAATGAGCCTCAAGCTCCAGTCCCACCTTCCAGGGCACTATGACCACATTTCAAGGGAGTTGTCCCATACCAACAGCTAGTTAGTTGTATCATGATGCTGCCACTTGTCCATTGCCTTCTACCCCAGATTCCATTCCACCTAGTGGGTCAGTAAACACTCTTTCAACAGTCTCCTTAGGTGTTTGTCTACTATTTAATTTATTTAATAATAAAATATTGTGCAAATTACAGTCATCCTTGGACACTTGTCCAATATTAAACTTTACAATAAAATTTAACATAATGTTGCCAACATAAAATGTTTTTCAGCAAAAAGGGTATGTTACAGTAAGGCCACAGGTGGGAATTCGTAGCTGGCCCCATCTCCCTCCTAAACCACATAATGCGGCCTTCTTCCTCATTTCGCATTTAGTTGCTGGTAGACCTTGCATTTGGCAGAGACAGGAGACCCCAAAGCATTTGGCAGAGAAGATATCCTTTTGGAATTTGGCATTGAAGTTGCAGGGAGTTGCAAGAGAGAGCCAGAGGAGCTACGATAATCATAGAGCCTGAGCATGAGGAGCCCGAGCGACTAGAGGACTAGTTAGTTTTTCACGAATCAAGAGTCACGGGCAACTTCATTTGAAGTTCCAAATCATGAAATCGTTGAAACCTGAAGTGTTTTATAGTTTTATTGTTTAAAATTTAAAATTTTAATGTTTATCAATTATCGTTATAATTTATGGGCCATGGCCCATGGGCCAATATGTTGTAGGCTTGTATGTGCTCACTGCTTAGTGTTGTGTATGCTAACAAGCACACAAAACAAACAAAATTGTTGTCTGTGCTTGTTAGCATACACACAAAAAAAAAAAAAAATTCGTGTATGCTAACAAGCACACACAACAATTTTTTTTGTTCTATGTGCTTGTTAGCATACACATAAAAGAAAATTGTTGTGTATGCTAAATATAATTGCAATGCCAATGACCCTATGTATGCTAAAAAAATTGCAAATAAATTTATAAATTTATAACAGTTTTTAATCCAATATCAATGACATTGTGCAATGGCCAATGTGCAGTGAGTGGAAAGTTTTACAAAACAGTAAGCACCAAGTGGGCCAGTGACCAAACTAGCAATGGCCTCACATCAAACAATGCAGTCTAGGGGAGGGAGGGGAAGCAGAACTCAACAAACTCAGAATGTGCGACAACAAGCAGAACAATTACCATGATACCTTGTTGACTCTCCCCTGTGGAAGTATGTGACCAAGATTGGGACAAAAGAGAAAAACAAAGGTGGTGGCAGCTGCTTGTGGAATTGAAACAGGTGAAAAATCAATTTTACAGGGTCATACACAAGCGTTAAGGCCCGTTTTCTTTGGCTGGAAGGTGATCATGGAGTTCACCATTGTAAAACAATCACCCAAAAGGATGTGGAGGAATTTCAAGCATAGGAAGATGTTGTATATATGGTTAAGGCAGAAAGGAGGATTTTAAGATAGGCATCCTTCTCAAAAAGAGGAAATGAAATTCCCTTGATTGTTGAAGAATCGCGCAAGAGACAAAATATTGGACCCTTAGCCAAAATATTTGACATTGGAGGGAGGGATGAGATGTACAATAGAGTTGCAAGAGATATATATGCATGTGTATTTCTATTTAATGTAGTGTGGTCTCCATATTGGCAAGACATGCTAAGGGTAGTGAATGAGGCCCCTAGGGGTTACATGGGACCAAACTTTGAAAAGGTACGCACTAGCCTTCTACGAAAGGAGAAATTTCTAGTGGAGAAAATATTGGCACCGGTCCATTCCTCTTGGAGTGGCAATGGTGTCTCCATTATATCTGATGGTTGGATTGATACGACCAATAGGCCATCAGTGAACATTATTTTCATGTCTCCTGCGGGCCCATACTTCTTGAGGGAAATATATGCTTCAAGGGAGGAGAAGAATTATAAATGGATTGCTGAAAAGATTTCAAAATCAATCGAGTATGTGGGGCCTTCAAACATTGTGCAAGTTATCACAGATAATGCACGTTCATGCAAAGAAGTTGGGGCAATTATTGAGGGAACATATGGCAATATTTTTCGGACACCTTGTGTGTTCCATAGTTTAAATCTTGCTTTTAAATCCATTGCTACTGAAGTTTACTGGATGAAAAAACTATGTGAAGAAGCAAGAGAGATTATGATTTTTATCACTAACCACCAACATGCACAAGCTATGTATAGGGAATTTGCTAGAATCCAACTTCTTAAGGTTGCAGAATCTATATTTGCATCACATTATATACTGATTAGGCGGTTAGTAGACATGAGGGATGCTTTGTCCTCTATTTTTGTTAGTCCATGATGGAAGACATGGAAACAAATCAATAGTGAAAAAGCAATGCAGGTTAGAGGTACGATTCTTGATGAGGCTTGGTGGGTTCAAGCTGAGCTTTTTGTTTCCATAATGGAGTCACTTGTTGATTTGCTAAGACTTTGTGATTTGGATGTGCCTATGTTGGGTGACATGTATGAGGGAACTGAACGTATGTTGGAGAGAATTCAACAACTTCTTGAAGAGAAGGACCCTCTTTTGTTTGGCACCATAAAGGACATCATCATTAGTAGATGGAAAAAATACAATACCAATCTACATGCTTTAGCCTATGCCTTAAGTCCAAAGTACTATGATGATGCCTACTTGGCTAACTTTGGGGATAGGAGGAAGGCCACGCACAAAGACAATGAGGTGGCCAATGGTTTTAGAGCACCTATTTCAAAGATTTTTTTATGATCAGATGGAGCTTGTAGAGATAAAGAACCAGTTTACTTCATTCATCATAGGGAGTGGTGCATTTGGAAATGTAAATGCACTAGTTGATAAAGGAAACATGAAACCTCTTGCATGGTGGGGATATTATGGTGCCCAAGTTCCAGAGTTATAGACCCTTGCATTTAGATTTCTTTCACAAGTTTGAATTTCTTCAACAATAGAGAGAAACTGGAGCACTTATGGGTTCATCCATTTGGTCAAGAGAAATAGGATTCAATCAGCAAAGGCAGAAGATCTTGTGTACATTCACTCAAATCTTCACCTCATCTCTAGATCGAAGCCAGATTATAGTGAGGGTCTTTCAAAGCTATGGGATGTGAATCCTGAGGATGAATATTTGGATACCCCTGGCTCTTTGATGGCCAACCTCTCTTTGTATGATTCTACAAATCCTTTTGTTGTTGGGGATTTAGATGAGGCACCCATGCCTAGGACTAGCTCGACTGTGCCAATTTCTTCTTCTTCTGTTGTTGGTGGGAAAAGTGGTAGTCGTGCGACATCCTCTTCCCGTGCTGCTTCATATCATCAGTCTGGGTAATTGGGTGTTGTTCCATTGGAGGATGTGGAGGGAGATGACTATCTATCATATTAGTTTATCTCATTGAGTCACTCTATATTTTCATATTTATAGTTTACACTTTACTGCTTTTCATTTCAGATTTGTAGAGCTCTCTAGACAAGCTCAATTTTTGTTATTTTGAAGAACTATAGCCTTGAATTGTGATATTACCATGTTGACATTATATGATTATATTAGTATCACATTTGTGACTTGTCATTATCATTATGTTTAGACTTTAGTTTATGTTATGATTCGCAAACTTATGAATTTGATTTCAAATCTGAAAATTACATGTATGAATCCAGAATCTATGATGATATCATTGCTATGCCTATTGTTCATTGATGTATGAATCTGAATGAATGAATCCCGATCATAATGTTACAACTTAAGTCTTACTATTATACTTATTGTATGAAATTCAATTTGATTTCAAATCTGAAAATTACATGTATGGTTCTATGAATCTATGATTCTACGATTCTATGATGTTATGAATCTATATATGGTTTCATATTATGAATGTATGATGTAAATGTTACATGTATGATATTTATCAATATCATTGATCAATCATTCAATGATATGTTGAGGATTCATGAATCTATGAAGCATTGATGGCAATGTTAATTGTTACCTGTAACTATAAGGCATATGATTTTAAAGTTGTGATTTTTTATAAAATTATAGATTTATAATTTTAATTTTTAAATACATATTAAATTATTATTATTATTTTATTATATATATTATAAAAAATTAGGGTTAGGGTTCCAAATTCTCGAATCCTAATTTTGGATGACTGTTAAATCTTGTATCTGATTCTTCAGCCAAATCCGATCACACCCACGGTTCATGTAACCTTGTTTAATATCGATCCCTTTTTAAGCCAGGGATGAAATATAGGAATACTCTTAAACTATAAACATAGTCTAGTAATTACCATTTTTGTTTAAAACCACACATTAAGTGTAAAAGTAACCTAATTGGGTTACTTTCTGATTTCTAGCTTGGCTAATAAATTTTCAATCAATATAGATCAAACTAGGGACTTAACAAAGTCAAATTTTTAATTATAATTAAAACCAACAATTAAATAAAATTGATTATTCAACGCTCTATTTAGATTTTTGAAATTTCCTGATAAATAATAAAGAGTTAACATCACATTTTATGTTATTTCCCTGTTAAACATATTAAATAGAGCTAGAAATTTATTAGATGTAACTCTTGTTCCATTAATGATAGAACTCGAAACTTTTCCATTACTTATCAAATACTTAAAACAACATTAAAAAAAACAAATACTTATCTATTCTTCTTTGAGAAATTCCCAAACAGTGAATAATCTCGGACCTCACAACATTCTCTCATTGCTGTAAAATTCCCCAATCCTTGGATGCTCTGGAGCTTCTTGCATCCCCCAACATCCAACCTTTCCAAAAAAATCAAATGTTCCATACTTGGTAGCTCTTGTATCTCATTGCATCATTGAACATCTAGATGTATAAGCTTTATGATCTACCCCAAATGTAGAATGTTATGGAGCTTCTCGCATCCCCCAACATCCAACATGTCCAAAGAATCCAAATGTTCCACACCTACAAACTCTCGTATCTCAAGGCATCTACAACTCTCGTATCTCAAGGACTCCACTAATATCTAGTTCTGTAAGTTTTGTGAACTACCCCAACCCTGGTATGCTCTTCAACTTCTCACATCCATGAACATTCAATAACTCCAAAGGCGTCAAATATTCTACACCTGACAAATCTTGTATCTCTTTGCATCCAGAAACATCTAGTTATATAAGCTTTGTGAGTTGCCCCAAACCTCGGATGCTCAACCTTGAGATGCTCTTCATCTTCTCGCATCCCCAAACAACCAATCTCTTCAAAGAATTCAAATGTTCCACACTTGGCATCTCTAATATCTCAATGCATCCAACATCTTGTTATGTAATATTTGTGAGTTGCCCCAACTATGGAAATATTTGGAGCTTCTTGCATTTCTGAGCATTTAAGCACTTCAAATAAGTCAAACTTTCCACTCCATGAAGCTTTTGTATCTCATTGCATCCATGAACATCTAGATGTGTAAGCTTTGTGAGTTGCTCCAAACCTGGGATGCTTTGTATCTTCAAACATTCCCAAGCATTTAAGCACTCCAAAGAAGTCAAATGTTTGACACCTAGCAGTTGTCATTTCTCACTGCATCCACCAACATGTAGTTCTATAAGCTTCTTCTAATTTACACACCTGTTATTTCTATAAAAAACTGTTTAGTATTTACGTAGGGACATTGCCACCTCGCGGCTCTTGTTTTTATTTTGGTTGTTCTTTGAATTTGATCATCATTCTTAAAATTGAAAACAATTGGTCATTTTAGGGAATTCCTAACAACTACAATTATTCTTCTAGAAAATGCATGATTCCCTATCACCTCTATTGAGCATCAAATCGTCCTTAAAATATGAAAATTTTCATGCTAAATGAGTTTCGTGACATTGATCGAAGAAATCAAATCAGTATATGCATGTTCAATAACTCCTTGACATGTGAGGATGAGAAATGCTTTGACCATGAGATCGTTTTGAAATAGGACTGCATTTATGGTTTGAAAGACCTATATATATAACCCTAACACCTCGGGTAGCAAGAGTACTTACTACACCAAGATTTTTTACAGGATGATGGTGCGAGTTGGCATGCATATGTCTATAAATATGCATCTTCTTCCAACATACTCGATGATATAAAGAACCATTGTCTCTTCTTGTAATCAAGACATCCATAAATGGCACACTATTATTTTCTTCTATTTCTATAGAGTTTATTATATTCAAACTTGTTATTAAGATGATCTAGGAAATCATTGAGGTGATCTCTTCCATGTGGCCAAAGTAAATTTGTATTATCCACATATCTCTTTCAATATTTTTGTTTTAGGGGAGAAGTGTTAATAGAAATTATCTCAAAGTTCTCCCTTTGTAGGTTAGATATGGGGGAGATAAAGGTGAACCAATGGGAACACCTTCAGCGTGTTCATAGATTTCATCATGGAAACTGAAGTGTGTATATTTGAGACATATTCTAAGCATTTCCACATTTCTAGTTGAGTAATATTTTTTATGACATCAATAGCATCATTTACCATGTCGAAATGTTTTGAAGGTTGTGATCCGATGCATGTTAGATAATGAATTTGACTAAGACTTCATTGCATTTGATGGTTTATAGTCTAAAGAGAAATTATAAGAGGACCTTAGGTGAAGAGGTGTATTCTAATTATAATAAGTAGGGGCTAGCCAAGCTTCTACAACCAAGACAATAGTGCCAAAATAAAGTTTGAAAATTCTTAAATAAAAAATAAAAAATAAAAAATTGAGCATACTATATAAATCTGTGACAACCATCCTCTCTTCAACCAAATCTTCCTTCGCATCTAAATATAAACCAGCCTAGATCCAAATCCTAGGCTCTATCAAGCACCGAGAGGGATCAAATCTCCCAAGGTGCAAACCTCTCCTTGAATAGCTCCTTGAGTGAAATACTTGAGACACATAATCCCAAGCTCTAAAGTCTCTATTTTAAGTCTCATATTTACTTTTTACTTTGTACTATTATTTTTTGTTTATGACCGACATAATATTTATTACTTTTTACTTTGTATTATTTTGTTACTCGACAAACACTCTAAAGTCTCATATTTACTTTTTACTTTATATTAAAAGTAAAAAGTAAAGTCTCTAGTTTAAGTATCATATTTACTTTTTACTTTGTATTATTCTTTTTTGTTTATGGCTGACATAATATTTACCACCTAATCATCACGGGGGGTTCACTTAATGAAACTGTTACATAGCACGATCGTTCACATGATATTAAAGAATATCCCTAATTTCACTAAATATTGGAAAATGCCTCCTAAAATTGTATTTTTGAACCCCCCTCCCAATATACCTTTCTAATTAAGAAAACCCTGTAGTTTCACCAGATATTGTAGGTATCCATTTTTATAAACCCATTTTTTATACCCCCTTTATATAAGATTATCAATTTGTAACAAATAGGAGCCCTAACGCATCTTAGTATAAGAAAATAATATGCTAAATAAAATAATAGTATAATGCTAATAATGATCCCACCGGGATTACAGGGGCGACAAATCAATTTGTAGCGTTGGATAGTGGAAGACCCAACGAAGTAGTAATGGGGAAGTAAAAATATGTAAAAGGAAACCTAGTCAAGAGATCAATGTAATAAAGAGTGTAAAAGACTGATAGTCCAATAGTTAGTGCAATGCTTAGAAAATATGAGAATTGTAGATGTTTCACACCACAACTTGCCAATCTACCAATTTTATATCATGTAAATACAAGTATATACATAGAGAGCTCATGTTTTTGAATAAATTAAAATCCATAAAAATGCAAAATTGAAACCATTTCGTGGATGGACTTTCCTACCTTCCTATCAAAACAAACATCATTGATTTTTGAACCCAAATGAACATAGAAAAAATCCTCTTACTTTCCAATAACACCATATGGTCATATGCATAGCTTGGATTTGGGTCATTCAAAAGATGCAATGAATTGCCTCCATTTACTCTACATTTATTCTTTTAAGCAAGGGAATTAACAACATTTAGTTACCTTTTATTGGGTTATATCTAGTTTTTTATCTTTAAGGGAGAGGGAAAAATATCCATTGTTAAGTTTCAAGCATGCAATAGTTATAAAGATATAGAGATGGTGAAACTTATATGATATCATTTCATGGTAACGATGACACATAGGGTATGTAAATAAGGATTTATATTTTCACCTATTTTCATGTTGGTTCCAATACAATATTAAGATGGATGCCTTGCATATAAGAATTAAAATTACAATTATGAATGTGCCAAATATAACTCAACCTAACAACTATTCCTAATTGGAAATGTGAAAATGTTAAAGAAGAATACAAAAAGTTGAAAGAAATAATTATCCAAGAAATATTGATCTAACTTTTCTTGGTTCCAGTGAGCCAAGAAAGATTGATCTCACTTTTCTTGGTTGTCATGGAACAAGGTTTGATTGAAACAACCATTGAGCATTGGAGTTCTCCCAATCCTCTTTTGTTTTTGTTTTTTTTCAAAAGAAAAGTATATATAGATGCTTAAGAGAAAATGCAAAGGAAGGTATGCAAATATCTAAGATGGAATATGTTTTTTATTTTTTTTATTTTTTCTTTATTTATTTATTCTACATGAATTGGCCCTTATGTGGATAAAAAATAAGTTTTTTGGGGGGGAGACATGCTTTTAGAGGATGATTGTTTTGTTTTGTTTTGTTTTGTTTTTAATTTGTAACAACCACGAAAATGTAGATCTTGATTCGTGCAAAATGAAAAAAAAAAAAGTTCAATTGTTGAGTTCGGTGCTACTGAGTAGAAAATTTAAACCCATATAAATTTGTATAGGTCGATTTACGCATCTACATGGGAGATGCATGGAGAAGAACCAGAATTCGATACAAATATAAAAAACTATGGAGACAGTATTTTCCCGAACATTTCCTTCCCAGTTGGACTGCAAGTGGTATAAAATAAATAGAAAACTATGAAGGCACCACAAGGAATTCAATGGGTGACAAAATATCGATGGGAAAATTCCTTGCATCATAAAAATGTGAACCTCAACAACCAAATGGGGGCACAGATCACATTAAATTATTCAAACAACACTAGGAATTTAAAAGGACAAATCACATTTATGGATGGAGGCACAATTGACTAGGAATTTAAGAGCACATCTCATCAAGGAGAAGATCACATTTATGATTTTTATTATTTTCTTCTACTTTTTAACTACCCATTTTCATGGACCTAGGGCCAATGAAAGCTTAGATAAATCCCATTCATGAAGAAAATTATTTTTTAAAAAAGAAGATTTTATAAGTTCAATGATTTGGAGGTATAAATCTAGCCCACGATTTGGAGGTTATACCTTAGCAGTGGTTAGAAAATGAGATGAATCCATCCCATGATTTGGAGGTATGAATCTAGCCTGGGATTTGGAGGTTATTCTTTTGCAAAAAATAGGGCTGGTATGAATCCAACCCGCGATTTGGAGGTATGAATTGAGCTCATTATTTGGAGGTATGAATACATCCCACGATTTGGAGGTTATTCCTCAACCCACCCAAATAAAATAAGCCCCAATATTTATATTACTATGTCAAATTAAAATCCCCCCTTGACCCCTTAATACTAGGCAATATATTTTTGAGGTTTTTAGGAGTATTCAAACCCCTAATATGAATGGACGTGATATGATATTGCCTCGCTAGTGAACCCCCTGTGCTAATCATAAGCTCTAAAGTATCTAGTTTAAGTCTCATATTTACTTTTTACTTTGTATTATTCTTTTTTGTTTATGGCCGACATAATATTTACTAGTTTTCACTTTGTATTATTTTTTTTTGTTTACTTTGTATTATTTTGTTACTCGACTAACAAGATCTCCCCCATACTGGGCTGTAGAGCGCCTCTCGGTGCAATCACGTATCAAACTTTTACCTCCTAACAATTTTAGGGTGCCCCTAACCGTACCGGCTTCATAATTTCCTTTAGTTACATATCATTATCCTATAGAAAAAATTTGTGGGAAGATGTCACAAATGATTCATTATCATTAAACAAGAGCCATATGGTGGTAATGTCCTCGACATTGCCATTGCCATGTGTTGTTGGGAGATGGGAAATGTTGTAGGAGGAGTAAGAAAATCTTGTCTTGTTCCATTGTTGACAGGATAATGGTACTAGCTCTCCAAAAAATGTAATTGCAATAGGGTTGGATAAGTTTTTAGTGTGTGTGCTAAGATCGTGGCCGAAAAACTGAAGAGAAGAAAATACTAAATAGATTGTCATTTAAGCATCCATATGACCTAATCTTACTATTATGTAGCATCATTGTTATTGTTGAAATTAGAAATATAAATTACAGTCATTAACTAATTTATATGAAAACAATTTTTGAATAAAATTAATAATTAATTGCAATTCACTGCTTTGTTGAAAATGAAAAATGAAGCTACAACTTTCATATAATTTTTTGGTGTGACAGGGAAGTTCTTTTACCTATAAATATAAAAAATGAGATTATTTGATCCATTTATCGAGAAAATTTAACACATGTTACATAAGATCAAATTGCTTTAAATCAATCTTTAAAATATTTTATCAACTTTAGTATTATAGCTCATCTTTTTAATAAATAAAATTAAAATGGATTTATATATATCCAGATATTTTGTTGCTTGAAAAGGGAGAAAACAGATGGTGTTCGAGTACCAAGGAGTGCTATTGTAAATAAAAAAATTATGTCTGAAACTCTAGCAATTCAAAGAAGAAAGTTAAAAAAGACAAAAGATTTGAGAAAATGATTTTCTCTTTCCATTTCAGTTTGTTGATAAAAGAAATTCATGAAAAACCCACTACATTCATCTTAATTGACCGAACAAATTTGACAAACTTCACATTCTATGTAGTTGCAATATTTATATGCAAAGAATGTCAACAACTTCATTCAATCTTATGACACGCTAAGTAGAATAAGTGAGTTAGAAGTGCAAGTACTCACCCCAAAGCCCATGCCATGACAAATATAAGGGTGGGGCCAATTTTGACATTGCAAAAGCAAAGGCAAGAGACTTATCCTTCAATCCCATTAACAAGAACTCTTGAAACGTAGAGACATTGTAACAAACCATCTCTTTTGAAATGTATTATACATTGTCAAAAGGTCCAATATGAGATTGGACTATGCCCACATCTTTCTTAAAATGTACTTTACATTGTCAACTAAAAATATGTACTTCTCACATAAAGTTAATGTGAACATAGTATTAATGTTATGTTATATACATATTCTCATAATATTGTTAAGAAGTGTGGTGTTATCAAAATATAAGATAGTGTTGAACATGTCAGTATCAATTGAATAATATGGAGATATATTAGTATAGATTTATTTTAGTCATATAGTTTTTAACTATAAAAATATTATAAACTAGCAAGCCATATTAATATTAATAATATGGCTTATATACGTCAATCATCGTATATCAATATGGTTTAAATGTGGTTGATATATGCCGATCAGCATATATAAGCCTTATTATTAATATTAATATGCCTTGCTAGTTGACGGTCGACCCCTGGGATATATTTTGTGACTTTTAATATGAAAATATTAATAATAATAATAAGTATTACTATTTTAAAATTATAATTATTTTTATTTATAGCAATAGTTTTTTTATAATTGTAATTAATAAATAATAAATAATTTATAGTACTAATTAATTATTTACTAACATATATAATTTTAAATATTTTATACAAATAATTATTTTTTAATTATGTTTAATAAATTATAAATAATTTAGAATAATAATTGAATATTTTGTAATAATAATTATTTAATTATAATAATAATAATAATTATTATAATTATATAATAATAATAATAATAATAATTTAATTTGTTATTATTATTATTATTATTAAGTAACAAATAATAATAATAATAAAATTATTAATGTGTACACATATAGTTCATGTAAACAATACATCACAATGTGGCATAAGTTTTTATAATAATAATAATAAAATACTATTATTATTAAAGTTGCCCATTCTCATTATAAATTTTTTTTGTTGTTGTTATAATTATATTTTCTTATTTTTATTTACAATTTTTTTAATTAAGAATTACTATTTTTTATTTTATTTTTATTATAATTAATTATTTTTAATAATTAGTCATTATTAATTTTATTATTAATTATTAATTATTAATTATTAATTATTAATTATTATTATTATTATTATTATTATTATTATTATAAAATAATTAAGAAAATAAAAAAATAATAATAAATAAGAAAATTTGTATTATTATTATTATAAATAAGAAATATATATATATATTCAAATAAGAAAAAAAAATGAAAATAATTTATAATCGCGATTGGAAATAATAATTGAAAATGTAAATATAATTATAGTAAGAATAAGAATAATATTAATGATAATGATAATTTATATTATTATTATTATTATTTCTTATTTTCATTTATAATTATTATGATTGTATAAAATTATAAGAAAATAATAACAAATAAGAAATAAGAAAAAAACAATAATATTATTATTATTAATATTATTGTTATTATAAAACATTTAAAAAATCTAAGAAAATAATATTTTTTTTATTATTTTTATTTTTATTTTTATTATTATAAATAAGAAAATATAATATATATTTTATAAGAAAAAAATAATAAATGAAAATGGCTTATTAATATTAATTAATATTATAATTAGTATGCCTTATTAATGATGATATCGCGGGTGTATGATCCAATGATCGATGCCAAGGGGCATCAAGAAGGATAGTTTAAAGGTATCGAGATTGTGCATATATGATATCGAAATAACGGGTTTTCATAATATATTCTTTCTCGCTTTGCGGCATGGAGGTGGAGAAATCTTTAACTATGGCGGGTTGGAGTGATTTAATAAACTAATCCAACAAAAAGGTGGTTGTATTTCAATTTTACACAATGTGCGGCGTTTATGCCACTCATGGATTGAGTTTAAGTAAGGTTTACATAAATCTAAGTTGACTTCAATCCATGGTTGAATTCAATCCAAAGTTCATTGCAATCCAAAGTTTGACTTAAATCCATATTTGAATCCAATCCACATTTGACTTTTTAAGCAAGGTTGACTACCATCCTAGGTTAAGTTCAATCCAAGGTGGACTTCAATCCATGGTTGACCTCAATCCATAGTTGAATTTAAGCAAGGTTGACTTTGTATGACTATGGATGACAAGGGTTGACCGTGGTTGACTGTGGATGACGAAGGTTGATCATGGTGGACTTTTGTGGACCTTGGTTGACCATGTGTTGGCTATGGTTGATTATGGTTTACTTTGTTTGACTATGGTTGAGTATGGTTGACTTTGGTTAGTCAATTAAACTATGGTTGACTTTGGTTGGCCATAATTGACTTTGGTTCAATATGGTTGACCATAATTGACTATGATAAACTTTGTTTGATTTTGGTTGACTAAATCACTATGGTTGAGTATTGTTGACTATGGTTGACTTTGTTTAGGCATAATTGACTATAACCAACTTTGTTTTACTGTGGTTGAATTCTGTTAACTAATCGATTATGGTTAGCTATTGTTGACTATGGTTAAGCATGGTTGACTTTGGTTTACGATGGTTTAATTTGGTTTGCTATGTTGAACAATTGACTATGGTTAACTATTATTAACTATGGTTGAGTTTGTTTGGTCATAATTGACTATGGTTATCTTTGTTTGACTGTTGTTGACCATGGATGACTTTGATGGAAAATGGTCGACTTTGGTTGACTATGGTAACCATGGTTGACTATGATTGACTTTGCTTGATTATGGTTGAATTTGGTTTACTAATTCACTATGGTCAACTATGGTTGACCATGGTTGACTATGATTTACCATGGTTGACTTTGGTTGGCCATGGTTCAACATGGTTGAATTTGGTTGACTTTCGTTGGCCATTGTTGACTTAGTTTGGCCATAATTGACTATTAATTGACCATGGTTTAGCATGGTGGAATATGATGTACTATGGTTGACTATGATTGACTGTGGTTGAGTTTGGTTGACCTTAGTTGACCATGTTTGGTTATGGTTGACTATAGTTTACTTTGTTTGATTACGGCTAACTTTGGATGACTATTTGACTATGATTA
The DNA here is from genome assembly GCA_027924585.1 of Larix kaempferi. Lineage (NCBI taxonomy): Eukaryota > Viridiplantae > Streptophyta > Pinopsida > Pinales > Pinaceae > Larix > Larix kaempferi. The sequence goes on from BSBM01000336.1 coordinate 5,148,609, forward strand.
AATATGGCTGACTATTATTAACTCTGGTTGACTTTGGTTGGCCATGATGGACTTTGGTTTACTATGGTTGACCATGATTTACTATGGTTAACTTTGTTTGACTATGGTTGATGTTGGTTGACTAATTAACTATGGTTGACTATTGTTGACATTGTTTGCCCACAATTGACTATGGTTAACTTTGTTTGAGTGTGGTTGACTTTGCTTCGCTAATTGACCATGGTTGAATTTTTTTTACTTAGGTTGACTTTCATACAGAACATGGTTCACTATGTTGACTTTCATTGACTATGGTTTACTTTGGTTAACCATGGTTGAGTATGGATAACCACGATTAACTGTGGTTAACATTTTTTTGCCATAATTGACTATTGGTTGACTTTAGTTGGCCATGATTGACTTTGCTTTACTATGGTTGATCATGATTGACTATGGTTAACTTTGTTTCACTATGGTTGATGTTGGTTGACTAATTAACTATGGTTGACTATTATTAACTATTGTTGACATTATTTGGCCACAATTGACCATGGTTAAGTTTGTTTGAATGTGGTTGACTTTGCTTGGCTAATTGGCCATGGTTGAATTTGCTTTACTTAGGTTGACCTTCGTAGACCGTGGTTCACTATGTTGACTATGGTTTACTTTGGTTGACCATGGTTGAGTATGGCCAACGGGGATTGACTGTGGTTAACTTTGTTTTCCCATAATTGACTATTGGGTGAACTTGTTAGACTTTGACTCTTGTTGAGTATATTGGTTGATTGTGGTTGACCATGGTGGACTTTAGTTGGCCAGAATTGACTTTGGTTTACTTTTGTTGATTATGGTTGACTTTTTTTCTATAATTTACTATTAGTTGACCTTGTTTGAATTTAGACTATGGTTTACAATGGTTGTCTTTGGTTGATCATCGTCAACCATGGTTGACAATAGTTGACCAGGTTTGACATTTTGTTGACATTGGTTGACTTTGGTAAACTATGGTTGACTTTGGTTGGGTTTGATTGACTATGGTTTACTATTGTTGATTAACAGTGGGTGTGGTTGACTATGCATGACCATGGTTGACTTTGGTTGATATTGATATCATATGGTTGATTATGCTTGATTTGTTGTCTTTATTACATGTGACACCAGGATTGACTATGATTGGATTATATGTTCCTTCATGACATTATGACATATTTCTAGATGAATTATTATGACATTTTGACTTTGTTTGGGCGTAATTGACTATAGCTAACTTTGCTTTACTATGGTTGAATTCTGTTAACTAATCGACTATGGTTGGTTATTGTTGACTACTGTTGACTATGGTTAACCATGGTTGAATTTGATTTATGATGGTTTAATTTGGTTTACTATGTTGAACAATTGACTATGGTTGACTTTGTTTCGTCATAGTTGACTATGGTTAACTTTGTTTGACTATTGTTGACCATGGTTGACTTTGATGAAAAATGGTCGACTTCGGTAAACTTTGGCTGACTATGTTAACCATGGTTGTTTATGATTGACTTCGTTTGACTTTGGTTGAATCTGGTTCACTAATTCACTATGGTCAACTATGGTTGAGTATGGTTGACTATGATTGACCATGGTTGACTTTGGTTGGCCTTGGTTGAATTTGGTTGAGTTTCGTTGGCCATGGTTGAGTTAGTTTGGCAATAATTGACTATTAGTTGACCATGGTTTAGCATGGTGGAATATGATGTACTATGGTTGACTATGATTGACAGTGATTGAGTTTGGTTGACCTTAGTTGACCATGTTTGGTTATGGTTGACTATGGTTTACTTTGTTTGATTACGGCTGACTTTGGATAACTAATTGACTATGATTAAATATGGTTGACCATGTTGAACTATGGTTGACTTTGGTTGGCCATGATTGACTTTGGTTTACTATGGTTGACCATGATTGACTATGGTTAACTTTGTTTCACCATGGTTGATGTTGGTTGACTAATTAACAATGGTTGACTATTATTAACTATTGTTGACATTGTTTGGCCACAATTGATTATGGTTAACTTTGTTTGAATGTGGTTGACTTTGTTTCGCTGATTGACCATGGTTGAGTTTGCTTTACTTAAGTTGACTGTCGTAGACCATGGTTCCCTATGTTGACTTTCATTAACTTTGGTTTACTCTGGTTGACCATGGTTGAGTATGGATAACCATGATTGAATGTGGTTAACTTTGTTTTGCCATAATTGACTATTGGTTGAACTATGGTTGACTTTGGTTGGCCATGATTGACTTTGGTTTACTATGGTTGACCATGATTGACTATGGTTAACTTTGTTTCACTATGGTTGATGTCAGTTGACTAATTAACTATGGTTGACTATTATTAGCTGTTGTTGACATTATTTGGCCACAATTGACCATGGTTAAGCTTGTTTGAATGTGGTTGACTTTGCTTAGCTAATTGGCCATGGTTTAATTTGCTTTACTTAGGTTGACTTTCGTAGACTGTGATTCACTATGTTGACTACAGTTTACTTTGGTTGACCATGGTTGAGTATGGCCAACTGCAATTGACTGTGGTTAACTTTGTTTTTCCATAATTGAATATTGGGTGAACTTGTTAGACTTTTGACTATGGTTGAGTATGGTTGATTGTGGTTGACCATGGTGGACTTTAGTTGGCCAGAATTGACTTTGGTTTACTTTTGTTGACCATGGTTGACTTTTTTCTATAATGTACTATTAGTTGACCTTGTTTGACTTTAGACTATGGTTTACAATGGTTGTCTTTGGTTGATCATGGTCAACCATGGTTGACTATAGTTGACCAGGTTTGACATTTGGTTGACGTTGGTTGAATTTGGTAAACTATGGTTGACTTTGGTTTGGTTTGCTTGACTATGGTTTACTATAGTTGATTAAGGGTGGGTGTGGTTGACTTTGGTTGACTATGCATGTCCATGGTTGACTTTGGTTGATATTGATATCATATGGTTGATTATGCTTGATTTGTTGTCGTTATGATTGACTATGATTGGATTATATGTTCCTTCGTGACATTATGACATATTTCTATATGAACATTTATGTGTGATAATGTCCTCCTATATTTCCACCATTGAAATTAATATATGTTGTGTTGTTCATATAAGTATGTCATTTTACACACTTTTGATAATGGATCCAATGATGTAAACGAATTTAATTTTAAATAAGTTGTTGGTTTAGAAACTTTTATGGTAAAGCCTTTACTCATAAACAAATAAATTATCTGCTATTATTTTTTTCAAATTATAAAATAGATAACAAAATGAACTTCAAAAGAGATCTATTTTTTTTTTAAATTTTCAAACATTTAAAATCTTCATTATTTATTTAAAAATTGTGGTGATAGAAATTTCATTATATAAAATGTGAGATAATATACTCTTTTCACTTTTTCATATTTTTTATTCACTCAGTTCTCTCAATTGGTAATGTAATACCTTCAAATTTATATGTTTATTTTGTAATTAAAATGTTTATAAAAATAATTCTTTTATATTATAAAGATAAAACATGTTATTTGAATTAATATTTTAAATAATAATATTTTAAAGAAAATTAAAAATTAAAATATTGTATTATGTAAAGATGTACCGATAATATTGTATGTCTATTTCATATAAAAAAAAGTTTATCTAATTTTCAAATTAATATATAAAATAAAAATCATTTTAAAATATTTTTTAATATAATGATCAAATAATTTTTTTAATATAATTAGAAAATAGTAAATTAATTTTTCAATAGGATTATGAAATGATAAAATTATATATATATGTGTGTGTGTGTGTGTGAATTTTTATTAATTAAAATTATCCATAATGTGGGACTATGCCCACATCTTTCTTAAAATGTACTTTACATTGTCAACTAAAAATATGTACTTCTCACATAAAGTTAATGTGAACATAGTATTAATGTTATGTTATATATGTATTCTCATAATGTTGTTAAGAAGTGTGGTGTTATCAAAATATAAGATAGTGTTGAGCATGTCAATATCAATTGAATAATGTGGAGATATATTAGTATAGATTTATTTTAGTCATATAATTTTTAAGTATAAAAAGATTATAAAATATTTGATGCAAATTCTTAAGTATTTAAAGTATTTTTTAGTATAGATTTCACGTGTTTATTTTATATTTCACATATTTTTTTAATATTACAAATTGAATACCAAATTTTATCGCATTTTGAATTTACAAATGAAAAATCAGATTTTATTTTATTTTAATTAGTCATTTGACATATGGTATTTGAGTTGATGAAGTTGCACTTATGTTATTACATTTCAACAAATAAATTTTAATCAAAACTATGCTTAAAAAACATTGACAAAAGGACAATTTCTTAAATAATTATTCCACTCTTAAGTCACCTCTTTAAATTTCCCATCTAAACCATGTGGATAACATTAATTAAATTTAATTGTTTTAATTTTTGAATGATCAACTAGTACTTTCTCATCTGATAAATTATTATATTATTATTTGAAAAATAAAAATGGAATATCAAATTTGAAAAAAATAAAATTGATGTCATCTAAACCATGTGGATAACATTAATTAAATTTAATTGTTTTAATTTTTGAATGATCAACTAGTACTTTCTCATCTCATAAATTATTATATTATTATTTAAAAAATAAAATTAGAATATCAAATTTGAAAAAAATAAAATTGATGTTTTTAATTTTAATAAATTAATACTTAATTTCAATAAACTTAGGTTTTGAAGTGAATTATATTATATTATCATTTAAAAGATAAATTTGAAATATTAAATTAAAAAAAAAATAAAAATTAATATCTTTAATTTTAATTAATACTTAATTTCAATAAAATTAGGTGTTTCAAAATATAAAATTATGTCTTTAACTATTAAAATTTAATTACAAATAGAAATTTTAACCAATCAAAAATACTTTTAAACTTTAATTCAAGATCAAAAGAAAATCCTTAAAAGAAATCACATATAAACAATAAATAAATATATTTAATAGAAATGTAATTTAAGAGTGTTTTTTTAAACTGTTAAAGTGATTTAAAAGAAATGTAATTTATGAGCTTTTTTAAACGTTAAAGTAATCTTAAATTGAAGTGAACAAGACACTATGCAAAGGGTCAAATTTGACTAAACTAGTCAAAGGATCGAATTTAAATATGAGAAATTAAAAAAAAAAAAAAAAATCCAATTTTTGTTTTTTTACGGCATGTATTTTGATGAGGCTTTAGGCATGTATATCCATTTTTTGTATAGCTGAGTGCAGGGGTACTCAGGACATGTATAACACTGAACATGTATTTTTTGATATATATATATATATGCACATGGATGCACCTTTTTATGAGATTGTGTTTGTACACACGTGGATGCGCATTATGATATGTGAGATGTTTGTATTGCATGTGGATGCAAGTAGTATAGGATGTTGGGCACGTGGATGCTCCTTGTGTATTTGATGTGATTTTATGATGTATGTATGATTAGGCACGTGGATGCCCCTATGGATATGCATGTGGTGTTATGGTTTATGTACATGGATGCAAATGTTGATGCGATGCAATCTTTTTGGGTTTTTATATGTTTCTATGAGATATTATGGGATGATGATGCATGATGTTACATGGTGTGATTGATATGCCAATCTAGGATGTTGTTTGCCATTTGATCTGCGACACTATTTTGGGCTCTTGGGACATGTGTGAATGTTATGGATTCAAACTATCGACTGAGTTGTTTTGTGTGCAGGAATTTTCTAAAAAGGCAGGGATCACACACCTGGTAGCAGTTGTTGAGTTGGGAGACAAGTAGCTGGGAGTCAAGGAACACATGAAGGTGACATATGCCCATCTGGAGGGCAGCAGTCAGGAGACCAGTCACAGCATCATACTCTGCCTGGTTATTGGTAGCAACGCCTATACATATTCCGTCAAGGTGAATCATCTCGTTGGAAGGGGAGTACAAGACCCATGCTGCAGAAGCCAGGTTGGGAGACCAGCGGCTTATGCCATCAGCGAAGCCAGTGTAACAAGGTGGAAGATGGTCCATCTGTGATCATGCAGAAATGATGAATGTAAGATGATGGTAAAAAAGGTGAAAAAAAAAGAGAGCAAACTGTACAATGCGGACCAATGAGGCCGCGGTTTCATTTATGGGTAAAAACGCTTAAGATACAACCCATTACGGGGGTTGCGCAAAGGGTGACCTTCGGAGTCAGCCAGGATGTATGCCCCCTTGCCGAGACAGGTCTGCACGATGTAAGGGCCTTGCCACATGGATTCAAACTTCCCTTTACCGGTTTTGTCATGGGCTTGGTCATATCCGAGGACGAGGTCCCCTTCGTGGAAAGTTCGAGGGTGAACATGTTTATCATAACCGGCTTTGGAGCGGTTTTTGGCAGCTTCGATGTTTTGGAGAGTGGCACGACGATCTTCATCAGCTTGTTCGAGTGTCAGCAAACGCTGCTCGAGTGGGGAGGTGTCGGGGAGAAGCTCAACGACGATATGTAAGGCAGGAATCTGGCACTCGATGGGGAGGACAGACTCTACACCGTGAACTAGATGAAATGGTGTAAAACCAATGGCGGTCTTAGTGGAGATACGGTAAGCCCATAAGGCAGGGAACAACATGTGGTGCCAATTGGACTTATGCTTGTCAACAGTGCGTTGGAGGATGGTTTTTAGGATTTTGTTGATGGCTTCTACTTGACCGTTCCCTTGGGGGTAGTAAGCAGAGGAAAATTGGTGGTCAAACTTGAGGAGGGTGGATAACTCACGCCAGATGGCATCTTCAAAGTGGGAACCGTGGTCGGAGACTAACTGCTTAGGAACCCCGAATCGAGTGATGACATGGTCGAAAAAGAAACGAGCAGCAGTGTCAGTGGTACAATTGAAGGTAGGCATGGCTTCTGCCCATTTGGTGAAGTAATCAACGGCGACAATGATATATTTGTGGCCGTTGCCAGACTGGGGTCTACACTCCATGAAGTCTATGACCCACTTACAAAAGGGACCAACAGTGACGACTGGGTGTAACGGAGCAGGAGGTGTCCGGGCCTTGGGGGCAAAAAGTTGGCAGTTATGGCAATGTTTGACCGCAGTGATGCAGTCGGTGAAAAGGGTGGGCCAGAAGTATCCGGCGCGGACGACCTTTTTGGCGGTGGCCATCCCTGAGAAATGGCCTCCGCAGGCACCGCTATGACAGTCATTAAGGACGTGTTCAGCTTCCTCGTGTGTAAGGCAACGCCAAAGAATGGTGTCAACCCTTCGCCGGTAAAGGACATCGCCTAAGAGGAGATATCGAGAGGCTTGGTGACGGATGCGACGGCATCCATTATGGGTGACTTTGGGTCTGAACTTCTGCGTGCGCAGGTATAACAAAATATCACCGTACCATGGGTCGTCAGACGAGATAGTGAATAGGTGATTGTCGGGTAACTCATCAGAGATTGGTTTGGCCGGGAGAAGGGAAGGGAGATCAGTAATGAGCTGGGCGAGCGCGAGGGCTTTAGTGCTCTTAGGTGTTTTGAAGGTAAGGTCATATTCTTGTAAGATAATGACCCATTTAGCCACACGACCTTGCAGTAGCCGCCGGGTTAAGAGATAGACCATGGGGTTAGAGTCGGCGACGACTGTGGTATGACTCATTAAGATGTAGTGTCGTAATTTCTGGACGAAAAAGACCACAGTGAGGGCGAGTCTCTCCTCATATGGGTAATGCAGAGGGGGTCCAGACAAGGTCTGGCTGACGTAATAAATGACATGCTCCTGGTGAGAAGTGTCTTCTTGAACCAAGACTCCGGACACGGCATGCTCGGATGCCGAGACGTAGAGGGTGAAGTCCTGGGAGAAATCCAGAGGGGAAATCAAGGGGGCTTGGGTGAGAGCTTTCTTGAGAGCGCTGAATGCAGTTTCTGCTTGTTCGTCCCAGACGAAGGGTATATGGGTACGGAGCAGACGCAAGAAACCATGGACGGTAGTGGCATAATCCGGAACGAAGCGTCGAAGGAAATTGGAGCACCCCTGTAGGCCTTGGAGCTGCCGGAGCGTGCGAGGAGAGGGGAGGTCCAAGATGGCTTGGAATTTCAGGGGATCAACAGTAATTCCTTTCTGGGAAACAATAAAACCCAATAATCGGCCTGCCGGAACGCAAAAGACACACTTGTGGGGGTTCAAGCGGATTTGGTATTTGCGACAACGCAAAAAAACTTGTCGAAGGTCGTTAAGGTGGTCGGATCGTTTCCGGGAACGAGCTGTAAGATCGTCAAGGTAGACTAGCAGGATATGGACCAAGTTGTGAAAGCAATAGGTCATGGCCTGCTGGAAGGTGGCGCCAACATTTTTAAGTCCAAAAGGCATGACACGATAGGCAAAGGTGCCCCATGGGGTGGTGAAGGCAGTTTTGTACTGGTCTTCCTTATGGATCTGAATCTGGTTGTATCCGAAAAAACCATCCATGAAGGAGAGGACTTCATGCCCTTCACACGCATCGATGAGTTGATCAATAAATGGTGTGGGGAAATTGTCCTTGGGACAAACACGGTTTAAATCGCGGAAGTCAGTGCATACTCGAATGGTGCCTTGTTTTTTATTAACGGTAATGGGGTTTGAAACCCAAGTGGTATAGGCAATAGGATAAATGAACCCTGCCTTGCGAAGCTTCTCAATCTCGGCTTTGACAGCTGGGAGCTTTGAAGGATGAATGGGGCGCTGTTTCTGATGAACGGGGGGTACATCAGGCCATGTGTCAATGTGGTGCTCTATAATGGCGGGGTCAAGACAGGGCATCTCGATATAGGACTAGGCAAAGACATCACGGAATTCTCGAAAGAGTTTTCTGTACTCCTCAATCTCTTGTTCATTGCAGGAGGCTCCTAAGGCAATGCATTCATTGACGGTAGGGGGGTCAGAGATATCTATGTGGATAACAGGTGAGATGTTGGCCATGTTACCCTCCTCGAAGGCGTCAGGAGCAGGAATAGGGTCCTTGAACCAGTCGACCTTGGTGGGGAGGAAGTCTTTGGATTCAACCGTGAACTGGGTAGCTGTGCTAGAGGAGGATTCTTCTGGGATGAAGTAGGAACGATGATGCATATCATCCCAGGGATAATCCGGGGCAGTAAGGGCCTCAAGAATCTCCTCATCAGTACGGAAAGTTTGCGTCGTCAAATCAGTTGACAAGGGGGTCGTAGTTGAAGAGATCATATAAATGGTATTAACCTCTCCTGAAGGGGAGGAGACCGGAGGGTGGATCTCCTCAATAGTGAGTGGTGCCGTCTCAAGATCCAGATTGTTCATCTCATAGAGAGCCGCTCTGTAATCTGGGAGATCGGGACAATGATGTGAGTAATGCCCGTAAACACCGCATATGGCGCAAGGGTGGTTGGTACGCAGGGATTTGTCTTTAGGCTTGGGAGTGGGGTTTAGCTCGACAGTTGGGATGTTGGGGTCATCGTCGAGCATCTGCATGTGCTTCTGTAATGCTGGTAACTGTGGACACTGATGAGTGGCATGTCCTAGCTCATCGCACAACGAGCATTTGGGAGGAGCACAGAACACTGGGGGGTTTTTTACTGTCTTGGGAGGTGGTACAGCAGTGTAAGGTTGTGGACCTCTGCCCCCAGTGGGTTTAGGAGTGGGAGGGGGAGTCGTGGAGGACGAAGGGGTAGAGACACTGGGGGGTGGCTGATTGGTAGTAGCCATGGGCTGCACCGGTTGGAGGACGACACTTGGGGTCGGCGGGGGAACGGGAGGTGAAAGGTACCAGACGGATAATCCCAAGGTTAACCCAGGGAGGCTAAGGGTAGCCATAACTAGGGCGCTTACTACTCCCGATGGAGGGACTAGGAAGGGGATCGTATGGATAGGTGTAACACCAATGTGGCTAGGTACCAATGGTGGTTTAGGTAACAAGGGTGGTTGATTATTAGGAGGTTGGTTATCATGGGACAAGGTACATAAGTCATACACATCGGGCGTAGATGCCGGGGGAGGAACGGATTGAAAGGTGGAGGTCATTGGCGCGTCTGAGTAAACTCCGGGCCCTGTAGAAGAAACAAACGAGGTGGTTGTTCCAGAAACAGGTTGCTCAACCATGGGGAGAACATTTTCGGGTGTCGCGGGAGCACTGGGGTCATAGTAGGTGAGTTGGTCAACCTTGACCACGCGTCCCTCATGGGGGAACATCATGGTGCGAAAGACGGAAGAGGCAACCGCCCGCATGGCATACATGTAGCTGCAGCCAAGTAAAAGGTTATAATCCAATTGGGCATTGATTACCTCGATGTCTATGAGGACAGTTTTGCCACCTAACTGGACAGGGACATTGGCTAGGAGGCCTTGGGGCTGGGCCGACCGACCGTCGTAGGCGCGTAATGCAGTGGTGGACTGCTAAAGAGTAGGGGATCCCAACTTCTGCCATACGAATGTAGACATAACGCATGTGGAGGCACCTTCATCGATGATGCACCGATGGATGACAAGATTCCTAATGGAAGAAGAAACTTGGAATGCGAGGGTAGAAGGCAGGCGAGGTTCGGACTGGTCCAAATCAAATGCCATCAATTTTGAATCATTTGGGTCAATCCCCCCAATGGCTGAGAGTAAAGTCTTGCGCTGGGAGGGGCAGTTCTTCAAGACCTTTAACGTAGACATGGCTGCGGGAGATTGGTCTAGGTCATCTACAATGTTGTAGTTTGACGCAGCGCGCGCATTAGGGTTATTGTTGATACGGCGAAGTGGGAAACGAGGGGCTTTGGGAGTGCTGTCTAGTGGAGACGGAGGTATACGTAACGCTTGATCAGTGGGATGAGCGTTAGTAGGGTGATCAGTGGGAGGTACTTCAGTGGTGGAGCCATACTGGTTCCGACAGGTCTGAAGGTTGACGTCAGCGGAGGACATCATCAGCAAGTGGTGGGTCCCTGAGTCAAACATGGGTTGATCAGGGGCAGCGTAAGTGATTTGTTGTTGTTGGGGTTGCACGTTGGCTTGAGGGGGATCCAAGGGCTGTGTGTTCACTACGCCTTGGTTTGGTAATGGGTTTTGCAGAACCAAAGGTGGCTGCTGAGGCTGTGGGGGGTTGGGTGGCGCCTGAGGAGCTGCATGCCCTTAGCGATGGGCATCATCAACCCAAAGTTGCCGAGCTCACTCCAAGTGTGGGCAAGCATGTGTATAATGGCCATAGACCCCGCAAATCGAACAAGGATGGTTTGTTTGCAGATTGGAGTTTTTAGCCTGCTTGGGCGGGCGATCAGGGTTTTGGTTAGCGGGGGCCGCATTATTGTGGTCGGGGGGATTCGCCGGTTGACAAGCTTGGTCTGTAGGTTGGTTGTTCCCACGATTACGGCCCTTGCCGCGGTTTTGTTGGCCCTGGTTGCGTTGGTTGTTCTGGTTTTGCTGCGAGTTTTGTTGGGTGTAAACTTGCCCTTGGGCAGCAGGTGGATTCTGAGGTTGCGCAGGTGCGGGAGCAGGCTGCGAAGGATGATATGCAAGTGGAGGCTGAGCAGGTGCAGCAACTTGAGGGGGTTGCTGATATGGTTGCGGGGCGGTTTGTGGGTTTGCCGCAGGGGCTGCCTGTGGCAGGTAATAAGCGGGTTGTGCTTGTGAAGGCGCAGGAACTGGTGTAGCCTGCTGGTGGTAGTAGGGCTGAGGTGCGACCGAGGGGGCATAAGCGGGGGTCGCATGATCGAAGCACTGAGATGGACATGAGGGTCCGTGGGAATGGTGGTGATGTGTCATGGGAGCATATGAGTTGGTTGCTCCAGACTGTGAGGTAGCCTGCGAAAGGTCGGGGCCAGGGGTGGGACGTGCTATATAAAATGGTTGGGGATGCGAAGAAACACAGCCAATGATGCCGTCTGCAGCATGGGATGCCCCCGGCGCATCGTGCTGGGAGGAATCTCCGCGAGGGGCGACAGGTATAATGGTATAAAGGTAACCCGACTGGGCATAAATGAGTTCGAACTGTTGGGCCTTAAGGATGGCCTCTTCTTCAGACTGGGGTCTTTCTGATGCCACATCCTTAGCAATGACAGGGAGAAGGGACTTGAGGAACCAATCTAGAAGATACGGTCGTCTAATTTGATCTTGCATAAGCTACGACGTCGACGCCACTCATGGATGTGGTCCGTGATGTGGGTAGCCGTGTTTTGTCTGCAGGATAGGAGGATCTCAACGCCCACGTCATAGCGGACAGGCAACTAGAAGAACTGCAGGAAGGTTGATGCAAGGGAAGCAAAGGTGGCATGGGTCCCATGGGGTTGCTTGATATACCACTTGGATGCAGAGCCAGTGAAGGTGCGCTGTAAGAGACAGAGGCGAACAGAGTCGTCCACTATGGAGTTGGAGGAACACCATAGGTGGAAAGACATGATATGGTTTTGTGGGTCCTCACCGGCCTTGCCCTCAAACTTAGGGATGTCAGAGGGGAGCTTGGTAGGCATATGAGGCCATGGAGGGTCATGTCGGATAGGGTCGTTGGTCAATCTGGCTAGGTCAGGTAGGTTGAGGCTAGCCATGATGGCAAACTGAAAGAAGGATGTGACACAGTAGTGGGTTGGACCAGGTTGGGGCCAATGCCCCCAAGTGGAGGGACAGGGTTTGGGATGGTGCCCCCAAGTGGGGGAACGGAGGTAGTATAGGAGGGGCCTGCACCACCATGGGTAGTGTGAGCCACTGATGGAGTGGGGATAGGTATTCCTACAGCGGGAATAAGTGCCGTGAGGGGAGCGGTAGATGGGGGCCCCATGGAGGGCATACCCAAAGCAGGTGTAGTAACTGGTGTAGTGGTGGATGTGCCACCAATTGTCCCTACCAAAAAAGGAGTGGAAGTCACGCCAGCCATGGGGCTGGTAGGGGCAACGTAAATGGGGTTCTCAGACTCTGTCTCAGAATCGGAGGTAAAGTAAGGGGTGTCAATATCTGGTGACGGAGACCTACGTCGCTGACGAGTGGAGTCAAGGGACAAGGCCCAAGATCTCTAATAAGTGGTATCAAGTGATGACGATCTGTGACGGTGACAGGTGGTGTCAAGTGAACCGTGCTGTGGGGGCTCACCCCTGAGGCGCCGAGAATGTCTCGGGGACTCAATGGTGATAGATGGTGTCTAGTTTCTGTGGGTTGAGGTGAGTAAAAAACAGCTCAAAAACCCTAATGCAACCGAGTGTGCAGAAGGAGAGCTCAAAAAACAAGGCACTCAGGCCAACAACCAACTCAAAACACCCACTGTAACAGCTGTGCTACAATAGGTGGAGTATCAACAAAGATGGTCAGAATACCAACAAGCAGCAGGTTTCCTAAAAATAAAAAATGGTGGACTCACTAGACCAAAGGGAGGTAAGGGAGCATGCAAGCACCTAACTAAAAGTATTCTGACTCAACTAGAGATATCCTCTGCAAGGTGATGAAATCCAAGTCAGACAATATGAATAGAAAAGCCAAGTGGCTAAGGTATCCCCCTACCAGGAGGGACACCGGGTAGTCAATCCTAGAAGAATGGCAACTAAGATACCCCGTTCATGACAAGTCCATAAAGGTGAATCTGTCATTTAGTCCGTCTACTGCAATACCCCTATACAGAAATATCCCACGAACCGCGAAAGGTAGCCCTTCGGTTACTGAATGGAGTGCGGTATTCCACTCAGGCCTCCGGAACCAGTCTCCCGACTTCAACCCTCCTAAGGGAGAGGCCCTCTGATAAACTGGTCGTGACCGTGCCAAAAAGTACTAGGGGATTTTGGTTCCCTATTTGGAAAACAACTATGTCTCAAGTGTAAGTAACCGAGGGGTGTTATTGGAAGCCTATCCCCCCGATCCTACCTAACTACAAAGATTCTTTTGTGTTCCCCAAGTGGGGTTAGAATATTGGTTGAGTTAGGTACTTTTTAAGGCTCACTTGAATTATGTGACAGAGTGTGTGCTCGTGAGGTGATGAACCCGAAATAGAAGTGCCACAAGGGGGGCAAGCTTCTAACTATCAATAATACTGAAATTGAAACTTTAACTTGCAAAATTTTCTGAATTAAAAATACTGAAATTTTAAAAAGATTCTGTAAAGGGAACATAAATTATGTTGTAGAAAGGCTGTAGGGAAGTAGGGCTGCAGGTAAGACAGGTGGCTGTGTAGAAAATATTGCAGCAAAGGGGGCTGGGTTCAAACTAGGGAAAAAACACAGAAATCAGATCGCGGGTTGGTGGCGAAACTGAGCAGGCGGACCGCGGGTTTGAGGGAAATAGGCGCGGGTAGGTCGCGGCTTTCTGGCCGACAGATGCATTCGGACCACGGGAAACAGAGAAAAAGACGCAGTCGGGTCGCGGTAAAAAGTCTAACAGGCGCGGTCAGGTCGCAGCAAAAGAGCTAAAAGACGCGGTCGGGACGCGGGAAAATGGCCGACAAGCGCAGTCAGATCGTAGCAAACAGGCTGGTTAGCCGCGGTCGGATCGCAGGTAACAGACTTGAATCCATCGGCGAGGCACCGGAAACAGTCTGATAGCCGCGGTCGGGTCACAGGTAAAGGCCTGAAAGACGCGGTCGAGACGTGACTACAGAGGGAAAAGACGCGGTGTATGACGGTCGAAAGGGACAGCAGAAAGGAAAAAACGGAAAATTATTACAAGAAACTAAATATTTTAAACCTGAAACTAGAAATTCAAATCTAGCGGAGTCGCCAAAACTGTAGCTAGGGTTTTACCCCTAGCTTGTGCAAATGAGCACCTACTAAGGAGAAGGGACTCCTTAGTAGCAGTTCAGTAAATGTAAATAATTAAGCTAAAACAGAAATGTAAACTAGTCTAAAACATGAGCATGAAACATAAACAACAAAATGTAAATAATGGTTTTTTGTATTGATATTACCTTCAATGTGAAGGTTGATGAAGCTCTTTGCAATGTCCAAGAGGGTTGCTCCAAGCTCCAATGTGCTCCTTCTCTTTCTCCAATGGTGGGAATGGGCCAAAAGGGGCTCTCAAGGTGAAAGTAATTCAATGGTGAACTAGGGTTTCGAGAGAGATTTTGGCAGAGTAAGGGTATACTTGATTGTGGATATGGAATAAGGGATCTCCATCACCTATTTATAGTTTTTTGGTGGTGGAGTGCTGACCCATGGTTTTGGATAACACATGGTTTAGGGCAGCTGTATAGGGTTTTTTCCTCCTTTTCCTCATTATTTTATATTTTTTCTTCCATTTTTAGGGGGTTTTTGCTATTTTATGAGGAATTTTGGATATTTTTGGAGGAAAAATGGGGTTTTTTAGCCTTTTTAAGGCTTTTTTGAGGGTTTTGTGGCCTTTTGGAAGCATTTTAGGCCTTTTGGAGGCTTTTTAGTGGGATTTTTTGGGTTTCTGAGGGAAATATGGCAGGAAAATGGACAAATGAGCCATATAATGTGGTAGATGAGGTAGTGAACACTTTTTAGGTGTTAACAGAGAGGTGCTTTCAAGACCAACAACTCAACTTATGGACATGCCCTTATGGAAAAATGTTCATATCTCAGGGAATTGATTGAAGTTATTTAAAACACCGTAGCTCTTATACCACTAACAAGCCATAACATGTCTTGAATAACTCCAAGCTTGAGTGTTGTTTATTAATGTAATCTCAGGGATGTTTTAGAGAACCTGTAGTGTTAGACACTCAAAGCTTGTTTTTGTAATTCTGATATATATATTGTAGAATTTGAGATTGTTTTGTAATTCTGATTTACATATTCTTGTCTATGTTGTATATTTGAGGAAATGAATGAAATATATACCTCAATTTGTATTTTAATAGATAAATATTTTTAAAAAAATGGTTTGCCATAAAATATGATAGGCAATTTGTTTATTATTTTTTATCAAAATCTATGCTACATGTTTGCATGTATAACAAGTTCAATCCTTTAATTGCATGCAAAGCACATGGAAGGGCCAAATGTTCAGGAATTGTCCTTCGTGTTGAACACCATTCAGTGCAACATATGCACACAACCCATATAGCATTACGTGGGGTGTTTGCCCCAAGCGATGGCTGGTGCTTACTGAAATAGACATCTCTTACAAGTATAGCATGAGGACTGCTTCTCTAATATGTCAAGTGATGCTACCAATCTGCAAACAAGTTTCGAGCTCCAACAAAGGGGAATTGGAGTACGTTTTTAAAATCCCAAGAGTGTTAGATTATGATTCAACCATAGGCATTATTCTCATTCTTCCGTAAAATTGACAAGAACTGAAATGAATGCTACAAAACAAGGAGCAAATTAAAACCCAACAAAAATAATTGCAATAATATAATTCTCCACATACCTTTCAAATGCTAGGCTAATCGAAAGCACAGTCTAATACAATCCAATCTAATCTGCTAATTACTTACTTGAAGAACTGATTGAGCCGCATGTTTGCTTCTGGCCGGTGGCAGTTTTGGGATGGTAAAGATCTTTATGTATTTGCAGGGCATTCATGTCTCTCATATTGTCATGTCCCAAAATTGGCATTGGGTCACAATGGACTAATCACAATGGCCATATTCATTAGTGTTTGTAAAATTGATGCTAAAGGTCAAATAATTGCCAAGGAGGGAAATTACTAGTTTCCTAGGTTTGGGGTGGAAGCTTTGGGATTTGGAATAATGGAGATAATAAATGATGTTTGAACATTAGAGTGGCATAAATATTTAATAAAGGATCTAAATAAATATATACAAGTGAAAATCGAAGTGGCATTTGATCATGAAGACACATGGAGGAAGTGGGACCCACATATGGCTAGATTTCCCCACTACACTTGGCATCATTCTCTCACCAATTTGAATTCAAGGTGAATGGTAACATACTTGGGGGAGTCCAAAAGGTATTATTCATGGCATGACTCATCCAAGGTCGAAATATAGAGGAAGAGTAACTCCCATGGAGGAAGAGGCAATTTGGAGCTTGTGAGACACTTGGGCTAGATTCCCTAGCTCTATGACAACAATGATGAAGATGCTATGACACCTATGACACAAATCAGACCTGAAGGCTGACATATGACATATATGACATGTCAGGGCTAAAAATAGACTCCAAGATGGCGCTCAAGGGTGTTAGGGCAGCTAATATGCTTCCACATGTGATTTGGTGGAAGTGGGAGACTAGAAATTATTGTACAAGTGGTGTTCTTTGGAATCTCTTCCCAACTTAAGTTGGCATGAGTCTCTTGGAGGAATTCGACCCATGGAGGACATTAGAACTTTATAATGTCAATAACAAAGAATGAAACCAGCTTTTGATCATTTGTAGAATTTGCAATTGCATTTGTGAAGAGGGAGAGCTAGTGGATGACTAGTTTCTTGCCTTAGCCAATTTCGAGGGTGAAAGATTCCCATCCAAGTTGGTAATTGGAAAGGCCATTAAGACCTTTCATTTGGAGATTTAATGGAGTATTTATTTGTAGGTGTAAGCTATAGGGCAGCTCATGGTTTCTTCTATTGCAGCTCACTCCTTCAACCATTTCCAATTTTGATGGCATATTCTTGATCCTTGAGGGAGGGCATTTTTGGTGAGCTATTGTACTCTTTGGGGGAGATTCTAATGCCCCATTTCTTTTGTAATATGAATTAAATACTCTGTTCTTCATCTCCAGAAAGTATCAGGTCGAAATTCCAAGTAGAAATGTATAAATCTCAATTTTAATGAAAGGACAGTGCCATTTCCCCACTACCTTGTTGTGAATCAATGTAATGCTAATGATTTCGAATGAATGGATGATTCTCTGATGCATTTGTGATTAATGGACTACCATGGATGTATTTTACAATTTTCATGTACTGTACTTGAGCATTTGAAGTATTTTTACTCAGTTTAATTGCATTGGGAGAAGAAATAGTGCCATTTCCCCAAGGGTCAAATTGGTGATTTTTGTAGTTGAATGGGAGAGGGTTGGAACAGATATAATAAAAAATTAATGGTGCACATGAGACCTTAATAACATCCTTAATACATTCCCTAGATCTTTTCATAAATTTGAGTGGTTTTGGAGGCATTTGGGAAGCCATTTTCAGTACTTACCCTAGGGGGATTTGAACCCCAAATTACTAGTAAAAGTGCATACTTGGTCCAGAATCTTAAGAGAGTTTTCAGAGGTCTTTTAGTCGAAATATGTCATCCATGAACATCATATTCAATTCCTAATATCATTCATACACCTTCCTTGAATATTTGAAGGCATTTGGAGTCAATTTGGGACCTAGAGACCAATACTAGTCAAAGGGAAATCACTAGTAAAGTTACCTACATTGACCAGAATTGAAAGAGGATTTGCAGAAGTATTTTAAAGGTCCAAAGGCATACCTGAAACACATATTTATGTTATAATATCATTCATATACCTTATCAGAATATTTGGGATCATTTGGGGCAGATTTGGGACCTAAAGATCAAAACTAGTCAAAGGTCTAACTAGGGAAAAAAAGTGAAAAATTGCCATTTTAATAAAATTTATAACAAGGGACATTATAGTTCTTATCTATGTTGTATATTTGAGGAAATGAATGAAATATATACCTCAATTTGTATTTTAATAGATAAAGATTTAAAAAAAAATGGTTTGCCATAAAATATGATAAGCAATTTGTTTATTATTTTTTTATCAAAATCTATACTACATGTTTGCATGTATAACAAGTTCAATCCTTTAATTGCATGCAAAGCACATGGAAGGGCCAAATGTTCAGGCATTGTCCTTCGTGTTAAACACCAGTTAGTGCAACATATGCACACAACCCATATAGCATTACGTGGGTTGTTTGCCCCAAGCGATGGCTGGTGCTTACTGAAATAGACATCTCTTACAAGTACAGCATGAGGACTGCTTCTCTAATATGTCAAGTGATGCTACCAATCTGCAAACAAGTTTCGAGCTCCAACAAAGGGGCATTGGAGTACATTTTTAAAATCCCAAGAGTGTTAGATTGTGATTCAACCAGAGGCATTATTCTCATTGTTTCGTAAAATTGGCAAGAACTGGAATGAATGCTACAAAACAAGGAGCAAATTAAAACCCAGCAAAAATAATTGCAATAATATAATTCTCCACATACCTTTCAAATGCCAGGCTAATCGAAAGCACAGTCTAATACAATCCAATCTAATATGCTAATTACTTACTTGAAGAACTGATTGAGCTGCATGTTTGCTTCTGGCCGGTGGGATTTTCGAGATGGTAAATATCTTTATGTATTTGCAGGGCATTCATGTCTCTCATACCAACAGATGAGTCGTTGTCAGATACAATGGATGAAAAAGAGCAGTCTCTTTGCAGATTGTTGGATTGGAGGGCTGCAATGTCACACTCAATCTCCTTCACTTGATTTTGCAAGTGTTGTATATCTGTCATTACGTCCTTCACGATAGACGCTTTGTCCATCTGTTCATATAAACCCATATAAACTAATTCAGTAATAATCATGTGCAAATTGCTTTTAACTGTTCAAACATTAAAACTTCTCATGACGGTCAGTCTCCAACTCAGGGAACGTAACAGATTAAAAGTTTGTTGTTGCATTCCCTGGATATGAATACAAGGTCAATTCTGGGTGGCTGAAAGCGGGCCCATGGGTATTGCTATCAGCCATCAGGTTCATCTCTCCCTGAAGTATTTAAGCTAGAATATATAAGATTACCAGCCCGAATCAGTGGGATTTGAACCCTGACAATTATCAAGTTCTTGCTTGGCTTGGGTTAGTATTTGTATTCTATAACCTATGACCTAATGCTTGACTTGCTGCTTTTAAGCAAAGGGATGGTTTTGAGTAAGGGCTCGTAGCAAGGTCTAAATTTCTTATAGTGCCATTTTGGATTATATAATCAGTATAACTGAAGGTGGCATACTAGTAAAGTAACTTGATTTGGAGACAAAAAATTTGTTTATACCTTGGTTTGAAGTCTCCTCTTCAAATTTGTGAATTCTATTGCTCTAATCTTGTCTCTTTTTATGATAGACTACACTGCTCTACTCAAACAAGTGAGATGCTCTATGCTCTAAATCAGGAGGTAGAGTATCAAAGATATAGAGATCCATCTTAACTAAAGGTCTATGAAGTGCTAGGATACTATCTGTTAAGTGCTAACATAGATGAAAAACCTGTTAAGCATAACGAAAAACCTTGAAGTGGTGTTGCACTGTCATTTATTCACTCTAACAGGCTAGAATTTTAAAATAGGTTTCAAACCATTAATATAATAAGGCCATAGTTACATGAAGATCATATAACTATGAAGATTATATAACTAGGATCTATTTGTGTATAATATCAAATATATATTTAGATGTCAGTGGGTAGCAAAACAAACCCTGGCTAAACATACCAAGTATACCAAGTAATTTGTGGCTTTTATATCTGGCTTTTATATCTCAATGCCTCCATATTTCCTCTGAAGCCAATGATTCCTTCGAGCATGGCATAATGTTCTTGAATTTGAATGATATTCTTAGAACTTGTAGAAAGAATAGTCAGCAGTGCAAATTAACTCAAAATAACTCATATAAGAAACTAACGATATAGAAAACCATAGTTCCCACTTTCTAATTATAATCCTATAATTTCCATTTGGAGAATTTCTTGTATCTGAATTTCTAGTAAGAATGAAGGCCCGCATTACAAACCAGAGAACCCTAAGAGAACAAAAAAAAGGCTGTAATAAAATTTAAGAGATTTTTGTAATACCCCCAATTCGACCCATAGGATATATTGCCTTTAATGTAAATAATGTGTAGATGTGATGTATGTTTTCCTACCGTGGAGCTCAAGGCCAAGGCCCCGCTAGTGAAAACCCAAATTTTGATTTAAAAGGCAAGCATTGGATATTTGATGCCCATGTGCTCTTAAGCCATGGAAATTGTAATAGGATGTAAATAAACATCATGCAATATAAAATACCAAAACTGGCTACAGAGGCAACGAATGAGAAAGGGCCATGTGTATCCACTAGGGAGTGGTGAGGGGGATAAGGGAGTGAACCATAGGTTTCCATATGTCATTATGAGAACCCATTTGACTTTTCTAGATGACATTTATGCCTGTTGTAATGAAGTGGTTGAGATGTCAGCCCATGGCTTCAATGGAGCATGGGCAGCCCTGAAATTTGTATGGGTAGGTATGGGCTCTGTTTTCTTGTACAATAAGTCACTCAACCTCATGGGAGGTTGCTTAATTCTCACCCCCATTCCATTTTGAAAGAACCCAGCTTCATTCTCCATCCAAAAACGAGCTCCCAGCAATGAGAAAACTAGAAATCGTGACTTGGAATGAACCCATGTTTTGGGAAGCCAAAAATGCCCAGAATGGGTATTGGACAGTGAAATCCAATGGGAAATCCGTTGGTATGAGCCTTGGGGCGAATTTGGGAGCAATAGCTACTCCAAAATCCATGGGGAAACCCAGTTTTAACTGCCCAGAAAATCAGTGACGGTTTTGGAGTTATTTGTGACAGAGTTGTGAGAAATCCATGAGTGGATGTATGAACAGAGGATGGGATTGCTGAGTCTATCTTGAAGTGTATGTGGCTCTGGGTTTCAGCTCAGTGGACTAGCATCCTCCTCCATCTCCTATTGCATGCTTGAAAAACCCAACTGTGTGTTGGCTTAGCATGGCTGTCTGAGTGGAACCCTGACTGTGAGTGAGCCATCTAGTTCCTCCTTAGTGGATACACAGCCCAGATCGGAGGTGATCTCTCAGCTGAAAGAATACAGGCTGGACAGAGATCTATGGTTGGGTGGAACGTTGCTCTCACGTAGCCAGTCGTTTGGGCCATTACAATTCGAGATAAGTATTCTTGCGGTTGAATTATGTTAATTCTATGCTCTGCAAATATTTTAATTAATGACTGCTGTTTATATGATTGAACGCATGATGAATCTGTGTGCATATGTCATGGTTAAATTCCGCTGTGTTTTATTGAAGTTTGCATCTGTATAGAGAAGTTTTTAATTGTTACCTATTTACGGGTTTAAATATTGGGGCTAAGTCTGCTAAAAGCCCGGTGCGTTTTTAATGTTTCCTTCCCTGCATGGCATAGAGAAAGAAGGGGACATTATAATTTTTCCATTAGTGTTTTTGGCAAGTCGAGGTATACGATGCATATAACAGGATAACATAGCAGATCCGGATAATATGGATCTGTTACAGACCTTTAAGACAGAGCTTCATGATTACCCTATAAACCAAGAGAGAAAGTGAAAGAATTGAATCAGAACTAACCAGAACATAAGAAGAAGAAAAAGATGTTGAAGCTGATGAGACAAAGGTATGTGAAGCAGCCAAAAGGAGGAGCAGGAGGATTAGTGAGAGCTAAGCCATATAATCCCCATGAATTAATGCCTAAATTAATGCAGCCAAAAGGCGAAGAAGATTATTAGGACAGACCAAAATATGGAAAAGTGGGACTTGGCTGGAGATCCAGAAGTTGGTGCTTGAGTTGCGAAGTTCTTCATTTGAGCCGCCATTAAAGGCCAAGAAGGTTTAGATTTAGATTTATATTCATATTCAAACGACGATCCAAGTGCATCAACATTAATGTGGAGCTTTATGCCATTTCGACAATCCTCCACTCTTCCACTGCTGAAAAATCTGCTGCCTTAATGGACAAGGGGGACTGAATCAACCCCTCCATTGTACAGTCTAATTGGATTGCTGATATCACAAGCCTCCCACTCCTCTCGGCTCTTCACTTCTAGCATGCTCTGTTCACCAGAAGCATAAGCGAACCCTAAAATCCAAGAAGCATAGAGATTAGGAGCAACATTTTTAAAAAAACCTGTGAAAAATGGTACCATGGAATTTAAACTTACAGAGATTGTCTCCAACTCGAAAGATTTTGCGCGAAGCCCAACCATGGAGGTTTGAAACTTTGAATGGGGATCACATCCTTTGTCATCTCCTACTAGATGTTCCACCGCTGAACATAAATCTATGTTCAGCAACATTATCATGGCTGCCAACGAAAGCTGCAGCAAGAAGCTCCTCCTTCCATGCTCCATTTTGTGTTTAGATCTTGTGTCTCTGTGCAGTAAGCTTAGAAATCTGGCTCCTGTGTATCTGTGCAGTGAGCTTAGAAATCTTCGAAATCTGAGATGGTGAAATGGTTGAGAGAAGGAAGAGGGTCATATTGGGAAAGGAAGGAAGAGGGATTGTTGAAGTTGGTCTGACTACCTAACGGTCAAACATTGAGAAATGAAGATATTAAAATTTGATTTGGTGTTATCTTTTAGGGTACTCCACTGTTATTTTAAGGCAAACTGGGCAGATATGGATGATTTGGAGAGTAAAAATGTTTAAATTTTAGCGGGAACCTGTGTACTTTTGGACTATTAGGTGCATATGCCTCACAAGTTTAGGGAAGCTAACATGCCGGTTGTGCGCACATGGTTCATTTAAAAAATATTAAATTGAAAGTGAGTTTAATTGGGATTGCAAACACAAGACGATAATATTAGGTGTATATGTGTTTTTTTTTTCTTTGTTTTTCCCAATTAAATTTCATCCAAAAATATCTAAGTGCATGTAGTTTATTTTATTTAAACATGTTGTAGACAGCATATAAAATGGTACACAAAAATCTCTTGGGATGTTAAATTCAAATTTTAGAGTGGAAAAACAATACTCATCGTATGAAAATTCAAGTGTTATTGTCATGTCATGAAAGGAGATAAGGGATAATGAGCGCATCATCATTCGGGGATGTACAAAATAGAGAGCAAATGACAGCATCCTGCAAGGCTTGCAGGCACTCGCTGTCATTATGGTAAATTAATTTTGTAATCTTAATATTTATTAATGTTATTGGAAATGATTCTCACCATATATGTTAAAAGAAAAATTACTAATTAATTGTGTCTTGTAGGCTGCTCAGTGGTAGCGCACGAAAACCCTATTCAAAGTCGATACACAAATTAAATGCCGTCACAGCGATATTATCAATGGCAGTAAAAACCTGCAGGCGCGTGTGGCATGTCAGAGGCCACGCATTTAATCCACACAAATTTGGGTTTCTCAATTCTTTAACGAATCATTCTATTTTCCGATTCTTCTGGTTCGCTTCATTCGAATTTTGGGATATCTTGTGAACAAGGTGTAACCATCTCACAACTGAACTCAGACGTAACCATCTCACAACTGAACTCAGACCTTGGGGCTCCATGAGTTCTCTGCGATTAGAATTTGATGTTTTTTGGACAGACATGCACTGACGGAACAAAAGTTGTAACAACATTCTTTGGTTAGTGTAGCCCACGGTAAGCTAACCTATACGTTTATGATGAAATATGTATATCGATAAAAGTAGCTGAGTATTGGGAATCAAGGAAATTTGCAGATTCATGCGGAGGCAGAATACATTTAAATCAGGATGAGGATGACGTTGGACTACCGCCCCCTCTTGGGAAGGGAAAAACGAAGACTACCTCATCCTCCTACAACCAATAAGAACTTTAAAAATATCATTTTTTAAATTTTAATTTGACATAATACATTTAAGTTATAGTTTAGACTATAGTTGAAAAAAAAATTATAACCTATTTATAAGCTCTAGCTGCAAAATAATAGATTCTTCCCTATACATAGATGATTCCCTTGATTCCCTCTGAGAACATAATAATGAGGATGCTGCTAACAAGCAACACACTCTTTTACCATTCCTTTCGGGGACATAATAATGAGGATGCGGCTAACAAGCAACACATTCTTTTACCATTGTGAATTTTAATGCAATGAAAAAACAATCATTTGAGTTTTTTAGTTTATAGTTTTCTTTTTTCTATGTATAGATTTTAAAAAAGTTAAAGCAAGTTGTCTGGGTTAAATTTTACAATTTTAAACATAAAATCAAGAGTAGCATATGAAATTTTTAAACTAAATTGATCTAAGGTAGATTTAAACATATTTAAATATTGATGATAAAGTTTTATTTTCAAATAAAAAATTGGATTCGGTATTTAATATATATAGATTTAAAATAGATTTCTGTTAGTTTTTTTTTTATTTTATTTTATTAGTTAATATGAATATTTTTATTTTAATATATATAGATTTAGAATAGATTTATGTTAGTTTAATTTTTTTTTATTTTACTAGTTAATATAAATATTTTTATTTTTTATTTTTGATAAGTTATAAACTAACATAAGACAATATCTTCCCCTACTTAATTATAAGCACTTCACTACTCTTAATACAATAATAAATTTATATAATTTTTTCTAATATTTAATATCAAAATGTTAAAAACACATTTGATACATCTCCACATCATCAAACATTAATTTAGACATCGAATAGTTACGTATCATATATGATGGTATTTGTAATGGGAATCGGTGGGGAAGTTTACACATTTGAAATCGTCATTCCAATAACTTGGGTAGATTTTGTGATGTATAATCAATTTTGAAATCTAATTTTTAAAGTTGATTTTACAAATTCGTTTAAGCTCACCTTACACTGCTTTTTGAGCGATGTGAAAGGTTTAGATGCTACTGGAGAAATAACAACGAATTAGTTTCGATAATTCTCGATGGATAAACGATAAAAAATAGTAAATTAGCAAAGTGAAAATTGAAACTTTCAGAAGCGTCTGGAAGTTACCCATGTGAAAAAAGTGAAAATAGTTTCAGAAGCGTCTGGAATTTACCCATGTGAAAAAAAGTAACAAAAAGTAGAGCAGCCTGCGAACATTCGAGATTCCTCTGGAACAAGTATGCATCTAGAGCAGACTAGGCTGTTCATCTCCTCTTATAAATACAGAAATTAGGTTCCCTTTTGATGTATCCGAAATCGATATTGTAATCACAGAGATTATAGAGTTGTTGTTCTGTTTTCATTCCACTCCTTTCCCATTGCACCTTGCTTTCACTAAAAGAGAAAGAAACTATGTCGATAATCCCCAGCATTTTCGGCAGGAGATCATCCAGCGTATTCGAGCCCTTCTCCCTGGAAGTATGGGATCCTTTCCAAGCATTCACGGATTTGGCTGTCGGCGGACCATCCGGCCAATTTGTAAAGGAAGCCTCTGCCGTAGCCAATACTCAGATCGACTGGAAGGAGACACCAGAGGCGCACATTTTCAAGGCTGATCTTCCAGGTCTCAAGAAAGAAGAGGTGAAAATAGAGTTGGAAGAGGACCAAAGAATTCTCCAGATAAGCGGGGAGCGCAGCAAAGAAGAAGAGCACAAGAACGACAAATGGCACCGAATTGAGCGATCCCGCGGAAAATTTCTTCGGCGTTTCCGGCTGCCGGAGAATGTGAAGGTGGAAGGGATTAAGGCGAGCATGGAAAACGGGGTGCTGACTGTGACAGCGCCGAAGCGGCCAGAACCCGAACCTCCCCAACCGAAATCCATCGAGATCTCTGGCTGAGCTTTAATTCGGTATGAGGGTGTGAAACTGGGGCTGCTATTTCTGTAGATTACTGTAGATTACTGGGCCTGCTGTTGCTGTAGATTATTGTTACATAATGTATGGTATAGATGTGTGTAGTAAGCGGCCTTAGATATGTTTGTAAATGTTGTGTCTCTTTCAGGAAGGAGACGCAACTTCAGGGTTCCCCTGTTTTAAAGAGTTTTGTATTTGTGTATGTTGTCTCTCAGACGCAACTTCAGGGTTCCCCTGTTTTAAAGAGTTTTGTATTTGTGTATGTTGTCTCTCTTATAGGAAGGAAACTCGGGTTCAGGTTCCCTGTTTTAAAGAGTTTCATTTTTTAACCTGGGATAATAAAAAACTGCCAATTTGTTATTACACCTTAATATAATTTCTACAATTTTATGTTTTAGGTTCAAGAGATCTATTTATATGTGATAAGTATAAGCTTTCTATATTATTCCTAACATCGTAAGACTATAGCGATCTAAAGTATTATTCGAAAGTATTGGTCACAAGTGACGGAACAAAATCCTTAAAGAGATCAAATAAAATGAGGTTCAAGAAATTTGTTACGGTTCTTCTTTGGTTGTGTTTATCTTTTTAATCTTTTTAAACACTAACATAAGAAGGGAAATTCAGGTCTATAAAACTTCTTCCTTAGTAAAAATTCAGAAATTCAGGCTTGTTGGGATTTGCAGAAGAAAAACGGAGGTAAAGTCCGGTTGTGTTTCTGGTTTAGATATGTTATACACACATAATTATTTTCTTTATACAGAGAGTAGAATAATTCATCTGCATAATGCAATTGTTACGGTTCTTCTTTGGTTGTGTTTGTCTTTTTAATCTTTTTAAACACTAACATAAGAAGGGAAATTCAGGTCTATAAAACTTCTTCCTTAGTAAAAATTCAGAAATTCAGGCTTGTTGGGATTTGCAGAAGAAAAACGGAGGTAAAGTCCGGTTGTGTTTCTGGTTTAGATATGTTATACACACATAATTATTTTCTTTATACAGAGAGTAGAATAATTCATCTGCATAATGCAATTGAGTTCATATGCCAAAAAATTGCATTTTTACATTCTATGTATTTTTGGTAAATAAATAAATAAGTTTAGTAAATCTTTTTTGAGTGAAAAAGAAAAAAGTGAGAAAGATTTGCACTTTAAAAGATTCTAAAATACTAAATTAAAAAATCAAAAAATGAAACTTCTTATGTTTGTTATAAAAAGTTTAAATAAATAAAAATAATAAAAATAAAAAATAAGAATACGAGTTAGTTATTCATTTAGTGAAAAATTCTTGTATCATGAGTAGTATATTTTGAACTTCACCATTTTGATATAAATACATTTTCATAGTTTGAATTCCCCATTTTGATATAAATACATTTTTATCTTCTAAATCTAGTTTGAATAATGAAGAATTATTTTTCTTTCGTGACTACTAAATTTTCAATGCCATCCTTTATATAAGCATATGTTTTATCTTCTATATGCTTATAAATGATAGTTATGTTTTAGCCTAGGTTTTTTTTAATCTTTATAAATGATAGTTATGTTTTACCCTAGGCTTTTTTGCTTTTCCTTTTATGTTATATATATATATATATATATATTTATTTATTTATTTATTTTCCTCTCTCCCACTTAGAAAGCTTGTAATTTTTATTAAATATGAATAAGAGTTATATGTTAAAGATGTTTTAAATCTTTTAAGGTTTGAAATATAGATATAATTGTTATGTCTCCGACATCAAGTATTTCATCCGGGGTTATTAGTCAGGGTGACTGTTCGTCAATGGAGTCTCGGGCCAAGGTTGAAACCTTTGTTCTGGAAAAATCAAGCATTTCCAAAATTGTTGATGTGCTATTTTCTGTGGTCTGATTGGTGTTGTGCATGGTGATGCCTGCCTCGGCTCCTGTGCCCCAAGAGCTGGCGGCGCGATGGTTTCATGGTGTCTTAAATGTTGGCATGGTGGGTTGTCCTTGGTATGCGTTGTTCAGTTTTATGGTTTTTGGTTCGCTCCTGTTCGAAGCCTAGGGTTTTCGCGGCCTGGTTTTCTTGTGTCGGACGAGGGTTTTGCATCTCGTTGGGTCATGGCTATGGCGGGCCTTTACTAGTGGTAGGTTTGCTGTTGTTCGGACAGTCGTATTGAAGTTTCACTTTGCTTTCGATATGGGGTGGGCTTCTTCTTAGTCCGTCGTTCCTGTTTGCGTCTTTCAGAGGGTTCCTTCTCAGTTCGTCGTTCTTGTTTGCGTCTTTCAGAGGGTTTGTGTTAAATGCATTCGTCGTTTCGAGCTAACTGGCGACGTCTGTACAGGAATGGGTTTCTCTAGAATTTCATTCGGTAGATTTTGTGACGGCTTCCCCAAAGTCTACGCACGGGCCGTCCTCATTTATTTTGGTATGGCCATGGTGGCTAGTTCGTGGTTTTATAGCCTACCAGCCTTCGTCTCTTCGTCTTTGATTGCCATTTCATCTTGTTTGGGTCTGCACTTTGTTTCGGCGGTTTTTGTTGCACATTTCAGGAGCTCTGGTTGTTGTTGCAATTGTTATTCACCAGGTTCGTCTGCAGTTCCTCGTTTCCAGTTTTCCCTCTCTCGCATCTTTGGTCGAAGTTCAACGACGGGTTCGTTGGACAGGTACTTCTTGTAACTTTTTCTTGAGAGCTTCAAATTGCATTTTATGTAATTAGTTAGTGGTCCTCAGCTAGCTTGTTAGGATCAATTTTCATCCTACTTTCATTTCACTGAATGAGCTTGTCAAAATTTGGTTCAACCTCATATTTTGTTCTCTGTACACGCTTATTAGGATTTGACTCATCCCATTGTTGTATATGAATGAATGGAATCGAATCCTGATGTGCTTTGTATTTTTTTTGCTTAACTTTTCTATACCTAGTGTACCGAGATAAAATTTGAGCCTACCTCTTGGCAGCAACATTGTGTGCAGACCCGTGAAATATCCTATTAATTTTACACTTTTTTTTATGAAATGCCAGTTTTACTAGGTGGTTGATGATCCAAAAATTTCCTAGCAGCAAGCAAACATAACCAATCAACACCAAGACTTACTTGGCCTTTCTCGGATTGCCTCAAAAACTAGCTAGAATTCAATACCTAAGACGATAAATATTCGAAACGCGCACATAGACAGCCAAAAACACTCCCTCATAACCTCCCATTCTCCCTGTACTGCTTTGAAGACGCAGATGCAAGGTTTCAATGTCCACCACGAAGATATTTACGGTCCGTCGTTCACTCCTCTGCGTTCTTTACCACGCTGCTCCGTCGGGAGCTACGATGTTTTATGACCTAAAGTGCGACGGACAACCTGGCAGTGTGACACGCAAGCCGACACTTGTACAAAGATACTATGATAGGTCTACGTGGGCTGCATGCGGGGTTTGCTTGGTCCCGATGTAAAGTCCGTTCCATTAAGTATCGGAATACCTAATTCCAAAAAAAATCAGTAGCAGACATCTTAATAAAGTATCGGAATACATTTTTATTAAAATCCTCTTTCAACAAATTGCCAGACATCTTACTTTCCTCTCTTCATATGCAAAAACACAACCTTGGATTCCTCTATAATGGATGACTTGTACAAAGAGGGAGGGAGTAGATGTTTTATTAACTGCAAATAGTAATAAAGAAACCTACCTACAGATCTACAACAGAGGCCGTTAAGCCGACGCACAAAGAAAAGTACAACACGCCCATTGAATGTCAACTTTGGGAACTTTGTTATAAACTAGTTTTTTTAGTTTATTCAAGTCATTGAGCAGACGAACCGCACCGATCTTTTCCAAAGCAAATTTGGCAATTTCATCAAGAGATTCATTATGGGAATGAGGCTCACCGTTCTGTAGGTTGACCCCAAAACGAGACCATTGAAGGACATTCTCCAAATGATCTTGTGGAAGAAGAATTGTGATTTTTTTTATAGAATGATTTAAATTCATATGAGAAAAAAGAGCTTGGGCTGTCAAATCATGTGCCGCAATATTGTCAGACTGTTGAATTGGAAATTTGGACTCAGATCCCATTTTCTAAAACAGAACCTATGAATTGTTCACAATTCTTTGACTCATGCATAGAATCGATTGGTTGGATAGGTAGTGAGGGTTTAATTTATGAAGGATTAACCTTCAAGCCTTGACAATCACATTGATGATCCTCATCGATATTTCCAAAACATTGTGCCATGAATCACCCACTTTGGTCAAATGAAATCAACTAATAGCCCAATGAGACCTAAGTGGTGTAATACCTACTCAGAGTCTTTGAATGTCTTATGGTAGTGAGATGCCATGAATTTCAAACTAAGTAGCAAGAAATGTGGGACATTCAGATGAAACCCTAGCATTTCCATGAAAAGCTTGATATGGTATCTTAAAACAACACTGTGTTTGCGTTCACAAGTGATGAAATGATAAATTGGCATAGGCATTTTCTTCCACTTAGTTTTTAATAGATTCAATGGAATACCTTTTGAGTATTTTTCAAGGTCGAAGGGCTCAACTAGCAATTTATTCGAGGGTACATATTTCAATGGAGGATTATTAAGCCATATTTTTCCCTCTCTTGATAACCCTATGGCCGCAACGATCAATTCTTCATCCACCTGTAATTTTATGTCTCCAACAACAAACTTTCTTCCATAAATTGATTTAGCAGAGGAAACCATGAATTCCCGGTTGTGGCCATGGAATTTTTTGATAAAAACCATCCAATTAGCATTCACAAAGGCTTGAGAAACTTGAGTATTAAATTCTACAGAGCTAGGATTCTTGGAGAAGCATGGACAAAGAGATGTTGCATCTAGGTGGTTGGAGCATGTTGTAACAACAAATCCAGGTGCAGTTGGTGGAAATATGTATATAACTGGATTTCTATACACATATCCCAAGCGCGGAGACCCTTTAGGATAGAGAAATTTCACAGTCACTTAACATATAAGAAATTCAGTGTAGTGGCAGTGTGAGGAGGGTTGGGGTTTTGTGCAAAATGTCTTTGTTTTTGGTAGTAAATGAAAGAGGTCTGAAAATTGAAATTTTTGTTAGTTAATAATATAAATAATTTATTCATTCCCTGGTTACAAATTTTTGTTCAATTACTGAATACTGTATTAATTAGATTTTTTTATTCATTTCATGTTAGGGCTAAATCTGGAGAAATTAATTTGTCTCGGGAATTTGTTTCTGCAAAGCAGTTGTCTATAATGCTGGGTTATAGGCCTTAATAATGAAAAACAGAGAATATAAGTACTTCACGCAAAAGTATGAGTACTTATTGCTAGATAATCATCATAATTGAATGCTGATTTAAAAATGTGTTATCATACAACATATATGAAATATGTCTTCTAAAATAAGGGGGATACAAACTAAATTATCTTATTCTTCCTACAGAACAGGCTAACAATCATTAAATGATTCCTCAATGAAATAAGATAGTTTAAATTATTGCTAGTTAGTTCATTTTTGCATGGTTCAAAATGAAATAAGATATTTAAAAAAATGAAACCAACTAGGTTCATAGTCATCACAGTCAAGAGTTGTGAAACCTAATGGAAAAGGTGTTTTATCATTAATGAGTCATCAGTTATACGTTGTCATTCTTCTCTGGAAGAACCCAAGTTCTTTGCCATGTAGCTTTCTAATTGGCCTTTTTAAATAACAAGGTCAAAGTTCATAGCTATGTGCATTCACTCCATTCCTAGATTGAATTCTCTTCCAACGTCTTTGCTACATGTATATTTTTTTTCTTTTTGTAATAGATATCCTTTTTCCTATTTGGCTTATGTCACTATTTGTAAATAATGGTCTTCCAGTTTGCTATAATACTTACATATATTGTTTTGCAATGTGTCCATTGGAAAAAATTCCTTCTCTTTGCACTTGTATATATATTATACTTGTTTTTTTCTCATCACAATCCATGAATTTTTCCAGTCTCTTCTTATAAAAATAGGTTCGATGCCCAATGCCCCTCATTTTAAATTTGACCTTACTCAAGTTAACAATTTGTAATGCCCCAGAATGATTAATGTTGACAGCTGGTCTAGAATTCACACCGGAACCTTAACAAAAGGCAGGAATGGTGAGTCAAAACATATGCCTACTCCTACAGATCAAGAAATATTCTTTACTTGCTAGTGGCAATGAGGAGGCAGAGTAGGTATATACTTGGTCAGATTATGTTTCCAAAAGCTCCAAATGATATATACAAACAAACAAAAAAACTTATTTTGCAACATGTCTACAATCACTATTTTAGCTCTAAAACATCAAGAAATCAGTTAAAGAGTCATACTCTTGCCAGCAAGATTGGCTACATCATCTAGATGGAAACCCACAATCTACTCAAGTTCTCTGAAATAGCCTTTGCTGGCTTCTATACCAAACGTACCACTGAAAGGTGCAAAGAAGAAAAATCCATAGCTAGGTCAGCTTATAATTTCGAACAAACACATTAAATTTATTGTAAGCCTTTGGTCAACCATAGATACATAATATGAATAAAGTATCCATTGAACAAAACAAGGTACAAAAACCTGTTCCTGGTTTGTAACTCTCTCATTTCGTTTGCAAAATGCAAATGTCAATAAGTGTACTAGGAAAGCATTTACAGGCAGGCATTTTCAAGTCTATTAGCTTACCCTTGGATGATTCCTAGAGTTATTACAGGTAATTTGTTTTCGCAAAAATCACAAAAAATATAAAAGTGGTACTGATCTAAACCCTTTAACAGATGCCATTTAAAATAAATTCCTGACAGAAATGTCTATTGAATTGTTTTCCAACATAGCTTTCATTGCAAGTGGCTATGCAGAAGATATTGTTTTGTTTGGTTCATTGCTTGCAAGTGTCACAAACAATGTGACTTATTTTTGCTTATTTCCAAAGTTGCATTTTCCATGCAGGTTTTTCTTGTTGTCTTTCTTCTTGTGATGAAGAGCATTGAACACAATCAATGTTCTAGCATAGGAGCAAGATCTATTCCGATTATACGAGGGTCATTTGATGGTATTGATGTTGCTTTGTCAAAAAACCATTTGTTTCGTTTGCAATCTTTTCATTACCAAAATGGAGATTGTCTCTTTGATGCCTTTGTTGTCCTCTTGCATTTTCGGTACACATCCTTGGAAATAAGAGAAGCAACCATAAACCATTTCCGTTTGTGTCTAGCTGCAAACGATCTAGCTGCAATTTCTTCTCTCAACTTGGAATTGGATCCTTTATACTTGTCTGAATTGCATGGGATAGAGGATAGAGATTTTTATCTGCAACGAATGTCCCCAACTGCATCTCAACTGGATGCAGAAAGTGTTTATGGCCTTTGGGGTGATATATTCTACATAAAATGGTTTGCAAATTGGTTAAATGTCCCTATTGCTGTATGGTCATTGACAAGGAAAAGGAAATATCTTCATTTCAACCCTTCATGTGCTGGATATTGCTACAATATTCTATTCCATGATCACACCCCAGCTGTTGGGCACTTCGAACCTTTGCTTTCATACAAATTGCTAGGACCCGACTATGCTGTTTTGCATGGACGATCGGATACCTCTTCTGTTGACTCTTATGAAGATATCTTCCTCGAGTCTCATCGCTTAAGAGAAAGTCTACTGCAACAAGGATTCCAATTAATCTCTCGCATTGATGGCCACTGTTGTGACTCGTTATTTGAATCAATTTCAAAATTGACAAAGACATTTGATAGTGCAAGCCTCAAAAAAACAATAGCGCAAAATTTTTTCAATTGCATACTTTCAAATGATGCAAGAGCCTTCCGTTTTCTAGAAACATTTCTTCAGATTGAGACAGTGCAAGAAAATCAACTTGTTTCTAGTTGGCAAACCTTTGTAGTGAATTTGGCAGAGCCTTATACAATTGGCCATGTAAATGATGGCCATTTCACAATTCAATGGTTGTGTGAGGTTTTGGAAGTCAACATATTTCTTTTGAACATACACTCCTACAAAGTCCAAAATCAATTCTTCTCAACAAATACATCGTCAAAGATCTATTTTCTTCTCCATCATGAAATTGACAAATGCCATTCGCATTTTCATCCCTTGTCCCAAACAAGCCTTCAAAGACATTCTCCAATGTTGTCAAATGCCATGACTAGGAACCTTACTATCGATGCAATGATGAAAACAACTGACAACTGCCACCAGTCAACTCTTTGCAATGTCATTGAACAACAACCTCCCATTGACCTTTGCAAAGAACATTCAAAAACAAAGACAAACAAAAGGAAAAAAACTTGTTCCATGGAAAAAACATTGAAAAAAAAACAAGACTCTTTTGCATTGGCCCAGAAATTTCAGTTGTGATGGAAAAATGTCTGGAGAAAGATTCCATTATGAAGCGGCAAAAATCCATTGCCCCGTTCAAGAACATACGCGCCATGAAAAAATAAATGCGTCTACAAGCACTTCAATCCTTTCAAAAGCAAAAGGTATATGAGAAGGAAAAAAAAGCACTTAAACAATACTCAGAAAGTATTCAAGATACCCCTATTCATGCATGTTCTGTCTATAGATGCTTGCACTTTAAAAGGGATGTTCGCTATATCAACGAAGACACTTTCTATGCATTGAAATGTCTTCCTTGGAATACTATGCCTTCTTCAATTGCATTGCACAAATACATATGCAAATATTGTAAAAAGAGTATTTCAGCTTTAGAAACACCATTGTTTGCAACACCACTTAACATTTGTTGCAACACTTCATTGCCTTATGTAGACAAATTGACTTCGCTTGAAGAGCGGCTTGTGTCACCAAGAATTGCTTTTCCTCTGATTCGGCAACTAGGTTATAAACGAGATCAAGTAGGCTTGACAGGAACAATCATCAATGTGCTCGCATCTCTAGACAAAGTACAAAAAGCATTGCCTAGGAACCTAGAAGAGGGCAAGACCATTGCAGTTATGCTTAAGTGAAAACTAGAATACAAGAATGCGTTCGTTTCTAGAAATTTTTGGCCAAATATTTTCATGCAAGCATTGAAAACCCTTTGTGACATGGATCTTTAAAAAATGGAAAATGCACATATCAATTCAGATTGGGAAGAAACATTCTGTGAATTGTTGGCAAAGCAAGAGTCCAACGAACTATCGATATCATAATCAAACGATGTAGATGAACCTTTTACAAGCCTAGGAGAAAGCGATGAAGATACGCATGATCAATTCATAGAACCAATCATAGATACATTGGTGCATGGATATGGAGAAACCCATCTAATAGATGATTTGGCCACCAAAATCATTGAGCTTGCACCTTTTGAAAACTACTGACCCCTAGGAATTTTCCAAGATCGGTTCTCTAAAGAACTTAATTTCCCTACACTTTTCTTTGGATGTAGTCATTCCAATGACATGTACAAACGCTTTCGACACCAACAAATTTTCCAATGGGAGCTTCAACATGAAAGCACGCATTTTGAAGCACATCCCACAAATATATTCTTCAAAGTAGTGAAAGTGTTAATAGGTCAAATCTCTAGCACTGCTTGGATATCTATTCGCATAGGGGAGTTAAAAGGGAAAAAACTAAAAGCCAAAGATGTGAAATGCAAAGCCAACCTTCTTAAGATAATGAAATCCAGAATTGCATATCGTTCACTAAAAGCCATTTGAACATCTACTGACTATTTTGACAACATGAAAAAAAATCTTTCCGCAATGATACGTCAACTAGGCCCACCAAATGTTTTTGTAAGCTTTTCTACTGCTGAACATCTTTGGAAACCTTTGTGTGATGCTTTGCACACGCTTGAGAAAAAAGACAGAGAAAATTGCAACGAACTTCCTTCTGATGATGTTATTGATGATTTGATAAGAAAACACCCTGTACTTTGTACCCGTTACTATAGACACAAAATGAATGCATTCAAGTCCTTGATCTTGAAAAACAAATACCTTTTTGGTGAAGTAAATGACTTTTTTTTTACAACCGAATTTCAACAAAGAGGAAATGAGCATGAACATGGGCTTCTTTGGATTGAAAATGCACCCGTCTTGGCGATAATAGCAATGATGAAATAACTTCTTTTGTCGATTGCTACATTTCGACAAACTCCTTGTTACTTGAAGAAGACTTCATCAAAATCCAAACTCATAGACATACAAGAACATGTAAAAAACATAGACGCTCTGCATGTAGGTTTCGATTCCCAATGTTCCCTATTGATGTTACAATGGTTTTAGAACCTCTTGAAATTAAATTGGATGCCATGATTGAAAAAAAAACTCCTTTCTTTTGCTCTTGAATCTAAAGAATATCCAAAGAGCATGAGATTTGATTCATTCTTGCAAGAACTACATTTAAACAGGGACGAGTACATTGAACTAGTGCATTCTACAATTGAGCAACCGACATTGCTATTAAAAAGAGACCCTTCAGATATTTGGATAAACTGTTTTGCAAAAGGAATTCCAAGTTTGTGGCAAGCAAACATAGATGCCCAATTCATCCTAGATGCATATGCAACTGCGACATACGTAAGCTCATACATAATGAAATTAGATAGGCCTATGACAATGGCTTTGAAAAAAAATCAAGGAAGAGTCTGTTTCAAACAATTGTAATCAACTAGAAACAATTCGTAGGCTTGGAAACACGTTTCTGAACATGCAACAGATGTCTATTAGACAAGCAGTACTTATTGTGCTTTCCTTACCTCTACATTCATCTTCAAGAACCACAATTTTTATCAACACTGCTCCAGATGATAAAAAAACCGTTGTTTTAAAAAAACCGTCTTTGCTAGAAAAGAAGCATGATGATTATGAAGACATCATTTGCCCCTCGATTATAGATAGGTACATTGAATGCCCGCCAGACCTAGAACATGTTTCTTTGGCTGAATACGCTTCTTCCTATTGCATGGTTCATGGAAAAACAATTAAAAAAAACAGACAATCTATCATTCGATACATTCATTACAAACAAGAAAAATATCCTGAAAATTTTGCCCATGAAAGGCTATTGCTCTTTGTGCCTTACAGAAATCTTTCCAATGTGTTGGAGCTCCCCCTTCAAACATGGACAGAGGCATATGAAAAATACAAACAACAAATAGCAAATGTTGAAGGAAAAATTATGGCAAAAGCAATTTCAAAATGGGGTGATATTGACATTGCAAAAGACAAAGTTGAAACACATCTTCAAATACCTCTAGACTTTGCAAAAGATACCAATGATAGACTCAAATTTGATGGTGTTGAAAAGTATGACATGGGTGATGATCTTATCTGTAGAAGAAAGAATCGACTGTTCGAAATGCCAAAGACATTTAGCATAGCAAAAAAACCATTTCTCCCTGATAAAGATGAATATTTTGCGACTAGATGCAGTTTAAACAATGAGCAACAGTCCATTGTGAAAGAAATTATTGCTAGGAAAAAAAACAACCCTGCAAAAGCAATCCATATCTTCCTTACAGGAAGCACAGGAACAGGAAAAACACATACTGCAAAGGCCCTTTATGATGTTCTTTTCTTTTTCTATGAAAAAGAGCTTGGTAGCAACCCATTGAAAAGAAAAAGTATTATTGTTGCATTCACTGGAAAAGCAGCATACCATGTAGATGGGATTACTGTTCACTCTGCTTTTAAGCTTCCTTTTGGTTGCTCGATCTTGATGCCATTAAGCTCAAACACACTAGATCTTTTGAGCAAAGACTATGAACAGGTTCACGTTATATTGATTGATGAAGTTTCTTTGATAGGTCCACGCATGCTACATAACATAAACAAAGGTCTTCATGAGATCATGCATACTCCGACAAAACCATTTGGAAATCTAGATGTCATCTTTTGCGGCGATTTCTGCCAAGCAGAACCTGTTCACGATTCTTGGATTTTTGACTTCCCAAGTTTCAATAATAAAAAATTCCCTTATAGTTTTTGGAATGATTCTATACAATACTATGAGTTAAAAACCATTGTCAGACAGAAAGACGAAACTTTTATATCGATCCTGAATAGAATCAAAATAGGAAAACAAACATTTGACGATATACAATATTTGAATCGGAAATGCTACAGACAACCACCAGTTGATCCATTGTTCCATTTCTTTATTATTGCAACAAAGATGTTCAACAACATAACTCAAAGATGTTGGCCCTTGTTAATATAGAAGCGTTTACCATTGTTGCTCAAGACACCAAAATTTATCAAATTGATAACATAGCTAATGTACATAAGAAAATTCATTTGCCATCTACAATTACTCTAAAAAAACACATGCTTATCGAAATAGTAGGTAGAAACTATTCAATTGAAGATGGCCTTGTCAATGGTGTTGAAGGCATCTTCAAACATTATAGCCAAGCAACAACAGACATTTTATGGATTCAATTTTTAGATCCAAAGGTTGGAGCAATTGCACGGGAATCTATGCAGTATCTTTACACTGATTCCATCATATGCACTTGGACACCTATAAAAAGAGTTACAACACAAATTTCTCTTGGAAAGATAAAAAACTACATCTGAGTACAATTCCCAGTTCAGTTAGCATGTGCTCGAACAATTCATAGAGCACAAGGTCTTTCACTTGAGAAATTGGCATTTGATCCAAAAGGAATCACAAAACATGGTCATGTTTACACCGCATTGTCATGTGTAAAGAACATTGAATGTCTCTATCTTGTAAATAAACTACAGGAAAAAATTTCTCTGTTTCATCAAAAGTAGTTGTAGAATTGAATAGATTGAAGAAACAGGCTTCTTTGCAATTTCAATATGGACTTAAGTCGTTTCCAAATACTAAGCACATGTTCATTTCTCCACTTAACAAGCGAAGTCTGCTTTCACACATTCATGATGTGGCAAATGACTTTGAACTTATGCAATCAGACATTCTTTGTTTGTAATAAACACATATGAATTTTCCCCCTGCTACTATAGCATTTGTAAACCAAAACAATTGCATTGCAACACATTCAGTTCATAGCCTTCTGATAGTTGTAAAAAAGACGATTCCTATTATGGAAACAATCTTTGTTAACGAGCCATTAGTCGAGGCAATTGTCACTTACATTGCACTCCCTGGGAACATTCTCTAGCTTGTCAATATTTATAACAAACCAAATAATCTTGTTGACAAACTTATTGATGTCTTGGAATCTGTTATGTTACAAAACAACAAGAAAATGCTAACCATAATAACTGGTGACTTTAACATTGACATGTACAAAGAAACAATATTGAAAAGGAGATTGGAACTGTTTATGCAAAATAAACGTCTAAAGTTAAAAACAAACATACCTACAACAGAGTATGGTTCTATGATTGACCATTTTTGGACAAACATAGATATTGACAGGCTTTCATTTACCATTTATGATGCATATTGGTCAGATCATTTTACTAGTATCTTATCAGTACCTGCAACTTGCATATAGTCTTCCTCATTTGTTTTTTTTTTACATGTGCATATTCTCATGTCATTGATTTTGTTTTGCTTTTGTACAGTTTGTTGCCAAACCTTCCTTTGTTTCTTACAAATGCATCTTCTTTTATATTAGCAAATTTGGAATGAAAATCATTTTGTTGCTAAGGTCATGTCCATCTCATCTTTTACTGCCACAACAAAGCAATTTAAAAAATATTTTTTTCTTTTTCTTTTGACAGCGGTCAGTTCCATACAAATCTTTTTATAAATGAAAACCCACTTTGAAAAGCACTTGATACTATAATCTAGTCCACTTTTCTCTTGATATATGCATTGTTCTAATGCAATGCTCCTAGCATCGGAGGAAAAAAACCAAAACAACAAAGCTTTAGAAAGTATTTGACAGAACAATGAAACCATATGAATGAACAAAAAAGAAAAGTCTCTTCATGGAACAAAGCATATACTAATATTCATGTTCCTGGCTTTGCTAGATTTCATTGATATTTTTTTCCTATTCAGTAAATGGAATATTAAAACATTATAGGTAGATTGGTTTATATCTTACAACAATATCCTTTTTTTTTGCTATGCAAGAGTCTATTTTGCAAAGTTTCTACAACCAAGTTTTCTTTTACGTTTTCCATTGGTGAAACTGTTATAGTCCATTTCATATTTGCTGCTTACATGTGACATTATTCTGATTGCTCATCAATAACATGACTTCTTTCCTTATTCAAAAGTGAATTACCATTTCAATTGAAAAGCATAACAAATTGAAAGAAAAAAAAGACGAGAAAAAAATTAGCTGTCATCATTTTCTTTGTTTTGTCTTTGTTGTTTTTTCTCTTCTTTTCAGACGCTTTTCTATGTGAAATATATTCTTGAATATTCTAATATGTTTCCAGTCTTCATTGGATGTGCAAATTAAAAAAAACAAATACAACATTTTAAAAAAAACAACTAATCAGAAACAATATTCTCAATCAAGGAAACAATTTAGCTATGTCTTCGACATCAGACAGTCCATCGATAGAAAGAAATCTTTCTTTCTCACAAGATGCTGTAGAGACCATTCCAATGGCAACATTGTCACAGCCTTCAGGAAATGCAACAACAAATAGTCCTAAGAGGTAATGTTCCTATCCAACAGCTTTTTTCATTCACTAGTCTTGACTAGATTGTTTGATCTTCTACCTAAGACAAATGTCAATGTTTCGATCAAGCATCTAGTTCGGCTTCTCTACTAATTTCATTTTAGTGTATTCAGTACAAAATTCAACATTCAATGAAAGACTAATCTATTTGTTGTTTCACTTTTTGGTATTTTTAAATGTGCATAGATTAAAGCAAATGGCAGTTGAACCATCGTCAATAATATAGCTATGTACTGCAACACACAAGCATGTATTTGAGGGGGGTGTTTTGGTTGTGTATGGACCTACACAAAATCGTAACCAAAACTCCCCTGTCAAGACAAAGATTCTACATGCAGATCTTGTTGACAAAAATGGATTGATGACAATGACAGTTACAATTAATGATAGTTTGATAAATCGCTTTGGCAGTTTCTTTTTGCCTGGAAAAAGTGTCATAATTTCTAGTTTCGAACTAAAGAAGAAAGGTCAATATGACCGAGGAGATGCCATAAATTCAATAGCGATATTTCCAACAACTGTCATAGAGACAATCGAACAAGTATGCAAAATGCATTGCCTTCCACCAGATACAACAATCAGTGAGCTGGTTACATGAGATGAGACATATGTCATTGGCTCTGTCGCAGTCATAGTTGTCGCTTGTGAATACAACAATAAACAATTGGACTTCTACATAAGAGATGGTGAAACTACAAATGACTATGCAACTGTAAAGTCAATTCTCTTTAAACAATTTTTTTTCGCTATATTTCTTTTCATTTTTTATGGGTTTTTTTTCCCCGCTCCATCTGTTGATAGATGCATGTACAAAAAAAACAAAGTAGAATTGGTAACAAAAAAAATTTGTCTATTCCCCCCCCTTCACTAATTCTTCTCCAGTTATTCATGCTCAATTTTAGGTTAATGAAAGCTACACAAATTTCTTCCTCCAAGTGCAACAACAACTTGCACTTGATGAACCGCCTCTGTATCTAATAAAAAACATTGTAAGTCTAGGTGCAAAAGGAAGTCATCTTATGAAGACCTCACAACCAACATTTATAGATCCCCTAAACGATGAATTCGCAATACAAAGTTTGCTTCCAATAATTGAAGCTAAAA
The DNA here is from genome assembly GCA_027924585.1 of Larix kaempferi. Classification (NCBI taxonomy): domain Eukaryota; kingdom Viridiplantae; phylum Streptophyta; class Pinopsida; order Pinales; family Pinaceae; genus Larix; species Larix kaempferi. The sequence goes on from BSBM01000336.1 coordinate 5,190,685, forward strand.
CACAGGTCAGATGTGAAGAAGCCCTCCTGTAATGTCACTTGAGATGTTTTTTTGTCATTTCATTATCAATTAAGTAGGCTCTCCGTATGTAGTTTGAGTAGTTTCATGGTTATCAGAAGAGATTTTATTCTTTCTTCAATGTTCACCCTGTTGCATTACCGATATCAAAGTTTTTTGCTTCTGATATAAAGAAAATATAGAATTTTTTACTTCTCAAAATGTTTTTTTTACAGTACCAGATTTAGCACTCCAATTAACAGCAACATAACTCATTACAATGACATCTTTTCAAACACCATGTTGCAAAAGCTGCATTTGCAAAGTTGTTTTCATAAATTCGTTTCTGTGCTTTTTCCTAGCATGGCCTTCATATAAAATCATGCTCACTGCAATGCTTTTTTATGTTTTCTGTTTGCTTGCCTACAACAAGTATATGGAACATTGAAAGTAAAAAATGTTTTTGCACCACCCTACCACTACATTTGCACACAAGGTAAACTGCCAATGATACAAAGCACTGTTTTTTGCACATTTTGCAATCGTGAAACACCAACTACTTATGAACACATATTACAATGCAAGCTAGAGACTAAAGAAGGGATTATTGAATGTACACTTCGAGGTACACAATTAAAAGAATGTTGCCCCGATGTTGTAGCTGTTTCTTATGAACAATACTGCAATAGTGTTTCCTCAGTCATTTACAATCTTCGCAAATTGAAGAAACAAGGGCTTTACACTTTGGCAATGAACAACAAGATTGTCGAGGTCAAAAAATTATGAATAGAAGGTATGATCATAATTTTCATTTTTCTCCAAACACCTTCAACAATTTTTCCCTTCTTTCAACTTGCATTCAATATTTCAAAATAGAATTCAAACATTCTCTGTTGCAACTTCTTTGTTGAATCTATTTGAACCTGTTTTTTATAAAATGTAGACAATATTAAGTCATTTTTCTTTTCCCATTCATAGAAACCTTGCATCCTAATCATGTTCATTAGTTATATACTTGTCAGTTGTCCCATTTGTTGTTTAATCAACAATAGCAGATCAATAGCAGGCATTGATCAATATTTCAAAATAGAATTCAAACATTCTCTGTTGCAACTTCTTTTGTGAATCTATTTGAACCTATATTTTACAAAATATAGACAATATTAAGTCATTTTTCTTTTCCCATTCACAGAAACCTTGCATCCTAATCATGTTCATGGGTTATATACTTGTCCCAATTGTTGTTTAATCAACAATAGCAAATCACTAGCAGGCATTGACAAGTCTCTTTCCTGGCAACTCGCCATGAACAAAAAGATAGATACAGAATAGAAATGGAGTTTACAACAATCAGAACAAATGATGAATCTAAAACTTCCAATATCAATATCTCTGTGTGGTAGAGCACTTGTCAACACCATTAATCATACTTCCTGCAAAGAACCTAATCTACGACACAGGAAAGTGGCTTTTTGTTGTTCCTAACTCTATTGTACAAATTTGGGTAGCATTTCTCCTAGTTCCTTTTCCCTTTACTAGCTGCCCTTAGTTTGGGTAGCATTCATTGTTGTTCAAAACTTCAATGAATGAATGAATGAAGTGTACACAACTGCTGGTTGCTACTTGTCAATAGAAGTCCGTTGAATTGCATAGAAAACAGGAGGTATTTTTTTTAGTCATCCACCATCTTGTTTGTAAAAATGTCATAGATGCTGAAAATCTAGATATTTGGGGAATATAGTAGAGATCCAATTTTAATATATTTGGAGTTGACTTTTATTACTGTGTTCATTTTTTTGAACATTGCAGAAAGCAGTGAATCCAATAAAACCAGAGGAGTCATCCCTACCAGAAGAACTAGTCCCACCACAACAACCATCCCTACCAAGTATAGAAAATTTCCCTTAAGATCCATGGGCACTACCATTATTATTAAGTAGAGGATGTTGCAAGTTGCAACCAGTTAGTTTAAGATTTATAGAGGAGACAAATAAATAAAAAAATTGTTGTGTTAAATTTCTTCCCCATAACATCTTCCCTACAGGGACCATGTCAGTGAGAAAATAGACTTCCAAATTCTTTCTACCACCCTACTCCAAGCTCAAAGCTGGATGAGAATGCTCTGTGCAGTAATATCTATGCAAGTAAGACAAGGACTTGAATTTCAGAGGTTTTGTTAAGGAGACAATGTTCAACCAAATCCTACTACCTCCATATATTTCAAATATGCCAATGTAGCAGTTGATTTAGATATATTTCATAACTTGATCATATAGTCTAATCCAGCACCAATCCGACAACCTGTGTAGTGAACTATCTTTTCGATCCAATCTAATAGGGACTTAGAGCTCCATACCTCCATCTGTCCTAATGCTTGAAATTGTGTTCTCTACTGAAAACTCTAGAAAACAACTCGATCTCTAGGTTGTTGTGGTCAACCTTAAATTGCTTGGGCTGGGCATATTCTGAACTATTTTGGGAGGATTACAATACCCTTCACACACATTGGTTTGGTTGGGCATGTTCTGAGTTTTTATGGGACAATTAGAATACCCTTCACACACATTGCTTGGGTTGTGCATATTTGTTGTGGTCAACCTTAAATTCCTTGGGTTGGGCATATTCTGAACTATTTTGGGATTCAACAATACAATGGGGTTTTAGGGGTTTTCATAAATTATTTGCAGCTCTAATATTCAAGATTTATTCAACGAGTCATGGTGTTTCCTGCGTGGAGTCTTCATCATTCATTTCAACTTATTTGGATCACAGGGAATCATCCATTTACAAAACCCAATTATTATGTTCTTTGAAATCCAGTGCGATAAATATGGTAAGTTTCATTTGTATCTCTTTTAATATCTTTTGACAACGTGGGTTCACCCTAAATGGAGAAAATATATAATGTGTTTAGAAAGAGAAGAGGCATTGCTTTGCTATAAATACTTTTCTATAGAGATTATGATTAAGAATAGAATATCACTCAATTCAATTTTGGAAGAAACAAAAAAGTTTATAGCTTGTTGTAGAAACTAGTAAAGGTTTTTCCCCTCCCTTCACACACATTGGTTTGGTTGGGCATGTTCTGAGTTTTTATGGGACAATTAGAATACCCTTCACACACATTGCTTGGGTTGGGCATATTCTGAGCTTTAATGGGCTGATTACAATACCCTTCACAAACTTTAGAACCATAAAATGCTTGTTAGCTATGTGGGTTATCTTTTTAAAAAGTTAATTATCATGAGCCAGCTTGAATACGATCAGTGGTAAAAGCATTCATTTTGACTTTCATGGACTTGACAGGCTTACTCTCGTGATTGCATTTTCTTTATTTTGGAATGTCAAGGAACCTTGCAAAGATCTAATGTCCTGGGGAAAAAAAAACATACTAAAATAGCAGTGTATTGGATCGGTTGCTTCGCCCTTTTCTTTGAAACTAGACACTTTTCATCGCACACAACTTTGCACTTTCCATTGCAATAGCTACATTTCTAGACATAAAACATGATTTCCAAAATCCTGTTCTCTTTTAATGGACTTTTTGCTTCTCCATGGGTCGATTGTCAATCACAAAGCTCTTGCAGTTGCTATAGCCCTGTTTTTTTTTTGACATTTTATCCATTCCAATGGCCAATGTATGGGAAAGAAAAAAAAGACATAGAAATATAACAGTTGACAGGATTTATTCCTCATTTAAATTAGCATTTGCTACATATGTTGTCATCATATGTGCTTTTATATTCTCTCCATAATCCTTGATAATAATGCACGGCCCATGTGCAGGAATGATAGGAATTGCACACGTTGTTGCAACATGCCTTATGTTTTCAGTGTTGCAGATTTTGGTAGAGCGTGACCTGTTTTAGCTTTTGGTGCAAAGTGCATATGCTATGACTACAACAAATCTATCGATGCAATATGCAATTGTGTTTTTTTAAGAAATTTTCTTTTATTTGCCTCTTGTATTGCATAAAAAAAAATTCTGGGCATGTTGCTCTATATTTTGGACAGCTTCAACAGCAACACCTGTTTCTTTTTTCTTTTCTTTTTTTATTTCCAGACATTACTGAACATGTTTTGAATATTGTTTATACATATATGAAGTAGATACATTGTCTTTTACCTCTTTACTCCGATCAAGTCTCGTTTTAATGAATATGTTAGACTTATGCCAAATGAACAACTAAATTAGTTGCATTTATACTGCTTTTTTCGTTCCAACCTCTTTGCTCTTTTTCCATCATCAATATAACTTAGCTATTATTGATCCAAATTTGTTATTGCTAAAGACATGGTCCAAACAATAACTGTATTTGTATTTTCTACTTTCAATACTTTATGAAATTAAAATAAATAATTAACTCATATATATACATACACACAGTTAATATGTTCTCTGCACATACATATTTTAATTTAGAAAGATTGGAAATATGTGTGGATTTTGCATGCTAAAAAAAAATCCTTTATGTGGCTTAAAGAAAAAAGAAACAGATTTTATGGCATCCACATGGTTTTCATTTCATCCATAGCCAAATTCCATTGGCCAAACTATTATTTTTCCTCTTAATGCAAAATCTCTAAAGATTTTAAGAATTTAGATTCTTTATACAACCTAGGAATATTGTAGATTGAATTAGATGTTAATCAAGAAAACAAAAAAAACCAAACATTCACATGAACATTGCAAATAATTCTGGCAAATTTTAATGCCTTTTATATATGCTTTGTAGATGCAAAAGTCCCTGCCCTTCCAATATAATTTAAGTTTATGCCATTGTATCCACATTAACACAAAACATGTTTTAAACTCTTTTTTTAATTATAGTTATACATATTTCTTCCTTTGAAAGAAGAAAAAACCAACACATTGAAGAAATTTCTTTTACAAACATTGTTTAAATTTATGGCATCCTTTCGAACAAAATCCTTGTCGCATAAGAAGGGTATTATTTTCATGTTCTATAATACTATGTGGGTATGTTATAAAATTAAAATAAAATATGTATCTTATATGTAAATCCAACTGGGCAATAGGTTTCCAATTACATAAGAATGGGCAATTATTTTTTTGTATGTTGACTTTTACATAGATATTTACATTGCTTGTCTACATTTTTAATGGAACCACGAAAAAAAGAATCAACCCCAAATCATTTGCTTTGTTATTTCATGTCGATTGCATATGTACTTGTCAATGTCTTCAGTAGCAATGTCAGGGACATTGCCACATTGTGACTCTTGTTTGTATTGATAGTAGAATAAAAGAAAAAATCTCAACATTCATATATATATATATATATATATATATATATATATATATATATATATATATATATATATATATATATTACATTTGTTCCATGTAATGTATTGTTTACATAAATTAATTGGGTATTTTTTATCATTTTGAGGATGGTATCTAAGATAAACTAAATTTTGTAAAAGCACATACCCATTTAAAAGATCAACATGTTAAGTTATGGAAATTAAACTTGGGTAGAGAGGATAACACTCCTTTCAATTGTTCAAGCTAGACCCAATTGACATGAACATCATATTTATTTCTATTTTAAGTGGAAATTAAACTTGGGTAGAGAGGACAACACCCCTTTCAATTGTTCAAGCTAGACCCAATTGACATAAACATCACATTTATTTCTATTTTTTTTATATGATTGACATTCTAATTAAGCTTAAATTTCTTGGCCTTGTAGATTTAAAATAATGTAATGTGACTTAGATGTGTTATATACACACAATTATTTTCCTTACGCATATAATAGAATAGTTCATCGGCGTAATGCAACTGAGTTGAATAGTTCATATGCATACAAACACCATCCTAATAAAAAGACTACATTTTCACATACTACGCATTTTTGGTAAATAAATAAATTAGTTTAGTAAACCCCTTTTTTGAGTGAAAAAGGGGAAGGAAATGTTTGCACTTCAAGGGATTTGATCCGTCTAGGAATTTGATCCATCTAGGCACTTCATAGAAATGAAGTTAGATGGGTAAATATTGGTGTATTGACCTTGGTATTTTTGTGCCAAGAGGTGCATTTCTATAACCTAGGTGGGGGTAAAGTGTCCGTCTATCCAAAATATTAAATTAAAAAATGAAAAAAATACATTCCTATGCCGGCTATACAAAATTTAAATAAATAAAATAAAAAATAAGAAACAAGCGTCAAGTTTGTGACATCAATTTTATATAAATAAAATAAAATAAATCTAGATAGGACTAACAAAATAAATCACGAATATGAATTCCACTCTATGGAAGAAGTATAATTCGGGTCTGCAAAAACTCTATTGAAGAAAAAAATCAGAAATTCGGGATGTTTGGATCTGCGGAAGAAAAAGGTACATAAAGTTTGGCTATGTCTCTGGTTTAGATATGTTATACATACACAAATATTTTCCTATGCATAAAGTAAAATAGTTCACCTCGTAATGCAACTAAGTTAAATAAATCTATACTAGTGTATTGACCTTGGTATTTTGTTCTATTGTTATCGTGTTTATTTTTTGTACTTCTCTATTGTTTGTCTGTTCCTAGTTAAGGTCTTCTTGAAATTTCAATCCTTGGTTTCATTTCTTTGTTCTTGGTGGACGTACCATTCATAAGCAAATCCGTTAATGAGTCCTAGTAGGAAATGGACTAAAGAAGGGATTATTGAATGTACACTTCGAGGTACACAATTAAAATAATGTTGCCCTGATGTTGTAGCTGTTTCTTATGAACAATACTGCAATAGTGTTTCCTCAATCATTTACAATCTTCACAAATTGAAGCAACAAGGGCTTTACACTTTGGCAATGAACAACAGGATTGTCGAGGTCAAAAAATTATGAATAGAAGGTATGATCATAATTTTCCTTTGTCTCCAAACACCTTCGACAATTTTTCCCTTCTTTCAACTTGCATTCAATATTTCAAAATAGAATTCAAACATTCTCTATTGCAACTTCTTATATGAATCTATTTGAACCTATTTTTTATAAAATATAGACAACATTAAGTCATTTTTCTTTTCCCATTCACAAAAACCTTTCATCCTAGTCATGTTCATTAGTTATATACTTGTCAGTTGTCCCATTTGTTGTTTAATCAACAATAGCATATCAATAGCAGGCATTGATCAATATTTCAAAATAGAATTCAAACATTCTCTGTTGCAACTTCTTTTGTGAATATATTTGAACCTGTTTTTTACAAAATATAGACAATATTAACTCATTTTTCTTTTCCCATTCACAGAAACCTTGCATCCTAATCATGTTCATTGGTTATATACTTGTCCCAATTGTTGTTTAATAAACAATAGCAAATCACTAGCAGGCAATGACAAGTCTCTTTCCTGGAAGCTCGCCATGAACAAAAAGATAGATACAGAATAGAAATGGAGTTTACAACAATCAGAACAAATGATGAATCTAAAACTTCCAATATCAATATCTCTGTGTGGTAGAGCACTTGTCAACACCATTAATCGTACTTCCTGCAAAGAACCTAATCTACGACACAGGAAAGTGGCTTTTTGTTGTTCCTAACTCTATTTTACAAATTTGGGTAGCATTTCTCCTAGTTCCTTTGCCCTTTACTAGCTGCCCTTAGTTTGGGTAGCATTCATTGTTGTTCAAAACTTCAATGAATGAATGAATGAAGTGTACACAACTGTTGGTTACTACTTGTCAACAAAAGTCAGTTGAATTGCACATAAAATAGGAGGTATTTTTTTTGAGTCATCTACCATCTTATCTATAAAAATGTCACAGATGTTGAAAATCTAGATATTTGGGGAATATAGTAGAGATACAATTTTAACATATTTGGAGTTGACTTTTGTTACTGTGTTCATTTTTTTGGACATTGCAGAAAGCAGTGAAGCCAATAAAACCATAGGAGTCATCCCTACCATAAGAACTAGTCCCACCACAACAACCATCCCTACCAAGTATAGAAAATTTCCCTTAAGATCCATGGGCACTACCATTATTATTAAGTAGAGGATGTTGCAAGTTGCAACCAGTTAGTTTAAGATTTATAGAGGAGACAAATAAATAAATAAATTGCCATGTTAAATTTCTTCCCCATAACATCTTCCCTACAGGGACCATGTCAGTGAGAAAATAGACTTCCAAATTCTTTCTACCACCCTACTCCAAGCTCAAAGATGGATGAGAATGCTCTGTGCAGTAATATATATGCAAGTAAGACAAGGACTTGAATTTCAGAGGTTTTGTTAAGGAGACAATGTTCAGCGAAATCCTCCTACCTCCATATATTTCAAATATGCCAATGTAGCAATTGATTTAGATATATTTCATAACTTGATCATATAGTCTAATCCAGCACCAATCCAGCAACCTGTGTAGTGAACTATGTTTTCGATCCAATCTAATAGGGACTTAGAGCTCCATACCTCCATCTGTCCTAAAGCTGGAAGCTGTGTTCTCTACTAAAAACTCTAGAATACAACTCGATCTCTAGGTTGCTGTGGTCAACCTTAAATTGCTTAGGTTGGGCATATTCTGAACTATTTTGGGAGGATTACAATACCCTTCACACACATTGGTTTGGTTGGGCATGTTCTGAGTTTTTATGGGACAATTAGAATACCCTTCACACACATTGCTTGGGTTGTGCATATTTGCTGTGGTCAACCTTAAATTCCTTGGGTTGGGCATATTCTGAACTATTTTGGGATTCAACAATACAATGGGGTTTTAGGGGTTTTCATAAATTCTTTGCAGCTCTATTATTCAAGATTTATTCAACGAGTCATGGTGTTTCCTGCGTGGAGTCTTCATCATTCATTTCAACTTATTTGGATCACAGGGAATCATCCATTTACAAAACCCAATTATTATGTTCTTTGAAATCCAGTGCGATAAATAGGGTAAGTTGCATTTGTATCTCTTTTAATATCTTTTGACAATGTGGGTTCACCATAAATGGAAAAAACATATAATGTGTTTAGAAAGAGAAGAGGCATTGCTTTGCTATAAAGACTTTTCTATAGAGATTATGATTAAGAATAGAATATCACTCAATTCAATTTTGGAAGAAACAAAAAAGTTTATAGCTTGTTGTATAAACTAGTAAAGGCTTTTCCCCACCCTTCACACACATTGGTTTGGTTGGGCATGTTCCGAGTTTTTATGGGACAATTAGAATACCCTTCACACACATTGCTTGGGTTGGGCATATTCTGAGCTTTAATGGGCTGATTACAATACCCTTCACATACTTTAGAACCATAAAATGCTTGTCAGCTATGTGGGTTATCTTTTTAAAAAGTTAATTATCATGAGCCAGCTTGAATACAATCAGTGGTAAAAGCATTCATTTTGACTTTCATGGACTTGACGGGCTTACTCTCGTGATTGCATTTTCTTTATTTTGGAATGTCAAGGAACCTTGCAAAGATCTAATGTCACGGGGAAAGAAAAACATAGTAAAACAGCAGTGTATTGGATCGGTTGCTTCACCCTTTTATTTGAAACTTCAATTTATTTTACTTGAAACTAGACACCTTTCATTGCACACAACTTTGCACTTTCCATTGCAATAGCTACATTTCTAGACATAAAACATGATTTCCAAAATCCTGTTCACTTTTAATGGATTTTTTGCTTCTCCATGGGTCGATTGTCAATCACAAAGCTCTTGCAGTTGCTATAGCCCTGTTTTTTTTTTACATTTTATCCATTCCAATGGCCAATGTATGGGAAAGAAAAAAAGACATAGAAATATAACGGTTGATAGGATTTATTTTTCATTTAAATTAGCATTTGCTACATATGTTGTCATCATATGTGATTTTATATTCTCTCCATAATCGCTGATAATAATGCATGGCCCATGTGCAGGAATGATAGGAATTGCACACGCTATTGCAACATGCCTTATGTTGTTAGTGTTGCAGATTTTGGTAGAGCGTGACCTGTTTTAGGTTTTGGTGCAAAGTGCATATGCTATGACTCCAACAAATCTATGGATGCAATATGCAATTGTGTTTTTTTAATAAATTTTCTTTTATTTGCGTCTTGTATTGCATAAAAAAAATTATGGCCATGTTGCTCTATATTTTGGACAACTTCAACAGCAACACCTGTTTCTTTTTTCTTTTCTTTTTTTATTTCCAGACATTACTGAACATATTTTGAATATTGTTTATATATATATGAAGTAGATACACTATCTTTTACCTCTTTACTCCGATCAAGTCTCGTTTTAATGAATATGTTAGACTTATGCCAAATGAACAACTAAATTAGTTGCATTTATACTGCTTTTTTCGTTCCAACCTCTTTGCTCTTTTTCCATAATCAATATAACTTAGCTATTATTGATCCAAATCTATTATTGCTAAAGCCATGGTCCAAACAATAACTTTATTTGTATTTTCTACTTTCAATACTTTATGAAATTAAAATAAATAGTTAACTCATATATATACATACAAACAGTTAATATGTTCTCTGCACATACATATTTTAATTTAGAAAGATTGGAAATATGTGTGGATTTTGCATGCTGAAAAAAAATCCTTTATGTGGCTTAAAGAAAAAAGAAACAGATTTTATGGCATCCACATTGTTTTCATTTCATCCATAGCCAAATTCCATTGGCCAAACTATTTTTTTTCCTCTTAATGCAAAATCTCTAAAGATTTTAAGAATTTAGATTCTTTATACAACTTAGGAATATTGTAGATTGAATTAGATGTTAATCAAGAAAACAAAAAAAAAAAAAACATTCACATGAACATTGCAAATAATTCTGGCAAATTTTAATGCCTTTTATATATGTTGTGTAGATGCAAAAGTCCGTGCCCTTCCAATGTAATTTAAGTTTATGCTATTGTATCCACATTAACACACAACATGTTTTAAACTCTTTTTTGAGTTATAGTTATACATATTTCTTCCTTTGAAAGAAGAAAAAACCAACACATTGAAGAAATTTCTTTTACAAACATTGTTTAAATTTATGGCATCCTTTCGAACAAAATCCTTGTCGCATAAGAAGGGTATTATTTTCATGTTCTATAATACTATGTGGGTATGTTATAAAATTAAAATAAAATATGTGTCTTATATGTAAATCCAACTCGGCAATAGGTTTCTAATTACATAAGAATGGGCAATTATTTTTTTGTATGTTGACTTTTACATAGATATTTACATTGCTTGTCTACATTTTTAATGGAACTCACGAAAAAAAGAATCAACCCCAAATCATTTGCTTTGTTATTTCATGTCGATTGCATATGAACTTGTCAATGTCTTCACTAGCAATGTCGGGGACATTGCCACATTGTGACTCTTGTTTGTATTGATAGTAGAATAAAAGAAAAAATCTCAACATTCATATATATATATATATATTACATTTGTTCCATGTAATGTATTGTTTACATAAATTAATTGGGTATTTTTTATCATTTTGAGGATGGTATCTAAGATAAACTAAATTTTGTAAAAGCACATACCCATTTAAAATATCAACATGTTAAGTTATGGAAATTAAACTTGGGTAGAGAGGATAACACTCCTTCCAATTGTTCAAGCTAGACCCAATTGACATGAACATCATATTTATTTCTATTTTAAGTGGAAATTAAACTTGGGTAGAGAGGATAACACCCCTTTCAATTGTTCAAGCTAGACCCAATTGACATGAACATCACATTTATTTCTATTTTTTTTATATGATCGACATTCTAATTAAGCTTAAATTTCTTGGCCTTGTAGATTTAAAATAATGTAATGTGACTTAGATGTGTTATATACACACAATTATTTTCCTTATGCGTATAATAGAATAGTTCATCGGCGTAATGCAACCGAGTTGAATAGTTCATATGCATACAAGCACCATCCTAATAAAAAGACTACATTTTCACATACTACGCATTTTTGGTAAATAAATAAATTAGTTTAGTAAACCCTTTTTTTGAGTGAAAAAGGGGAAGGAAATGTTTGCACTTCAAGGGATTTGATCCGTCTAGACACTTTATAGAACCGAAGTTAGATGGGTAAATATTGGTGTATTGACCTTGGTATTTTTGTACCAAGAGGTACATTTCTATAGCCTAGGTGAGGGTAAAGTGTCCATCTATCCAAAATATTAAATTAAAAAATGAAAAAATACATTCTTATGCCGGCTATAAAAAATTTAAATAAATAAAATAAAAAATAAGAAACAAGCGTCAAGTTTGTGACATCAATTTTATATAAATAAAATAAAATAAATCTAGATAGGACTAACAAAATAAATCACGAATATGAATTCCACTCTATGGAAGAAGTATAATTCGGGTCTGCAAAAACTCTATTGAAGAAAAAAAATCAGAAATTCGGGATGTTTGGATCTGCGGAAGAAAAAGGTACATAAAGTTTGGATATGTCTCTGGTTTAGATATGTTATACATACACAAATATTTTCCTTATGCACAAAGTAAAATAGTTCACCTCGTCATGCGACTAAGTTAAATAAATCTATACTGGTGTATTGACCTTGGTATTTTGTCCTATTGTTATCGTGTTTATTTTTTGTACTTCTCTATTGTTTGTCTGTTCCTAGTTAAGGTCTTCTTGAAATTTCAATCCTTGGTTTCATTTCAATCCTTGGTTTCATTTCTTTGTTCTTGGTGGACGTACCATTTATAAGCAAATCCGTTAATGAGTCCTAGTAGGAAATGGACAAAATACCTTGTCGCAATCTAACTTGTCATAATTTAATGTGCATAGGCTTGCATAGGTATGCAAGGCGAACAACTCCATAATATCCACAATACTTTTCACCCTTTAACTTATGGAAACGACATATGAATAACGTCTAAAACTTCTCCCATGTTGGGTTTGTATCTCTTGCAAAGTGTGTGAACCACCATTGAAAAGGTATTGTACATAAAGTGGTGAGGAACTATTGTAGGTTTTCTTTCTTTGGTAAGAGGATGGTTTTATTCTTGAAATTCTTTATATGTATCGTAAATTTGGGGTCATCTGATGAAGATTTTTTTTATGTACCATGGATATATCTCATGGCTTCTTGGGCCTATTCGCAAATAAATTTATTGGATTCTTGGCTAGAGGAGACTTTCATAAATGGAGTACACCTTCATCATTGGGTTATGGGTTTGCATCCTTAGAAATATGGCACATATTTTCTCTATTTATTAGTGATCTTAGTTATTCTTCTCAATGAGTAGCATTGATCTCTACTTCTATGGTTTCTTTCTTCCTACCAAGTGGGATGATGATCTTTATTGATCCCTTCCATAAATGGAAGATAAATACTTCCTTATCAAGGCATATTGTGTCCTTCATAACATATATCCATGGTATTCCAAATCATACTTTGTATGCTTCCTCGGTAATTTAAGTGCTTCAAATGTCACCCATGTCTAAATGTCACAAGCATAATTTTTTACTATTGTTAGACAGCATGACGTGACCCGAATTATGATCTTTCTCTATTTGAACGAAAGTTTTACCATTACTATTTAGAATATTAAATAAACAAGAGCCACAAGGTGGCAATGTCCTTGACATTGCACCTGCATTGGTTGGTGGTCTATAATTGCTAGTCCATTGAAGAAGAAAACATGTTTTTCTTTCCACCAACAAACAAGAGAAGAGGTTCACACTTTAGGTTAATAACATCCCATGATCTATTAACACTATACATAACTAAAGCCAACAAAAGAAATCTCCAAATAAATAAGGATTAAACTTTTAAGGGCCAGGCATTGCATTGAAATAGGATTCTGAATCAATGAAGTTACTTATGAGAGGAAGGATATTTCGTTGATTGATTTTAGGTCATGTTAGCTAGGTATGGTATGGCACTATGAGGAGGTTATTGAGTAGGGTGGGTCCTCCTAGACGAGATGTTTGTTGAGCTCTAAGTGCTACCTAGAAACCAAACTATGTACTTTATGCCACACAACAAGGCTCCCTCCTAAATTTTCATATAATTTATCGAATGCACAAAGTCTATCCATTTTAAAGCACTTCCCACAAACAAAAGCTTAAAAGGATCCGAGTTATATTACAACTTAGCTATATGAATCATCCAATTGACTTTGACGAGTAGTTATTGAAGTTGTTTGATGATCTGATCTCTATCTGGAGCTATTGGAAAATTCAGACATATAGGCATATTTGATAACTTGATACAATGGGACGTGTTTCACATACATACAATGAGTTCACACGTATATTATTATTAAAACATGTGTTGGCTAGGGAAGGCGTCCCAAACATCTATGATTATCAGGAAATGTGATTCCTGTCATTTGGCAATGTGTGTAGCTCAACACTTTGCAAGGATATCAAAGACATGCGTGCTTGGTGGCTTGAGATGTCTATGCAAGTAGTTCTATATTCTAGTTCATATTTTCGGTATAGTTCATCAAGGTAAGATAGTCTTGTTGTATACCAATCTCGAACAACTTTTGCTTCAGAAACTGCTAGAACAACTTTTTCTCATGAGCCCAAGAGATAGCTTCCTATTTGTTTTTTCTAATGCTTCATGCAAACTATAGTGAGGTGGATTCAATTATAGTCTTGTCAATGTGAGACCAATTCACCTTTATCATGGTAACACAATCGTCTTCTTTAGACCAAGAGGGGTTGTATTTGAATGGGTTAAAAGGATCATTCTTTACCTTTGCCATTTCAAAAACGGTGGAAAAATTATCCAAGTCTCCACCTAAGACAAAAATTTTCCTAATTCTAATATGGTCGCTAAGCAGTCCTTTAAATATTAGTAATGAATCAATTGTCCTTGCAATCCTTCCAACACCTATTCACTTGATCATCCAAGTAGGCCAAAATTTAACAAGCTCTACATCAAATAGACCAGTATCCTCTAGTTTTTCTTATAAAGAAATATGTTAGGGGATCAACTTGGGAAACTTGGCCCCAAATTTCTACTCTCTCCAGTGAGAAATTTAAGTCACCTCCCGAAATATCATCATTTTTTTCCAGAATATCCATCCAAAACAATTTCCCCCAATATGCCACCCTCTCACCATAAGGCCTATACAAATTCAACATTGTGAACTCCTATACCCAACTCTTGTGAATAAAGTACAATAGATAGCCTTGAAACCACAGACAAAGAATTAGTGTTGTCGAAAGAACATATATACCACCCCATGATTAACCCTCCTAAGCATCTACAAACATCTAAGAAACAAAAATCTCACCCCGTGAGTCATATACCTAACTCCAAAACCAATCACCATCCCACAATGTCTCCTATAACATGATTATAGCAATTTTATGAATTTCAACAAGTCTCTCCATATAAAGCTTCCTTTTAGGAGATTCTCAAATCTATGTAATTAATGGATACATAGATCATGAGTCCTCATCTTTGAGAGGATCATTTTCTCTAAGTAACGTCAAAAGTGGATGTTATTTACTAGAGCAAACCTCTAAAAGTACCTAACTATCTAAATTTTTCCTAATATATAAAAGACTTCCTCCCCCATCTAGACCCTTTTACCTATCTCCCTAAGTTCATAGTGATACCACCACTAACCCCTCCTTCCTTATGTAAAGAAGATATTTTATGGGTCTTCAGGTTATACATGTTACCACACTCCACGATGTCCCTTTGTACAAAAGGTTCAATTTCACAAAGGATTGAGGAAAAACCACCCTTTCCCCCAATTTATGTAATAAACTTAACCCTATAGCAAGACCCTAGAGGAAACACCACGACCTAAGAGATAAGTTGTTTCCAACTTGATTCTCCATACTAAAGACAACATCACTAGATAAATCTAGTTGTAGGTCCTTAGTATATCTTGGAAATTTATATTACCCTCCTTTATATCCATCAAGAAGTATATTCAAGGGAGCTAGTTCAAAAATAGACATGTGTTTGAACAATGGAGACACTAAGTGTTCCACATCTTCCATAAGGTCGAAAACCAATTATAGGTTTCACCCACATCAGGAGCTAAACCTTCATTACTAAAGTTATATTAACTCTTCTCAATAGTAGGCCCATCCTTGAATTTAGTAGCATTCTTGTCAACATGATCCATCATAGCAACCTTGTCATCTCTATCCCTTAATGACTAGTTATTTGAATATACATGAATTTCCCCTTTTTGAAAATTTGTGCATGTGGACCTCTTAACCCATAATTTCTTATTAAATGGTGAGGTGTAGTCCTATGAAAGGTGTGTAATCTTAAGGCATCTAAAATACCTAAATGACACTACACAACAATCAAGGTCTTGATTAATAGAAGAAGTTCCCATTTGTATGACGATTTCAGAGGCCCATTTGTCTCTACTAATGTTGATTCCAACTAGTATCCTAGCTAGTGTTATTTTATTGGTATTTAAAAAGCTCATGCCCACATCAAGAACTGTCCTATGTATTTTCCTATTTCCTTGAATATATCAACATACCAATATTCGATTGGAAGGCATGAGAGCTTCACCCACAAAGATATTGTATCCAATCTTTTTGAACGTGCATAAAAAATGGTTGACCATCGTTTTAATATCAGAGGTGTATGATCCCACTTTTAGGGAGATGATATAACACTATCTAAATTTAGTGTCAATCTAAAGGAGAAAGACAACCAACCTCTTGAAAGAAAAAACACCCTCAAAACGTATCCAATTAATGGCTCCCACAACTTCCCCATCCAGTCACTAATGCTTTTGTTGGTAAATCAAGGTTTACCAAATACTCTCCCCACCAAGGTTTGAACAACCATATTGACATCTTCATTAAATTTTATATCATTTCCTAGCACCAACCTTGCAAGATTACACTTTGCATGATGCATTTCTTCCTCCCTCTTTTTCACACTTTATTCATTAAAAATTCCAACACTAAGCTCAACGATCACAACGATTGGAGATTTATTTCCAGTATCTTCGCAACTATTCTTCAATCCTTGTTCCTTCTTGGGATTGGAATCGCCAAAGAATAATAAGAGAAACTCTGAAATATCAACTTCTTTTGAACCACTTTCCTAGATGTTGATGCCCTTATCTAGTTCTTCCCTTGAGAACCTTCCTCTCTAAAAACTCCTTTGCAGACACCACACTAGGATTGTTAACTAGTAGATCAACATTCATAAAAGCATCATCCTTTCTAGAAGCATTTCCTCAAGCTTCTAGACTAACCAAAAACCTATGTACATTATTTTCCTTCAACAACAATCTTGAAACTATTTGTCCCCACTATAACATACCCAATACTTGAGATATTTTATGTTTGTGAAAAAACATTGTCTTAACTTTTATTGTAAAGTTTTATATTTGACCAAGTGGTCAAGGATGACTGTAAATGAATAATATTATTATTTAAGAAATTAAAATAGGAGACACTCACCCAAAGAGACTATTCAAAGAGTGTTTACTGACCCACTAGGAGGAATGGAATTTGGGGTAGAAGGCAATGGAGAAGTGGAAGCATCATGAACTCAGTAACTAGTTGTTGTTATGGGACAACTCCCTTGAATTGTGGTCACGTTCCCTGGAATGTGGAACTAGAACTTATGGCTCATTTATTGAAAAATGACCACCAAAAAACCTAGGAATCTTTTATAAGCCATTGAATTTGAGCAGAGGCACACACTTTTTCTGACGAGAAAATTTACCATGTGGTTCTGTTGTATGCACATAAGAGATTTGATGAGGGGAAGCTATGTTTTGAGTTGTAGTGTAAGACTATCTTAATTATGCTGAGTGCAGAGGTTTCTATATGTATGCAAGTCCCCATTGATTATTGGAGTACAACCTGAGTGCCTTGCTCCTACACAGAGTCTTCTTCCTAGTGGTTCAGTAAATAGGCTTGGGGATCCAAGGGAGAAAGTGATTTGGATGCTTCTTCTAGAGAAGGTTGGGAGGAATAGGCCTCTTTGGGTGTTTGTCCACCCTATAAAGTTATCAGCTTCTACATGTCTTATTTTATTTAATTTCTGAAATGTTGAATTATGTTGAAACTATTTGTTTATGTATAGACTGTTTTAAATGTATGGTATTATCTCTATAAATCAAATGAATGATCAGATTATGAGTAATGAATGTGTAGAATGAATATAAATGTCTCCCCGTATTTTTTCTTTCACCCTAAGGTGATTTACTCTAGTACAGGGAGCAAGTTAAATAACGTAGATTAGATATGATCTCTGGGTACAAATGAAAAGTAAATGTTTGTATGTTTTTATCTGCAAGTCATTACTACAGCTACATAACTAGTCCCTTAAGCCATCTATGTTTATTCTCTAAGTAATAGAAGTCATAGAATAAATAGTACAGATCAGGAAAATATTCTATATGGTTAGCCTATGTTTAGTTTATATCTATATAAGTAGTATAAACTTTCACAAATTGAAAACATAGTTTATACTCAGCCGAAAACAAATTACTTTATTTTCAGAAATCAATCATTAACCCGAGATAGCTGAACTTTCAATTCTGTAAACCTTATGCAATTATACATTGTTACTACTTGTACATCAAATAAGGTATTATTCACAAAATAAATGAATTATACATGTCTCATTTTATCTTTGTAAGTAAAACAAATAGAATATAATCATGCTTCTTAAACCAAGTGTAAGGCAATTACAGTAATGCATTAATAATTATCTTACAGCTTCAAACAAACCTGTAAATTCGACAGGACTTAAATATAAAACCTTAATATAGTAATCATTGATGCATAAAACTTAGATTAGATACTATACAGAGTATGTCAATAACATGACAAATTATTATAATCTAAGCATCGAAAATATTATACTTATAAACCAATAATGAATAGATATACTAACATTTTCTTAGTACCAATACAAATATTTTTAAAGTCAATTAGAATCGAAACTCTGTAATAATCCTACTATAAAAACTATTTAAAATATAATATAGGGCTAAAAATTTATGCCTTCGCATTTGTTGTAACAAGGGTTAAAACCCTAACATTTTATCTTCCAAACCAATAGAGTAATAATTAGCCTTCCAGAACTTCAACGAGTAAAATGTTTACAACGCAGCCATTAACATTTAGTTTAGGTATTAATTCAGGACCTATAAAGGTCATAGGTTTGAGACATGCCCAAGTTGGTTTTAGAAACAGATAAAAATGTTAACAACAAGTAATAGCTATCAGGATCGATACCTGTATAGGCTCTTTCGATGTTTAAATAAAAATCCCAAATTCATTTACATAAATAAACTTTTAAAAACTACTAATACCCTGCATTAATATTTACGCAGTGTGCAAACGAACCTTGGGGGTTCGGGTCTCCAAATTGGATAACTCACCCTTATATCAAATCGTAATGTTTTAAAAATACAAAACATAAACTCACAACAGTGCTAAGCTCAAGCCTGCGTCCTTGAAATCAAATGTAATGAACATTGAATCAACATTCTCAAGCTATATTAAAATACATTGCAAAACATTTTATAATTATAAAAAATAAGGGTAGGGTTCAATCCCTTTAAGCATTCATTGTTGAGTCAGCACTCTTTAAACCTTTTATACTTAAAGACCAAAACTGACTGAGCCGAGAGCAAGCCTCTTAACGCAGAGAATCCAAGAAGCGAAACAACCATTGTTTTATTTATAAAGAGAAACTTTACATCACAGCCCATCTGCTTCAAGAAACCATAATGGTAATATAGTATAACATAGACCTATACAATAACTTGGCAGGTGAAACCCCATCTCAGGAATGCCAAGACAAAAACCTCTCTACTATAGCAACGCTGCTTAAATTGTTGTATCCCTTTTTAAAAACCAAGTCTACACTGAAGAACAAAGAGATAGAACTTTAAAACCCTGAAAACGTTTGACAGAGGCATCATGGGATGAGCCTGAGACTTACCGGGACTCACAGTCCATGGGTACCGTCACTTCTCTCGTATGCAACCCCAGAGGCCCCGAACTACCTCCTGTCATCAAAACCATAACAAAGATTAAAAGGATGAACATTTAAATCATCGAAACCATAATCAAACTATAAACATATAAAGAACGAATCCAGGAGGAGATGTTACCTATAAGGTTTCGAACTCGGGTCGATGAATTCTTGCACACGATAGGCACCATAAAGACCCACGATGGAAACCCTTACGGTTGTAACCAACTCGAAGAGTGGTGCTCCATAACCATGGCAGCCATGAGGAGGAGAAGCTCAGTTCACCAACACCGTAGAGACCAAACAAATGTCAAAAGGAAAACCCCGAAACTTCGTGTAGGGTTTTGGTATAACAGAGACATCATTGATTGAAATCACGTGAAGACATTAAAGTCTCAACCTCGTCACCTGTCATGTCCCCTCCCATCGACCCAATGCAAGGAAGGGAACATGGCACTAAAATCTGGGCTTGTGGAACAACTTAGGGAAATTCATCATGAATAAAGGATAAGACATTACAGTAAGATGCATACGTGTGCATATGTAAATCAATTGAACATGCATAGTAGAATAAAACATCATCCACCCACATTTCATACTCATCCAGCATATCAAAATAGCCATCAAATTAAACATTGCAGAAGTAAACACAATAAAATACTCATCTTGATGTAATGTTGTCACAAGCAACTAGCTATGTCGCTGCAATGTTCCACCCAAACATAGGTCTCTGCTTAGCATGTATTATTTCAGTACTTAGAGACCACCTCTGAGTTGGGCATGATAACTACAACAAAATTGAGTCTCTCAAGGTCAGCTTAGCCAAAGCAATGGGTACCCATCTCAATCCTGGCATTCTCTTACACACAAATCTCATATATGGGCTTGAAAAAAAATTTCAGCAACGGGACTTAGAACTAGATGGACATGGGTTTTCCCCAAAACGTGGGCACACCAAAAATGGATTTGTGAGAGAAAAAATCGACCATAGGGAAGAAAACGATTTCTCCCACAGATATACAAGAAATCAGTGAGCCAAAACAACCTCTATGGTCCCCAAATCAATTTCCCCTTCTTCCCCACTATTATACAACACAAAAACGCCCTTCCTAGCTAGGAGAATGAAGGAAGACACAACAAAACCATGGAGGAAAATTCCCAGGTAGCTCCAAACTCGTGAGAGAGAAAAACTGATGGGTGAATAATGGCTTGGGGAGCAATTCATGGCTCTTTTCTTGTCCAAGAAGCCAAACGTGATTTTTCGTGGTCGCTTGCCCATATCCGAATTTGGACACGCATACCTCTCCATTCCCCAAGGCATTAACTAGCTCAACCAACTCTTGGGAGAGTAAATGATTGGGTACAAAAGTTAGCATGGGTAGTTGAGGGTTGATGGTTCTCTCATTGACACTTGGCTTGATTTTATTGGCTCAAAGGTTTGAATATTTCCCTCCTAATTCCTTGTAAACATCATGCCCCCATCTCTTGTTGCATTGCATCGCTAGTTGTGGGCATTTATATTAAAATGCATATTTACAATTCTCATGGTTCACTAGCACATGGATAGCATAATATTCAATACTTGCCTCTTCAAGGTCGAACGTTCACTAGCGGGGCCTTGGCCTTGAGCTCCATGCTAGGAATCATACATAATATGCATACAATATTTACATTATATCCCAAAATATTATAAGGGTCAAAATGGGGACATGACATTCCCCTCCTCTTGGAATAACACCGTCCTCGGTGTTCCAATACCTAGGAATACATACACACTTTATACATGTCCAAAATTCACAAAATGTGGAAGTTATGTCCTTCATTTCATTAATTGGAGATGTCAAGGTGAGGTTCTTGAACCCATGGACTTTGATCTTGTTGGCCATCGCTTTCTTGTTACCCCTTGCTGGACATTCGCGGAGGAGGTGACTTCCTCCACATCCCTAACATTCTATTGGAGGTAACTGCCTCTGTTTTTCTTTGTCAGCACTCTTGCTCTCTTCCATCCTTGGGTGTTTCTTGATGGGTTGATTGGACGAATGCTTCATCATTGACACACTTTCCCTTCCCTTACTAATTGCTCCCAGAATACTTTTTACCTCTTTTTGTAGGCGAATAGAATCCTGCAAAACCTTATTGTTCATCACATTTTGTTGCTTCTATAGCTTGAGCATCTCTCCAAGATTTTCTTGGGTCTTGGCAATTGTTTGGAGAAGACTTTCAGCCAAGTCCAATAGCCCTTGGTTTGCTACCATGGTCAATGCGCACAACTTCCCTCGCTTGCTAGCACCACTTATTTGTTTTTGTAACGACTGCAACTAATTGCGTTCAATTTCTCACTTGTGAAATTCATTATTGCAATTCTTTGTTAGGCCAAGCATAACATAAACATTAAAATTAGTCAATTAATTTCCCAATTGACATGGAACGTCCATGATTTATTCATGAGACTTCCACACTTTTCATGCTTTCCCATCATACATATGAACTCATTCATGGTCATGCTTTCAAAGGGAATTAGCTTTTTCAACATTCACAATTTATTCAAGCAAATAAACAAAATCAACTTTCAGTCATGACATGCATTCAACAATTTTATATTTCTAAGAGTTGCATCAGTCAAAAAGGAAAGAGAAGAGTAAGAGTTTCCCCCTCTTATTCGTGTTCCAATCCGAAGCCACACCATCACTGTGGTTCTATGCTCCTAGCCTCTTTCACTTCAATGTGAATGCTCGACTTGACCTTTCTTGGCTATGACACTTAGTGTCTAAGGTTCGTGTAAGGTTTTCCTCCATCAGGGAATTCTTCCCCATTGTTTCCTACATAACCTTTGGCTGCTAGGACCCCCCCCCCCACATGTCCACTAGCATAATTCTTATCATTGCTGCTCATGCTAAGCTTTCTAGGACAGTCACGTGTCCAAATGCATCCCTAGGATTCCTTCAAGGCTTCTTTCTTTCCTACAAAGACCCAAGTTTCCAACAAGGAAACAACAGTGTATCAGCTTGGTTGTCATGAGACTTGTTCATGAAATTTTCATTATAAAAAAATGAATGAAAATCAAATACTTATCTATATTGGGCAGTTCCTTGCTACTCCACAGGTTTCCTTCTCTTCTTTACAAGCCTTGGATCACCTGTGGGGTGGATTTTTAATGCCCAACCAGTACACCTTCACACCGATTGGGTTTACCAAGCATTTGTGGTGCCCAACCAGTCCCATACCTAGTTGTCCCTCTCCATTTCCGAGCCAACACATCCGTCTGGGTCATAGACCAATGGAAGGAAACTACACCACTAACCATTATAGGTCAAAGCTCTACTATGGAGCCATAGGCATATAACAACCTTTCACTAATACCTCCACAATAGCCAAGTAATTAATGCCAAACCAGTACACCGATTGGGTTTATTAGGCATACAACAACCCTTCATCAATACCTCCACAACATCCAAGCAAATAATTCCAAACCAATGCATCGACTGGGTTTGCAACAATCCTTCATAAAAATATTCACAACACCCACAACATCCAAGTAAATAATGCCAAACCAGTGCACTGACTAGGTTTATTAGGCATGCAACAACCCTACATAAAAACCTTCACAACACCCACAACATCCAAGTAAATAATGCCAAACCAGTGCACTGAGTGGGTTTATTAGGCATGCAACAACCCTTCATAACAACCTACCATTATGCTTCTTCTGTGTGCATGCCCCAAATTGCATCTTTTTTAGCTGATAACACAAGATGGATAAGCAAAGTCATCAGTATTGCTGCTATAAAATTGAAGCATAATTCATAACATTCACTATCAAGTATTGAAACACCATGAATGCGTCCATTCCCTTAGGGTGTAGTCAATATTGAAAACCCCATCATAACCCAACACCTGAAAGGTGTGCACCCCTTTCCGATGTGAACCATGTAGGTCCTACTCATACTCAAGCAATCTGAAATAATATAAATAAGATGGAACATGCTCTGTATATTAACCCCAATAATTAGACATGCATGTTCTTAGCTAGGGTTACAAAATACTTATCCCTTTTCAGATGTATTCTCTTTTCATTGCGAAGAATGGGGGCTCCCTTCTCTGAGTCAACAGTCCTTCAGTTTTCCACCTCAATATTTTCACGTTCCATAACCCACACATGCCTTCTTGGCATGGCTTCACCATCTCACTCATATGGTTTCCCAACATGCAGTGCAGTTGGGATATTCTCAAAATTTACTATGGCGTTTCACCCGAAACCCATTTACAAAGCATGGGGTCCTTCCCATGGAGTTTAGCTTCTGTAGGCTATCACACATGGTCTTCCTGCAATGTGTCATCTTGGCACACTTATCAAATAGCCAAATAGTTAGCAACATTTAACAATAAACTTCAAATCTGATTGTTCCATAACCAATAAAGGTCATGAATAATTAAATTCAATATGAATTTGCAATTTTGTCTATTACAGAAATTGACTTGCTTAGTCATGAGGTTATCCTCATATTGCTTGTCCCTTGTAAGTGGCACCCCTCTTCCCATTAGGGATTTTACGCTTGCTACCATAACATGAACATCCACTTACAACACATCCTCCTGACACAGTTCTATGCAAGCCAACTATGATTAGCAATTATAAGCAAATTCTCAAATTTTAAATCTACAAATCTGTTTTCCTACAGAAGTTAGATTTGCAACCATGAGATTATTCTCATAAACTTAAATCAGACAAAATTTCAGGTCTATGTCATGCATAAGTTAAATTTCACAACCATGACAACCTTCTCATGAGGTTTGGCTCTAGCACATGGTAGATTCCAATCTTCATCATGGACTTATCCACATTGCCATGCCCAAAACAATCTACCTAGAATTTGGAACTTCAATCGACCAAACACTTTGCACATCTCTATGCATATAATATTTAATTATTGCAACAGTCACTGAAGTGATCTCAGAATTATAACACTCATTAACTCAAACACCCTCGACTGTTAACATTTGAAATGCAATGAAATATATATATATATATATGTATGTATGTATGTATGTACGCATCATCATCATAATAAAATTGCAAGACACAATCACATCCTTTATGCAATTTAAATGACGCTTTAGATACTCATTATTTCATAGCCATATCATTTTATGCAACTATGTCCTTTCAACAGAGCACTCTTAGTAGCCCATCAACATGTCTACCTTCTATATGTGATCATTCTCTTGCATTCACAGCAACTCATGAAATGGTCTCAATATTAACAATAGTTCACCATTTCATCTATTATCTAAGTGCAATGAAACATACCCCACAACCATGCATTCACATAATGCATCTCAACATGTGCACCCATACATATGCATGCACATTACAATACTCACATAATCTTTTAATGTGCTTCCACTCAATGCATAACCACGAGATTGTACAGAATATTTTTAATGCATATCCCCTCAATGCAACCTTGCATTAATCCATGAATACTATGCATTCAAAGATATTATGGCCTAACCATGACTTCCCCACATAGCATGCACTACCATTACAAGACCATAAGTCCTCACTTTCTTTGGTTGTTTAACTCACAACCAACATACACAAATGGCATGATATAATATCATATGAATGCATTCTAGCATTTAAAACAGTCATATGGTAGAGGGTTCCTCGCCCTTACTACCCCATACCTCACCATACCATGGTAGTATGGTATTCATATAAATGCATCCAACCTTTCCTACATACCATTCTACGATTACAAAATATCGTTCAAAGGGATTCTTACCTGATCTCCTTTTGTACTTGGGAAATCATAATTAAACCATTACCTACATGGCTCCCATCAACATCTTTGATGTTACCTGATCAGTTGGTCTCCTGCAAAGGATCACACCATCCTTCCACCCACCTCATGATCATGGATTTGTTGCCCCCCAACCTTTCTTTATAAGCATATGGGTCACATGCAACTTCATCATGTACATCTTTAGCCATGCTTTGGTTGTCTTTGGTCCTACAACTAATACGAGCACAACTAATTGTTACCAACCACAATGATTATCTTAGTGGCTCATTGCATATGTAAAGCCTCACTATTTTTTCAATATGCGATATCATATACAGGCACAAACATTTTCACATGCACTGTGCAATGTTTATTAATATGCCATCTAAGGCATATTCATTTCATCTATTTAATCTCTTGCATCTTCAAGCATGATTCCATGGCCTGATTCCTACAATCAATATCAACAACATTAATTGTCATCAACCATAGACAATACCATTAATGGGCTTCTGCATGTGTAACTTTGCTACCTTCTCCTATATGCAACATCATGCTCATGCATAATCAATCCCCTTGCACTATGCAATGACTCTTTAATCATGCCTGCTAATTCATATGCATTTAATCTACTACTCTCTTGCATTTCCAACATCCCTATGCCATAAGTTCCAGTATATAAAATTCAAGGAATATAAATACAATAACAAGAGAGGAGTGAAGGAATTCTCCCTTTCTAATTTCTCATCATGACATGGAGTTCCTCCTCCACATCACAGTTGATCCTTTTGTTGAATTCCCTACCAGCACGCAAGGATTCATTAGCTGTGATTTCTCACCCAATAGTAATTCAATACATATACATATGTGAAAAATGCCTACTCGCTATTTTCTAAGCATACACTTCTTATGCTATAAAAAGAAATAGTTTAAGGTGAGAAAATTCCCTCTTTCATCCTCCATAATGGATATTGATTCCACAACCCCTTTATGCAATTAATAGTACACATTCCATGCATAGACATTTCCTTTCATACATTCAACAATTGTCTCTGGGGGTCAAGGGGGCTTTCCCCCTTGTGTCTCGGGTCAAGGGCAATGCCCTTCTTCTTCTTCTTTTTGTAATTCTTTCCATTCCACGTAATCTGGCACATAAGTTCAATGCCGTTTTTTCAATTTTCGGCGCCTGAAAAATATACCTAGAAAACAACTGAAATTCCCTGTTTCGGCGGACTTGTGAATTCTCATCCAACCTGTTTCGGAGCAACTCACTGAGTTTTTCCGATTAGTGAACTCGTCCATCTCCTCTGACCCATTTCAGGTCAACTCATCGAGTTTTGCTGATCGGTGAACTCGTCTATCTCCTCCGACCCGTTTCGGATCAACTCACCGAGTTCTTCCGATCGGTGAACTCGTCTATCTCCTCCGACCCGTTTCAAATCAACTCACCGAGTTTTGCCGATCGGTGAACTCGTCTATCTCCTTTGACCCATTTCGGATCAACTCACCGAGTTCTGCCGATCAGTTTGCCGGAATTTCCTCTTTGCCGCTGAAAAACACTTAGAACAATTTTGAAATTTTTCTTCCTTTCCCTGGGCACTTCTGTTAACACCCAAAAAGTGCTCACTATCTCATTTCCTTATTGACATGACCCATTTGTCCACTTTTTCACCATTTGAGCCTCTCAAGCCACCAAAAGGTCACCAAAAGACCTTAATACACCCCTTTTTCCATTCAAAATGAATATTTTTCTCCAAAAAGCATAAAAAACCCTCAAAAAGGGTCCAAAATTCCCAAAAATATTAAAAAGGGAATAAAAATATTAAAAATATTCAAAAAAGGAAAAAGGAGGGAAAATATACCTAAACCATGTTGGTCAATACCATTGGTTTCCTCAAAACCACAATGGTATTCCCCACCACCAAAACCTATAAAAGGGTGGTAGGGGCTCCTCACTTTACATCCATCCATCTTCCTATCCTCATGCTGCCAAAATCTCCCTTGAGCTTTTGGCCATTGTAGCAACCTTGGAGAAGGGACCTTTGGAGTTTGGAACTGCTCACCCTTGGAGCTACTCAACAATCTTCATCACTTGGAGGTATTATTATTGCAAGCACTTGCTTGCCCCCATTTTGAATACAAAGTTATTTTTTCTATTTCTTGTTCTTGTTTTCAATTCAAAAGTTTATTATGACATGCACATGCTAGTTTAGTTTTAGTTTTAGATTTACATTTGTTTTTGCTTTAATATTTGAGACTGCTGCTACTAGTTAGCAGGTGCCCATAGCACTAAGCTTGGTTGCAAAACCAAGCCAACAGTTTTTGGCGACTTCGCTGCTTTCGAATTTTTAGATCTCACTTTTGCTTTAGATCTTAGTTTTTGTTAGTATTAGTCAGTTTAATTCATAGATCTGCCACCCTAGACAGCAGATCCATTGCTATTCTAGATCTTGGCCCATTTTATTGCCATTAACAGCCCGAAATTTTCAATTTTTGGGTTTGTTTGTCGGCGTCCATGTACGGCTTTTGCCTCGCGGCTTTTCTCCCAACAGTCGCGTGGCTCATCGCGATTGCACGGCTCTTTTCCGCGTGGCTCGCCGCGGCTTCGCGGCCAATTTGCGTGCTGCACATCGTGGCTTCGCGGACATTTTTCGCACTGCACATCGCGACTGTGTGACGAAATCCCGCGCTGCACATCGCGGCTGAATCTCGCGCTGCCCATCGCAGCTGAATCCCGCGTTGCCCATTGCAACTGTGTGACAGAAAACCGCACGGTCCATCGCGGCTGTTCTGTCAAAACCCGCGATGCCAAGTTTTTCCATTCGGCCGATCCGTTTAAAAAATTAATTTTTCGCTGTACTTTCTGCCCAAATTAGCATATTTTACAGTATTAAAATTCCTACATTTTTTACAGCTAGAAATATTTTTACTATTTAGAATGCACCTTTAAAAAGTCTTTTTAAAAATTTTCAGAAATTGAAAGAAGGATTTATTTGCATTTTATCTAGATAAAAAATTTTACTGTTTACTTCCTTGATATTTTGCCCATAGCAAGTTTTAAAAGAAATCCATTTATTTCTTGAAGAAGTCATATTATTTGCTTTCCTATTTCAAAAGATCCTTTGTTTTTTGAATATTTTCTGCAAAGCATTTATATTTTCAATTTCAGTTT
Source organism: Larix kaempferi (assembly GCA_027924585.1). Lineage (NCBI taxonomy): Eukaryota > Viridiplantae > Streptophyta > Pinopsida > Pinales > Pinaceae > Larix > Larix kaempferi. Next base: position 5,219,570 of record BSBM01000336.1, read on the forward strand.
AAAATACCACACGTGCACCCACTCAAACACATAATTTAAACCGAGCCTTAAAATTTACCCTAACTTCAACCAACTTTTAACCCCACTTGGGGAGCACTTAAAAGAACTTTGTAGCTAGGTAGAACTGAGGGAATAGGTGTTCCAATAACACCTCTTAGTTATTACATTTGAGACATAGTTGTTGTCCATTAGGGAACCAAAATCTCCCAGTATTTTTTTGGCACGGTCACAACCAATTTATCGGAAGGCCTCTCCCCTAGGAGGGTTGAAGTCACGAGGATGGTTCCGGAAGCCTGAGTGGAATACCGAAATCCATTCAGTAACCGAAGGGCTACCATTCGCAGTTCGCATATTTTTCAGGCATTTTTTAAAAAATGCCACCCATCACCTCGGTTTGCGTGCCACAATGGCCGTTGCCCCTTGTTGACAATCTTTATATCACCAGATCCAGTATTCCGCACACATGATGATGCTTGAGACCTTTTCTCACTCCCATCAATCCCTTGTTGTTCGGTATAATTTTATCCCTTTTTCGGGCCGAGCAATCCTTTTTACGAAAAAGGCACTTAGGGAGTTTCTGTTAAGCTCTTTTATGACTCCTAAAACAATGAAAAGATCGCCGAGCAAGCTTGCTTCCTTTCATGCTCGTTAAACATATCTGAAAGGGCGTCTACCTGGTATAAGTTTACCCCTTTTCCGGACCTTGTAGACTAATTATGAAAAAGGAATACTCTAGTCACACCGGCTAGAAGAGATCTCCATTTGCATCATTTTATGCTTTTTCAGGCCTTGGAGACTAACTTACCAAAAATAATACCAATGGAGTCCCCTTACCGCTTTCAGACTCTCTAAACATGAAAGCGACCACGAGCAATCACCATCCTGGGCTCGTAAAACCAACAGGACAGTACTCACAACCACTGCATAGTCTTCTTACCGTTTTCAGACTCCTTAAAAATGAAAGCACCAACGAGCATGAACAGTCCTGGGCTCACAAAATCCACAGGATAGTACCATTTCAGAGCACACTTTTATCCCTTCTTGGAGCTCATTAAAACTATGAAGAAGGACTCAATGGTGCTTCTTGGCGCCACAACAGATCATGTCTACTCATATGGCAGCTTCCTCATTTTTGTCGTCTTTGTTCAGAGTATTCTGCAGTATGTCACCCTGAGAATCCCTTGACAGCACCCATCAGCTCGTCCCCCCCCCTAGAGTTAATACATACCCTTCAGTCCTTAAAACCTATGATCCCCGCACCTAAAAGTCAGTTCCCTATGCTGCCAGGTCAACCATGTCATCATGCTCTGAACAAAAGAAGTTTGAGTCTACCCACTATATGACCCTAGTTACTTCCCATCCCCACAAGTATGTCAATCCTACCATCAATACTACCACACTTCAGTTCTACACCTCATGCTCCTATCAAGGAAACATCATTGCCTTGTTAGTTGCTAGTCTCCCTCTGTCGACGACAACCAAATTTATTCCAGAGGATAGACCTAGAGGTCCCTATGTCTTGGACTCATCACCATTTATGATGAGTGCCTACGGATCATTTCGAGAAGAGTCCTCAGTGCCTCTCCAAATGGTTGTTTCTCACATCCTCGACTTCAACACCTTCATCGCATCGTTGAGACTCGCACATGGTATTGATCCTTTCAGTTATTAGTCGAAGACCCCGGATACCTCCTGTCTCTTCCACATTTGAGAGTCTACTTATGGAAACAACCAGTTACATTTTTCCTATAGATATCCGGGTTGCGCATGGCGACAGTATTCAGATGTACCCCAGTTTCATACTCCCTTGAGTATACAGTTACATTAATTCTCAGAGATGACTCACAGTCTTTGAGTCCCTACAGATGTTGGACACCTTCAGTTTTAGCAGTTCATCAGTTATTTCAGTATATCAGTTATTGAGATCAGTCATGATATGATCATGAGTACATCCCAAAATAATGTCCCCTCTGGACCATTACGATGTACCAGCAGATTCTTTATGTATTTTTTCACGTCCCCCTTCTTAGGACTAATTGTTATGTATATGTCTTGATACGAACATGGGTATGCCCGCCTTGTCCATTATCAGAGATTATTCCTCATTCATATTGAGGCCATGTAATATTTTTTGTTTTTTGCAGCTTCCAAGGTCCGTGGATCCAGTCTCCAAACGGTCTCTTCTCTTCCCCAAACCTAGAAAAAAGACAAAAGAACTATGATGTCTATCGGCCATACGATGAGCTCCTGCCCTCACACATCAGGGGGCAATCTGTTAACACCCAAAAAGTGCTCACTAGCTCATTTCCTTATTCACATGACCCATTTGTCCACTTTTTCACCATTTGAGCCTCTCAAGCCACCAAAAGGTCACCAAAAGACCTTAATACACCCATTTTTCCATTCAAAGTGAATATTTTTCCCCAAAAAGCATAAAAAACCTCAAAAATGGTCCAAAATTCCCAAAAATATTAAAAAGGGAATAAAAATATTAAAAATATTCAAAAAAGGAAAAAGGAGGGAAAAGGTACCTAAACCATGTTGGTCAATACCATTGGTTTCCCCAAAACCACAATGGTATTCCCCACCACCAAAACCTATAAAAAGGTGGTAGGGGCTCCTCACTTTACATCCATCCATCTTCCTATCATCATGCTGCCAAATTCTCCCTTGAGCTTTTGGCCATTGTAGCAACCTTGGAGAAGGGACCTTTGGAGTTTGGAACTGCTCACCCTTTGGAGCTACTCAACAATCTTCATCACTTGGAGGTATTATTATTGCAAGCACTTGCTTGCCCCCATTTTGAATACAAAGTTATTTTTTCTATTTCTTGTTCTTGTTTTCAATTCAAAAGTTTATTATGACATGCACATGCTAGTTTAGTTTTAGTTTTAGATTTACATTTGTTTTTGCTTTAATATTTGAGACTGCTGCTACTAGTTAGCAGGTGCCCATAGCACTAAGCTTGGTTGCAAAACCAAGCCAACAGTTTTTTGCGACTCCGCTGCTTTCGAATTTTTAGATCTCACTTTTGCTTTAGATCTTAGTTTTTGTTAGTATTAGTCAGTTTAATTCATAGATCTGCCACCTTAGACAGTAGATTCATTGATGTTCTAGATCTTGGCCCATTTTATTGCCATTAACAACCCCGAAATTTTCAATTTTCGGGTTCGTTTTTCGGCGTCCGTGTACGGCTTTCGCCTCGCGGCTTTTCGCCCAACAGTCACGCGCCTCATCGCGAGTGCACAGCTCTTTTCCGCGTGGCTCGCCGCGGCTTCGCGGCCAATTTGCGCGCTGTACATCGTGGCTTCGCGGACATTTAGATCCGACAATGGCGGAGAATTTACCTCAGGTGACTTCAAGAAGGTATGTAGCGATTTAGGGATTAAGAGGGAGTTGACCACTCCTTACAATCCATAACAGAATGGGGTTGCCAAAAGGAAGAATAGAAAAATTATGGAAGCAGCTAGGGCAATGCTTCATGACCAAGATCTACCCATGCACTTATGGGCAGAAGTAGCAAGAATAGTTGTATATGTGAAGAACATAACACCTCATAAGATACTTGACAACAAAACACCATAAGAAGTGTTCACTGGTAAGAAACCAGAAGTTAGCCATCTCAGAATATTTGGTTGTCCAGTATACACTCACATCCCAAAAGAAAAGAGGACAAAGCTAGATCCTTCAGGAAAGAAGGGCATATTCATGGGTTACAGTGAAAGCTCGAAGGCTTACAAAATCTACTTCCCAGGATTCAAAAAGATTGACATCAGCAGGGATGTAACATTTGATGAAGGCTCAACATACATCAAATCGAGAAAGACACCTATTGAAGACAATGAAGAGCCCAGAATATCCAGAACACAAGACACCGCAATGAATGAAGCAATTCCTGAAGAATATCGTGAGATGGAAGATCCACAACAGCCTGTAGATCCACCTCGTGAGAAGAACTCTCATAAGAGGAAACCAGCATGGGCTAGAGAGCTTATCCAAGATGCAGAAAGGTATGGCATTCCAAAAGAGGAACACAGAGAAAGGAAAAGGACAAGATCACATACCAGCTATGTTGCCTTACTCTGTGATATCATGAACAAAGAACCTTCCAGTTATGAAGAAGCAGTGGAAAAGAAAGAATGGAACATTGCCATGATCGAGGAATACCATTCGATCATGATAAATGATGTTTGGGATGTGGTCCCAAGACCAGATGGGAAGTCTGTTGTAACTTCCAAGTGGATCTATAATATCAAGCATGCTGCAGATGGTAGCATAGAGAAATACAAAGCAAGGTTTGTAGCTTGTGGCTTCTCCCAGAAAGAAGGGATTGATTATGAAGAGACTTTTGCTCCTGTAGCCATATACACTTCCATTAGATCAATACTTGCTTTGGATGCAGTGATGAAATGGAAGGTACACCAAATGGATGTCAAGATAGCTTTCTTGAATGGTGTAGTTGAAGAGGAAGTGTATGTGGAGCAGCCACTCGGGTTTGAGACACATGACAGAGGGACTCGTGTGCAAACTGAAGAAAGCCTTGTATGGTTTGAAATAGGAACCCATGACCTAGTATGGCAGGATAGATGGCTTCCTATCTAGTTTGGGATTTACCAAGAGTAAAGCAAATTCCAACCTTTACTACAAGGTTGAGGAATGAAATCCAGTGATACTACTATTGTATGTGGATTACCTATTTATGACAGGTGAGGATGGATTGATTTCCAACATGAAGAGAGAGCTTGCTGCCGAGTTTGAGATGAAGGACTTGGGTATGATGCACTACGTTCTAGGCATGGAGGTGTGGCAGAGTGCAGATGGAATCTTCCTTGGATAAGGGAAGTATGCAGTAGAGATCCTGAAGAGGTTCAGGATGATGGACTGCAAGGACATGGCCACACCTATGGCATCGAACCTGAAGCTTCTGTGTGATGCTTCATCTGAGCCGGTTGATGCCAAGATGTATTGTCAGATGATTGGGTCCTTGATGTACCTGATGAATACGAGACCAGACATCTGCTTTGTGGTGAACACCTTGAGCCAGTATCTGACAGATCCAAGACATGTTCACCTGATAGTTGCAAACCATATTCTGAGGTACCTGAAGGGTACAGTTGACTATGGGCTCAAGTATGATGCGAATCAAAAGTTTAACCTGGAGGGTTATGTTGATTCGGATGAGGAAGGGAGTTCCATTGATTGGAAGAGCACTTTGGGGTGCTGCTTCAATATGGGATCTAGTATGATCTCTTGGTTTAGCAGGAAGCAGTCCTGTGTGGCATTGAGTACAGACGAAGTAGAGTATGTCGTAGCTTGTTCGGCTAGTTGTGAGACAGTATGGATTAGGAAGCTACTGTCTGATTTGTTTGATCTCCAATTGAGTGCTACTTGTATATATTGCGACAACCAGAGTTGTGTGAAGTTGTCGAAGAACTCGGTCTTCCATGACAAGTTGAAGCACATTGAGATCAAGTTCCACTATATCAGGGATATGGTGCATAGAGGAGCAGTGAAGCTCCTATATGTTGCAACGGATGAGTAGATAGCCGATGTGTTGACCAAGCCGCTGGCCAGAGTGAAGTTTGAATACTTCAGAGAAAGACTTGGTGTACTTCAGATCAAGGTTCCCTCCAAAGGGAAGTGATGAGTCTAGAGACACAGATGCACACGGGCCATTCTCACATGGTGGTAGGTAGGTCCTCCCATGGTGCAGATGTAAGGGCTAGGCCATTCTCACATGGTGGTAGGTACATCCTCCCATGGTGTAGATGTAAGGGCTGAGCCATTCTGACATGGTGGTAGGTAGGTCCTCCCATGGTGAGATGTAAGCATTGGGCGGGTTGTTCCGACATAATGGTAGGTAGGTCCTCCCATGGTGACATGGTGGTAGGTAAGTCCTCTAATTGTCGTTGATGTAATTGATGTGCCTTTTCGACATGATGGTAGGTAAATCCTCCCATGGTGACATGGTAGTAGGTAAGTCCTCTCATGGTAAGGATGTAAGTACTGTGCCTTTCTGACATGGTGGCAGGTAGGTCCTCCCATGGTGACATGGTGGTAGGTAAGTCCTCCCATGGTCGTGATGTAAGTGCTGAGCCATTCCCAGATGGTGGTAGGTAGGTCCTCCCATGCCGGTGTACCTAATTGTTGTGTGTGTGCATCTAGGTTGTGCTCCGTGGACGTGGACGATGATGATGATCTAAAGATGATGATGTGACAGTATGGTACATAGTTTTTGCAGAGGCATATAATTGGTCTTGAGATGCTCTTGCAAGTTTTGCAGAGGCACTGTAATCAGTCCTGGGAGATCTTGCAGGTTTTGTAGAGGCAGTGTAATCAATCCTGAGGTGTACCTACTTGATGGCTTACTCGTAGAGATGGTGAAGACCTACATAGAGGCTAGGCCTACAACCATCATGAAAAAGGGTTGGCTCTGTAGAACTTCCTATGACGAGTAGATGAGAGATTGATTGAGATAGCAATAGCAAAGACGATGACGATGATTCGATGATGATGATACAATGACGATGATCCAGAGAAGAAGACTTGTGCTAGCAGATCTGTGTCGAGAAATACCTTCCTAGTTAAGAGGGAGTGTTGATGTATTTGTAACTTCGGAATGTATTTCACATATGTATATTGTATTCCTATAGAGATGGTATTATTCCTCTATACGGAAGTGTCGTCATTTGTATTGACAAGTGTCGCAAGTGTCGCAACTTGGATGTGATGGGTTATTAGACCACCAAGTGTGGGTTTGGCCCTGATTAGAGTTACCATGGGTTATTATACTGAGTTAGACAAGTTGGCCCTACTAGTTTATTAGGAAAGTCAAGTCATGTATAAATAGAGTGCAGGAGGCACTCTATTTGATCATTCACTTTCTCACTCATACACTCATTGAAGAGTGGTGCACTTGTGGAGGAGGAGAAGAAGCTACTAGGAGACTATCTCTTGTACTTGGGTTGTATCATTGCTCTATCTATCTCTGAGGAAGTTATTGGGGTTTTTCACCTTATTGCTTTTCCCCAAGGAAACTCTGTGTGTGTATTGTCTCTTGTGATTGCTTCTTGTGATTGATATGTTGTACATGTTATTCTCTCAGATAAGATCCTAGATCATATTGAATTAATTCTTAAAATATAACAACAAAAGTAAACACAATAAAATACTCATCTTGATGTAATGTTGTCTCAAGCAACTAGCTATGTCGCTACAACGTTCCACCCAACCATAGGTCTCTGCTCAGCCTGTATTATTTTAGCACTCAGAGACCACCCCCGAGCTAGGCATGATATCTACAAGGAAATTGGGTCTCGCAATCTCAGCTCAGCCAAAGAAATGGGTACCCATCTCAATCCCAGCGTTCTCTTACACACAAAACTCAAATATGAGCTTGGAAACACATTTTCAGCAATGGGACTTAGAACTAGATGGACATGGGTTTTCCCTAAAACGTGGGCACACCAAAAAATGATTTGTGAGAGGGAAAATCGACCATAGGGAAGAAAACAATTTCTCCCACAGATATACAAGCAATCAGTGAGCCAAAACAACCTCTATGGTCCCCAAATCAATTTCCCTTTCTTCCCCACTGTTATACAACACAAAAATGCCCTTCCCATACAACACAAAAATGCCCTTCCCATCTAGGAGAATGAATGAAGACACAACAAAACCATGGAGGAAAACGCCCAGGTAGCTCCAAACTTGTGAGAGAGAAAAACTGATGGGTGAATAATGACTTGGGGAGCAATTCATGGCTCTTTTCTTTCCCAAGAATCCAAACACGATTTTCCATAAAGGGTGGCTTTCCCATACCTGAATTTGGATAGCCATACCTCTCCATTCCCCAAGGCATTAACTACCTCAACCAACTCTTGGGAGAGTAAATGATTGGGTACAAAAGTCAACATGGGCAGTTGAGGGTTGCTGGGTTCTCTCATTGACACTTGGCTTAACTTGATTGGCTCAAAGGTTTGAATATTTCCCTCTCAATTCCTTGTAAACATCATGCCCCCATCTCTTGTTGCATTGCATAGCTAGTTATGGGCATTTATATTAAAATGCATATTTACAATTCCCATGGTTCACTAGCACATGGGTAGCATAATATCCAATACTTGCCTCTTCAAGGTTGAGCATTTACTAGCGGGGCCTTGGCATTGAGATCCACGCTAGGAATCATACATAATATGCATACAATATTTACATTATAGCCCAAAATATTATAAGGGTCAAAATGGGGATATGACATCACCCATCAATCGAAATTTAAAACCCAACACGCTATAGTTTATCATTGAAAACATCATGTAGAATTAATAAGTTGACTGCATTTTCAATACGATCCACAACTTGCATATAGTCCATAGTTGGTACGCATAACCCACACTTCTGCATTTTACATAGTTCATAAATATCAATCGTGTTAATCATTGAGTCACCACGATATGCATAGCATATCTAGTTGGTGCGCCATTATTTCTAGTAAGCCATAACATTTGAGTGATCACATTAATGTATAGTCTAGCATGAAGTAGGCTAGATCTTAAGCAACACTAGCACTCTCCAACTTATAATTTAATTATCCTTGGTACCTATCCTTGCCCTGGGACGATGACTTAAACACACAAACTACCTAACACATGCCAAGACAAACCTGTAACCTGGAGCAGGACAAAAGTATTTCATGCATTAGCATTTAAGCTAAGTAAGTCCCAGGCTTACGCCAAAATGTCTCATGTCAAGTTTGGAACTCGCATCTACCAAGCTACTAGACGATAACTCAACATACTTTTATAATCTCAATAAGTAAAATGAACTTAATGACATCATAAAACACCTTAATATGAAACAATAACATAATAGATCTCGACTCATAACTTCTTACAAAAGTATAATTAGAACCACAACGATACTGACAACTTAGAACATAATCAATACATGTCAACACTTGGAATGCTAGGGTCAAATGAAGTCTTTGATACTTATGAAAATTCAGTAAGCATAACAGGATAAAATAGGCATCCTTGTATCTTTTAGACGTAATTTTATAAATTCAATCTAATGTCGTTTTAATACACATTTATAACAATTCTGAACGTAAGTGTGTCGACACTATCTATTTAACACTATCTATTTAAGGGGCGACTAGATAATTAAATAGTTAATGAAAATCTACAAAGATGCAGTAAGGTCCTATTTGTGTAAACAACAAATATAAATGCTGAAAATTCTTACTTCCGCATAGCATTTAATGGCTAAAAGGCCACTTAGAAAATTTTAATTTTTTACGAATTTTGGGTTGTTACACCCACATTACAATATCTAAACTCCAAATGTTTAGAATGAGTACAAAGATAACATAGAAACTAACTATGATAGTGGGAAGTGGTTAAAGCTTTGTAACTGGCATAATGAAACCCTATATCTGATATCTTATAGAGGGCATCCTTGACTAGGGAATCTACATCCTCCTTGATGTTATTTTTCTTTATTCCACTAGGTGGGCCTATAGCCCACCTGAAGATTGACATTGCACTATGCATGTATTGTTATTACCTGGAAACCAATAGATGTCATCATTGTTGAGTGGATCTAGAAACTTTGTGTTTGGTTTAAATGTGATTTTGGTAGAGTTGAGTAAACTACATAAAAAGTGATAGTTGAACGACACCTAAAATTGTTAGTGTCAATAATATCCTCCATGTGATTTGAATACTAGGAATCTATGCTAGAAAACTAAGTAAAAAAAAGTTCTCACTAAAAAGGCACACTCAAATTTATTACTCATGTGGTATATTGGTAACTAATGTGTTATTCATTAAGTATATAATATGGAACTAACAAATTTCTACTAAGTGAACCCTTTTGGATCATCAAATATATCATCATTTGTTTTGTTGTCGATATAGGCATTGTCTAACTTCATTACTCCTTAAAGATGACACATAATTGAACATTTACGTGCTCAAAACAAAAATAATAACTTATATAAACATATATTTATTTTAAATAAAGTATTTTAACATTTTATTTTAAAAAATGTTTAATAATTTCAAAAATGATCTACATATTTACTCTCACATTTTTTAAACTTTGAAAGGACATCTATACAAGTGGTTGTCTTATAACACTGATTCTCTTAGAGATATATAAACATCTTACTGATTTGAAATATAAACATATATATCATCAATCAAATGTGATAGATAAATTATGAAAAAAAACAATTGGTTCTCATGAAAGATTGTTACATATATTATCAAACACATGTGTGGTAGATAAATTATGAAAAAAACAATTGGTTCTCCTCAAAGACTGTTGATCTTTTAATATAGTTCATTTTTTTTTATGGAAGAGTGTATTAATCATATTTATGTAAAGGATCCATGTTGGAATTGTTTTGCAATTAGACATGTAGATGAACTATTTTGATACATATAACATAAGCCGTTTTTATAGTATCAGATTTTTTGAATGTATTAGAAAAGTTATTTTTGATTTTTATGAAATAATGAGTTAGTGATTTTTATAAAAACCTCTAGATTAAATAAATCTATATTAATTTTCACTTGACCATATGTAATGAATCTCAAAACATCAAATAATGTTTATCATGGCATACATATTCCGGATCACATATAAATAATGTTTATCATGGCATACAGATTCCAGATCACATATAAGTTAGGTTAGGTGACGTGAAAAGTTAGATGGTTCTCGACAAACATTATCTTCCATGTTTCTGAATGGATAAAAGGATAAATAAATAGTATTAATATATCATATAACAGATTAACTTGGCTATACTTTTTGAAATACGTGAAAGGCTGGATGGTTCTAGATGGGTTCTGGACAAATAATAGCTAGGATGATTCTGGATGGATGGAGGATAAATAATAACACTAATATGGTAAAGTGAAAATTGAAACTCGACTTTTGGAATCGTCTGGAACTTACCGAATCCTCTCGAACTTGCATTTATGATGCTGCCTTCTACAATAGGCTAGACTCTTCCTCTTCGTCTTATAAAATTAGAGATTTAGCAGCGTTTTTGATGTATCGATGAAAATCCATTCAAATCCCATTTAGCACATCATGTGCATGTTTGTGGTTTATGTTGTGTCTTTTAATAATACAATAAAGGAGAGGCAGATTCAGGCTTCAGTTATTGAAGAGGTTTCATTATTTATTTATAGTCATTGCTATTCTGTGTGTCTTTTAATAATACAATAAAGGAGAGGCAGATTCAGGCTTCAGTTATTGAAGAGGATTCATTATTTATTTATAGTCATTGCTATTCTGTGTGTCAATTATTATTTTAATATATATATAACACATTGCTATCAAACGATATGGAGCCAATATAATTTCTACGTTTTCATGTTTCAATCCAGTGACAACTAACAAGAGCAATTGCAAGCTGTGAACTGCAATGGCACCTGTAACAAGATTTGCCTTGATGTTAATTTGATTGCACAGAAATTAAAAACAAAACAAAAAACAATTACTTTAAGTTTTTTCATGAGATGAAAATATCAACTCACTCTTTTGCCCGGTAACTATGTATAAATCTTAATTTTTTATAATTAATTTATAATTAAGGAGAAGGCATTTTTCTATGAAAAAGGGTTCTGGCAATATAGTATGGAAAAGGGTTTTAGTAGATTCGTTGCGATGTAACGCTACTTCTCAGATGTTTTGAACTGTTAGAAACAAACATTGAAGGCATGTGAGCAAGTGAATAAATGATGAAGCCCGTAGAGCATTACAGCCTTTCACATCTTTTGACATATATTTTTGGAACTGTTGGCTTTGTTCCTAGGTTTTGAACTGTTATAAACAAACGTAGGTTTCGAACTGTTATAAACAAATGTTGGAGAATAAATGATTTTTTTTTCCAAGAAAGAAAAAGAGTCTCTTGCTGTTCATTGGTGAATTAAAGAAACTACATTGTATCTCTTGTCAAAATGACATTACAATTCATACTGGAAGCTCAAAAACATACAACTATGGACCTAAAACCAGAAATCGAAGGCATATGAGCCTACCAACATAACATGCAAAATAGTATATTGCTGAAACGCCAAAACATGATACAGTGTCTTCAGCCAAGGAAACCAAAATAACAAACAGTGACTCAACAATGTCACAGTAGTCTCCTGTAGACTAGCATAAAAGCCAAAAACCACAACTAATTATAAATATCGATTCAAAACAAAAAAGAAGAATCCGTATAAGTAAAGGAGCTTCTCCTCCAATAGCTGATTCTTTCAAAAATGACGGATCATAGCTCTGTCTCCTTCTATTTCTAGACCCTTTTTTGACAGAAGGTTCGCCCTTTGGTTGTAAATCCTTCTCACATGGTTGAAAGAGAGAGTTGGGATGGAATTAATGAGTGACTTTATTCTCTTTTTCTAGAAAGAGAGCAGGAACTTGTAATCTTTGTTTCCCCAGAGCCTAATCTATAATTGAACTTGAGTCTCCTATGATGTCAATCTATTGAATTCCGAAGGAATGTGCTAAATAGAGAGTGCCCCACAAGGCGATAAGTTCGGATCTAGTATTATGCCCAGAACCACATCCAAAGTATAAATCCACCCTTTGAACATTATCCAGTATTAGGATACATCCAACACCCCAAATACCCACCTGAGCCACACCATCAAAACTTCTTACAATGCAATTGTAATTCATCACCGGAGCACCTTGGTTCTTCTTAAATTTTGAGCATTAATTCACAATACTCTAAGATCTTTACTGAGAGAATAACATGTACAGTATATCAATGCATATCAATCATAACAAGCATGCCAATCATCACAAAAAGCAAAAGCACGAGAGACAATAGACACATAGAGTTTCTGTGGGGAAAACCCTAAGGTGAAAAACCCCACAACTTCCTCAGAGATAGATAGAGAAATAGCTCAACCAAAGTACAAGAGATAGACTCCTCTTAGCAGCTGATCCTCCTCCTCACAAGTGCGCCACTTTCTGAGTGATGGAAGAATGAGTTTCTAAGTGATACAAATAGAGATCTCCTGATCTCTATTTATACTTGTTCTGTTTGCCCAATAACCTTATGGGGCTGATTTGTCTAGCTAGGTACATCAACCATATATTACATAAATCAGGGTCAACCCCACACATGGTGGTCTAATAACCGATCGGCAAGTTAACACACTTGCGACACTTGTCAATACACATGATGACACTTCCATATAGAGGAATGACACATCTCTATAGGATTACAATAATATATAAATGAAATACATGGATGGAATACATTCCAAAGTTACATATACATCAACACTCCCTCTTAACTAGGAAGGTATTTATCAACACAGATCTGCTAGCACTACTCTTCTTCTCTGGATCATCGTCATCGATGCATCATCATCATCATCGTCGCTGCTGCTGCTATCTCAACCAATCTCTGAATCTACTCGTCATAGGATGTTCTACAGAGCCAATCCTTTTTCATACTAGATGTAGGCCCACCACCTGCAGGTCTTCATCATCACTGGCCATACTGTGGAAATCTCAGGACTTATTACATACATTACAAAACCTTAAAAGAGTCTCTTGAGTAGCAAGAACCCTAAAGAGCATCTGAGGCCTTTTTCATCCTGTCCATATCTCCAGGACTTATTACATGTAACTCCACCACAAAACATCGAAATAGAATCTCAGGACTGATTACGAGCACATGGCTCAACCTATCGGATCTCCCAGGGCACAAATTACATGTGGTCACCACAAAACCTCGAAAGAACATCCCAAGACTGATTACGAGCACACGGCTCAACCTATCGGATCTCCCAGGGCAAAAATTACATGTGGTCATGGAAAAACCTCGAAAGAGCATCCCAACATTGATTACGAGCACACGGCTCAACCTATCGGATCTCCCAGGACACAAATTACATGCCATAGGAAAAAACCTCGAAAGAGCATTTGCCAGATATCCCAAGGCACAAATTACATTCCATAGGAAAAACCTCGAAAGAGTATCTGCAAATCTCCTAGGGCACAAATTATATGTCCTCCCAAGCAAAACCTCGAAAGAGCATTTGCCAGATATCCCAGGGTACAAATTATATGCCATAGGAAAAACCTCGAAAGACTATCTGCAAATCTCCCAGAGCACAAATTATATGCTTATCTGCACAACCTGTTCCATGGCCATAGAATATCAACCTGATACTCACCATACATCATCTTGATGTACACATCATCATTCTGATCATCGTCATTGCAACATCCTGCTGCATGTCATCTAGAGCAACATCCTGAAGCTCGTCATCCATGATCATCCTGATCATACAATGCATCTACCTGATGCATACAAAATATCTTCTTGATATATATCATCATACATGATCTACCTAATCATACGATGTATCCACTTGACACGTATACAAATATACGATCCACCTGATCATACCTAATACATATCAACATACATGATCTACCTGATCATACAACGTATCCACCTGATACAAATACATATACATGGTCCAAGCATCCAACATGATGCTTATACATATAAATGATCCAACTGATCATATCCAGCATCCAACATGATGCATACATACATATACATATAAATTATCCAACTGATCATATCTAGCATCCAACATGATGCGTACATACATATACAGAGCAATAACTGGAGCATCATCCTGATGCTCATCATCCAGTGCTTACATCCGTAACCATGTGAAGGATCCTCCTTCCAACATGATTGGAATGGATTCTACAAATATGTCCATCACTTCTTCCTTGAAGTGTCATCAATCTGAAGAACACCAAGCCTCTCTCTGAAGTACTCAAATTTCACTCTGGTTAGTGGTTTCGTCAGCACATCTGCAATCTACTCATCCGTCGCAACATACAAGAGCTTCACTACTCTTTTCTGCACCATATCCCTGATATAGTGATATTTGATCTCTATGTGTTTCGACCTGTCGTGGAACACCAGGTTCTCAGACAACTTCACATAGCTATGGTTGTCACAAAGGATAACAGTAGTCTCTAGCAGGAGATCAAATAGCTCAGACAATAGCTTCCGAAGCCATACTGCCTCACAACTAGCCGAACAGACTGCAACATACTCTATCTCAGCTGTACTCGTGCTACGCAGGACTGCTTCCTGCTAAAACAAGAGATCACACCTGATCCCATACTGAAGTAGCACCCAGATGTGCTCTTCCTATCTACAGCACTGCCTTCCCAGTCCGAATCAACATAACTCTGTAGGTTAAACTTTTGATTCGCGTCATACTTGAGCCCATAATCAACTATACCCTTCAGGTACCTCAGAATATGTTGTACAACAACTAGGTGAACACTCCTCGGATCCATCAGGAACTGGCTCAATGTGTTCACCGTAAAACAAATATCTAGTCTCGCGTTCATCAGGTACATCAAGGACCCAATCATCTGACGATACATAGAGACTTCAACCGGCTCAGATGAAGCATCACATAGTCAAAGCTTCAGATTTGATGCCATAGGTGTGGCCATGGCCTTGCAATCCATCATCCCGAACCTCTTCAGAATATATACTGTATACTTTACTTGTCCAAGGAAGATCCCATCTGTACTCTGCCACACCTCCATACCTAAGAAATAGTGCATCATCCCCAAGTCCTTCATATCAAACTCGACAGCAAGCTTCCTCTTTGTATCAACAATCAATCTGTCATCTCAAGTTACAAACAGGTCATCCACATATAGGAGTAGTATCACAGGATTTCCTTCCTCAACCTTGTAGTAAAAGTTGGAATCCGCTTTACTCTTGGTAAAGCCCAAACTAGATAGGAAACTGTCCATCCTACCATACCAAGTCCCAGGAGCTTGTTTCAAGCCATACAAGGCTTTCCTCAATCTGTACACATATGACTCCTTGTCATGTGTTTCAAAACCGAGTGGTTGCTCCACATACACTTCCTCTTCAACTACACCATTCAAGAAGGAAGTCTTGACATCCATCTGGTGTATCTTCCATTTCATCGCTGCAGCCAAAGCAAGTACTGTTTTGATGGAAGTGTACCTGACTACAGGAGCAAAAGTTTCTTCATAATCTATTCCCTCTTTCTGAGAGAAGCCACGAGCTACGAACTTTGCCTTGTATTTCTCTATGTTGCCATCTGCAGCATGCTTGATCTTATAGATCCATTTGGAAGTCACAACAGACTTCCCTTCAGGTCTTGGGACAACATCCCAAACATCATTCTTCATTATTGATTGGTATTCTTCGACCATGGTATCTTTCCATTCTTTCTGTTCCACTGCTTCTTTATAACTGGAAGGTTCTTTGTTCATGATATCACAAAGTAAAGCAACATAGTTGGTATGTGATCTAGTTCTCTTCTTTGCTCTGCATTCTTGTTCTAGAATACCATATCTTTCTCCATCTTGAATGAGCTCTAGCCCATGCAGGTTTCCTCTTGTGAGAGTTATTCTCACGGGGTGGATCTATAGGTTCTTGTGGATCTTCAATTTCACGATCTACCTCTAGAATTGCTTTAGTCATAGTAGTGTCTTGAAATCTAGTTTCCTTAGGTTCTTCATAATTTTCAATAGGTGTCTTTCTTGATTTGATGAATGTTGAGTTTTCATCAAATGTCACATCCCTACTGACATCAGTCTTCTTGAACCCTGGAAAGTATATTCTGTAAGCCTTCGAGCTTTCACTGTAACCCACAAAGATACCCTTCTTTCCTGAAGGATCTAGCTTGGTCCTCTTTTCCTTTGGGACATGAGTGTATACTGGACAACCAAATATTCTGAAATGGCTGACTTGAGGTTTCTTACCAGAAAATACCTCTTCTGGTGTCTTGTTGTCCAATATCTTGTGGGGTGTTCTGTTCTACACATATATAGCTGTTCTAGCTGCTTTTTCCCATAGATGCATAGGTAGATCCTAGTCATGTAGCATTGCCCTTGTTGCTTCCATGATTGTTCTGTTCTTTCTTTCTACAACTCCATTTTGTTTTGGATTTTAAGGAGCAATCAACTCCCTCTTAATTCCTAAATCACTGCATAGCTTCTTGAAGTCACCTGAAGTGAATTCTCCGCCATTGTTGGATCTTAATTTTTTGATATTCTTATCAGTTTGGTTCTCCATCAAGGTTTTGAATTCCTTGGACTTATCAAATAATTCATCTTTGTTCTTCAAGAAGTAAACCCAAGTCTTCTTGGAGAAGTCATCAATGAAAGAAACATAGTAAACATACCCACTCAGAGAATTGGATGACATCGGACCACATACATCGGAGTGGATAATTTCCAAGATATCTTTTGCCTTGCTTTCACTGCTTGGGAATGCCTTCTTTATGTTCTTTCCTTTTGCACATCCTTTGCAAACACCTTCATGCTTGGTCTTGATTTCAGGAAGACCTTCTACAGCCTTACTTGCAATTGGTAATGCTATGTAATGCATATGTGCAAGTCTTCTGTGCCAAAGTTCACTTGGATCCATGGAATCATGTACCATGGCATGTTCAGGTTGTCCTTTCAATTTATACAAACCTCCCTCTTGCTCTCCAATCACCACTGCATCATCAATATTTTTACCCTTTGGCCACATTAGGACTTGGCCATGTACAAATGCAAGCCTCATGCCTTTTGCATCCAATGCAAAGATGGAGAGTAGATTCTTTTTTAGCCTAGGTACATAAAGAACTTCTTTCATCTTCAAAGTCTTTCCAGCGTCTAGGTTGTAGGAGGCTTCACCACTTCCTTTGATGGGGTATTGATAATCATCCCCAAGTTTCACCTTATGGGGTGATTCATGTTCAAATAAGTTTACAAAAGATTCTTTAAACCCAGTCATGTGTTTAGAAGCCCCACTGTCAATTAACCAATCATTACAACCATGAGAGATAGTACCTGTGAGAGCAAAGATTAGAAAATACTCTTCTTCGCTTGATGAGTCATCATCATCACTTTCTGCTCTAGCCTTCTTCTTTGGAGGTTCATCATCCTCAGCAGCATGAGCATGATATCTTCTTTTTTTGTTCTTCTTCTTCTTGTTGAAGTTGTTGTTGTTGTCTTTCTTCTTCTTGGGACAGTCTGAAGCAAAGTGTCCCTTCTCATTGCAATTGAAGCATCTGCAATCTTTCTTATCTTTATGAGAATGGTGGTGAGAGAATTTCCTATTAAGAGATGATTCCTTCTTGGACTTGCCTTTCCTGGCATGTGCTGTGAGTGCTTGATATTCATTTCCTATCTTTTCTTCTCGGGCCACAATCCTAGCTTCTTCTTGAGAGAATTCCTCCCACAGTCTACTGAAAGAGATCAATTTCTTTCTTGCACAGATTCCTTGAATAAAGGAGTCCCATGACCTAGGTAGGCCATTCAGAGTGGTCATAACAACTTCACCATTGTCCACTACTTCATCCACAACTTCAAGTTGTTCCTTGATCTGAAAGACCTTGGAGAAGTAAGATTGAATGGTCTCTCCATTTGACATCTTGACCCCTTTCAATTGATTCCACAGAGTCATCTTCCGATTTATGTTCTTCCCTTCAAATAACTTGGTCAGGGAGTCAAACATCTCCTTGGGTTTCTTTAGAGATGACACATGTTGTATGAGATGGTCTTTGATAGAATCAGCAATGATTCTCTTTTCCTTGACCAAGTTCTTCTTATGCAATACCTTAGCCTCTTCATCCTTTAGGATAGGGACCTCAGAGCTAATGTAGGAGTCCAATTCATATTTTTCCAGGATTAACCCAATCTTATACTTCCAGGCTCGGAAGTTATCAGCCCCTTCAAACTTATCCTCAAGCTTGGTGTGGTGAGACATCTTAAAGAATACTTCAAATGGAAATAGAGAATATTTAGGTCTTACTGCTTGCTTTGTTGAAAATTGGATCTGGTCCCGGATTAGGGTTTGTCGAAAAAACCCTAAAAATTCAAAATGTGAATTTCAACTTTCTGAAAGGATAGAAAGATGTGCCTTGATGATCTGATCAACCTGGTGTATTCAGAATTTGAGATCTACAAAGCTTCACCCTTCAGAAATTCATTTTAGTCTTCTCGGGTTCACTAGGGAGGACCCTGAATTAGGGTTTGAGTTTCCTGGAGATTTACTCAGCCAAAAATATCGATCCAAAGCTCTAAACTTCGATTTTTCCAAGGAGCTTCCATCTATGTCTTCAAATTTCAGAAATTCCTACTTTTGTGGAAACTCTAATGTTTAGGGCCAAAACTGAAAATGCTCAGAATTGAATTCTGATTGGATAGATAGATTCTCCTTGATGAGTAGAGTCAATATACTATATTACGTTTCCAAAATCTGTGGAGAGAAACCCTAGTTTCCATCACTGCATAATGTCTTCTTCTCAGGTTAGCTCTAATACCATGTTAAATTTTGAGCATTAATTCACAATACTCTAGGATCTTTACTGAGAGAATAACATATACAGTATATCAATGCATATCAATCATAACAAGTATGTCAATCATCACAAGAAGCAAAAGCATGGGAGACAATAGACACACAGAGTTTCCGTGGGGAAAACCATAAGGTGAAAAACCCCACAACTTCCTCAGAGATAGATAGAGCAATATCTCAACCAAAGTACAAGAGATAGACTCCTCTTAGCAGCTGATCCTCCTCCTCACAAGTGCGCCACTTTCTGAGTGAAGGAAGAATGAGTTTCTAAGTGATACAAATAGAGATCTCCCAATCTCTATTTATTCTTGTTATGTTTTCCCAATAACCTTATGGGGCTGACTTGTCTAGCTAGGTACATCAACTATATATTACATAAATCAGGGCCAACCCCACACATGGTGGTCTAATAACCCATCGGCAAGTTAACACACTTGCGACACTTGTCAATACACATGAGGACACTTCCGTATAGAGGAATGACACATCTCTATAGGAGTACAATAATATATAAATGAAATACATGGATGAAATACATTCCGAAGTTACATATACATCAACAGTTCTTGTCCTTCAATGGTACAAACTGCCACAAAAAATCAGTCATATATTGTTTGATAAATGCCACAGATCCCATAAAAGAGTAAGTATTATGATAAAAGAGGATCAAATTTCTAAGTCTGCAGACGCCCCCAATGAACTTAATAGGAAAGGAGATCGATCTGCGGTAGTGTACACACCAGTTTTTTAAACAATCGGACAAATTATCACCATTCCACATTCTCTGCTGACCATAAAGTAATGCAATATCTTCCCACAGCTGTAATGTAACAACACAAGTCACAAATAAATAGTCATAGGTCTCCTCTGCCTAGTAGCATAGATAGCAAACAAAAGGACCACACAACCCATGATTTCTAAATCGGTCCCCAGTGTAGATACGGTAATGCAATGCCAACCATAGGAAAATTTTCACTTTTTCAGGGATCTCCCACCGCCATAGTTTTGTACACCACCACAGGGAGGAAAATTGAACATAATCAGATGCAATTCGCAAATATGCCTGTGAAGAAGTAACTGAACCATCCCCAATACCAAAATCCTAGCAAAATTCATCAAAGATCATCGGAAAAATAAATACCAGCATGTCTCAAGCCCCTGGTATATGCATCCCATTCACTAGCATCATTTCCAACCAGATTGATCTTGGAGGCACAAAGCTAGGCACAATCATGTGTAAGGTGTTGTCTCTTCATAACTTGGTTGAGGAATTGAAGCCCCATACCACGCAGTTCCATAATAGTATCTAACGATAAACAAGAGTCATTGTGCCCAAGGATCTTGTCCAAACCGATACGAACCTGATAACCATTTCCCACCTGCCAGAACAGCCAACGCAGTAGATATGGGATAGTGTCAACTAATCCAGTCCAGATTACTGAGGAGTTTCTCTTCAAATTTTTATCAGATCTAAGCCAACCAGTGACCGATTCAAGACAAATATACTTATCTCTGATTAATTTAACCCATAAACCTCCATCTGTAAGCCCACGCCATAAGGTTTTCAAGTGCAAGCCTTTATAGACCCAAAATAAATTACGGATACCCCATCCACCTGATACCTTGGGCTTAGAGATGTGCTCCCAAGAAGCTAGATGACACCCTTGGAATTTTGAAGAACCTTTCCAGAGGAAATTGTAAAACAACTTCCTAATCATGTGTAGAATAGTGGATGGCACATTAGCAAGACTGAACTAGTAGATTGGTAACTTTGCCAATACAGAGTTAAGTAACACCATTCTTCCACCCATAGTAAGTTTCCTATTGAGACAACAATGGATTATGTTTTCCACTCTCTGAACAATCCACCACCAGTTGGTCACCAAGTATGCATTTGGTTTTATAAAATAACCCAAATAATTTAAACCATGACACAGATCTAAAATATCAAGTGGAAAGATCTAGGCCAGGGACCTTTTAATATCATCCTGCATAGTACTAGAGTACCAACAAGACTTTGAGTAGCTGATCTTCATCCATGCAGCTGTACAAAATATGTCCAGAATATACTTGTAGTGTAACCACTCCTGTTCACTACCCAGACCTAAAATGAGCACATCATCTACATATAGCAAATGAGAGATGATCTGGTGTAGTGAAACTTGTATGCCACTGATCATAGCCTCTACCCTAGCCAGTAGAATTAAGTGACTGAGTCCTTCAATGACCAAAATGAACAGGAGAGGGGATAAAGGACACCCCTATTGGAGTCCCTGCCTCGCCTTAAATAATGAAGTAGGACTATAGTTAAGGAGGACAACAAAGTTTGTTGATTGTAGACATCCCATAATCCACTATGTGTTCTTGTAATCCATCCCAACATTTACAAGCAGCAGTCTAATAAAATACCAATCGACAAAGTCATATGCCTTAATCAGATCTAATTTCAGAACCATAGCCTCAACCTTCTTAATCTTAATAGTATGAATAACCTCCTGAGCTGTCCCAATAGCATCGAAGATCAATCGTTGATTAAGGAAACCAAATTGTTCCACAAAAATACCCCGAGACAAAATCCCTTTAATCCTTTGTGCAATAGTTTTACAGATGATTTTATAAATTAAATTGCATAAAGAGATCGTCTTGTAATCCTGAAAGGTTGAAGGATTAGAAATTTTAAAAATGAAAGCAATAAAGGTGGCATTCACACCTCCAGAAACCCTACCAGTCTCCCTCACTTCCTCCACTAGTCCAACAAGTTCCGACCCCAATATGTCAAAAAATTGTAAGAAGAACTCACAAGTCCAACCATCCGAGATCGGGCTCTTAACCTTTTCCATCTCATTCAATAAACCCTCAATCTCAGTAATAGTAACCGACCCAGAAATAATAGAACAATCTGAATCAGTGAACAAACAAGGCATTACCTGTAAAACCTTCATTTGAGCTTCCAGATTGTTAATGCAGAGACTATGATATATATTCGAGAAATTTTTAATAGCTTCATCAACGATCCCAGACATATCTAAAATAGTGTTGTCCAAGGAGTCCTTAATTTACCAAATGGCCTTCTTCTTTCTCCTCCCATCAGCAAATGCATGAAAAAACTTCATATTCAGATCTCCACTCAATAACCACATAGCACGAATTTTTAGTCACCAAAGTTCTTCCTCAGTCTTAAGAAGTGAGGCTTTTTGTTTCTCCAATAAACCAATCTATTCCATAACCCTTGGTCCAATAGTTTCCACAAAAGGGTGAGCCAACAAAGTGGAAATAGACAATTCTACATCCCGCAGGTCAATTCTCAAGCTAGCTTTCTTATCCCTTAGCCAAGGAGCCACCTTTGTTAAAGCAGAAGTAGAAATTCCGCTAATCTTATCATAGCCGGAGTAGTTGGTCCAGCCACCACATTATCCCACAAATTCCTAACCATCCCAATGAATATGTCATCCTTTGACCAAAGATGACAGTATTTGAAGGGAAAAATGGATGGTATTATCTCAGTTCCAAAACTCAAACAAACTGGTGAATGGTCCGAAATGTGTGAAGTTTCCACCCAGGAAGTACATTGAGTAAGAATGCTGAGCAGATCTTCATGAACCATAAAGCGATCGAGCCTTTTTGCCACCGCCTTATCTCCCCTTCTCCCATTGCGCCAAGTGGGCACCAGAGGTCTAGGAAGAATATCTAAAAGACCAAAATCATAAAAAAGATTACTATACCAGGGATTTAAATGAGGGTGTGCTTTTAAACCCCATGAATCCTGAGAACCCAAGGTGATATTCAGACCTCCTGCTAGAATCAAGTACGTAAGATTGAAAAGGCCAGAGGCCGCAAGACTGGCCCAGTAAAGTTTTTTGTCCACCTGAAATGATGCACAGGTACATATTCTGACATGAAGATAAATGCAGATAAATGAGAGCGAGACCATAAATGAGAGTCACCCTTCCACCCTGTTGGAGAGTTCATATTGTGGAAAAAAGGTGATTGCCAGTGGAGGGTTCAAACTCTTGTAACTTGGGCATATTAGCTTTTTACTTCAAATATGATCAATTCTTTGATATGCCCCCAGTGGGTTATTACCTTTAAAATGTGAATGAGCCTCATCATTGATATTAGAGCAAATTCCACCAACCACAAATTTACAGCACTAAGAAGGTACAATGTCATAATAATAGTTTGAATACATTAGTTGAGAGCTTAATAGTGCTGAAATAGTTCACTTTGGCAAATTTCTTGATCGAGAAAAAAGGACAGTGAATCCTCTATTGGATGCATGCAAACAACCCACCACAAATAGGATCACTTCCACCGTGAGATATGGCCTTGAGATGACTAATGTAGATAGTTTTTGTTGCTGGAAATAAGTAAAAATAGTTAGTACAGTTCTATTCAATTTTTTTTGGTTCAAAACTGAAATTTATGTATTATAAGTAGCTATTTCCTGCTTTAAAATTTTTTACCTCTTTTGTGGGAAGGCTCTGCTCTTGCTTCTTTCTTCCAATGAAGACTAATTCACTTTGGTTGATGCAAGATCAGTTGGAACTTGATAAATGTGATACGGAACTTTGAAGTATTGGATATGGAGTTTATCTAACATGCAAATTGAAACAATGCACTCCAAAAACTACTTCCTGGTCACAAAAATCAGAAAATGAGTTATGAAATTGTCTTTGTAATTGATAGGTATCTATGTTTTTGTTCCTCATATAAGTGCTTCTTACATTAATTATACAGTCTACAACTTTATGACCAAAACCATTTCAAGAACAACAATAGCCAAAAAAAGGTTTTGGGTGCCTGATTGTATGATTCCATCTTGATGGCCAAGTCTCTTTGATCTTGTCTTTGTAAGAAGGATCTATCTTCTATGGAACATTTTGTTCTTATTTCCCGTTGTCTTCAATATTGATAGTATTATTGAGTATATCAACATAACTCTTGGTCCTTTTTGCACCCAACTATTGTCAAGAGGTTGATTTTTCTTTCATAGTTTCTTCCTTCTTGTTGTAGCCAAGACCAGTTTTGTAATGTGGCATCCTTTGACAGTTTAGGAACTAATCCATAGTTTCAGAGCTATTTTCAAATTTCAGATTGGCATTTGATTTCTCCAGCTTCTTTCTTATACTGACTATCTCAGATTCTAGACTATTGTAGACTTCTTCCTTTTCTTTTAACTGAGCTCTCAAAGCCTCTCCAATTATCTCACCCTCTTTAGCTTGAGTTTTTAGATTGCCAATGATTTTTTTAGTTTCATCATATTTCTCTTTTGTATAAAGTAATTCCTCTCTGTACTTCTTTAGTTGATATCAGATTGCATCCATATATTTTTTTGCAACTGTCTATTTCATCCAAAGTGCATATGAGTTCTTCTTACAAATCTACTTCTCTATCAATTTCTAGACTGTCTTCTTCTTTTAAATTTGTGGTTTTGTTTTCCAAACCAATATTATCATTTTCTAGGGCCATGAAGAGAATTTCTTCTATTTCATTGTTAGAAGAACTTTCGTCCTCATTTTCATATAGATTCTTCTTTTGTCTATTGAAATTTATTCTCTTTACAATCTTGTCCTTTATGTAACCTTTGAAGCTAGAGTCTTCTTCATCACTATTTCTATTTTTTGTATAAGGACATTTAGAAGCAACATGTCCTACTTCTCCACAGTTAAAACATTTAAAGCGAAGCTTTACTTTGTATTTGTCTGATCCTCTACTGAGATTTTTGAGAAAATTGACGTCTTATGCATATAACTTGATTTCTATTATTTTGTCTTTGTATTCTTTGATGTCTTCAAGGCTGCTTCTTTCCTTGTTGATTTTTCATCTTTGTCTTTTTCTATTCTCATTTCATATGCAATAAGAATTCCATGTAATTCATCCATTGTGAGATCATCTAGATTCTTGATTTCCTCAATTGTAGATATCTTGGAATCAAACCTTAAAACAAGTGATCTAAGGACTTTTTACATAATAGTTTTCTCATCGATATTCTCACCCAGGCATTTCATGGTGTTGACAATCTCATCAATACAAAGAAAGAAAACTGCAATATTTTCTTCTTCTTTCATTTTAAGGCTCCCAAGTTGTGCTCTATGGGTCTACAATTTTTCCTTTTTAACCTTGGCATCCCATTCATATATATTCTACATCTTGTCTCACATATGTTTTATCGATTTTCAATGCATAAATTTGAAAACTTCATATTCTTCCAATCCACACAAAATTGCATTCATGGATTTAGCATTATTTTCATTGAGCTTATTTCTAACTACATCTATAGGTGAAGCTATTGGGGTTGTATAACTAGTCTTAATTTCATCCCAATTTCAAACCCTAGAACCATCAAAACCATAATTTTCATTCTTATGCTCCAGAAGCCATAATTCCATCCATCAAATAAAGGAGCTCTATTTGTGGAGAACCATTCCTTTCTATCCATGCCTACAGCGATCAACCTTATAGTGATTAAACGTTTCCTGAAGGAACTTGCTATGATACCAATTGTTGGATTTATGGTTATACTTAGAGGAGGGATAAATTGGTATAGCACACTTTTTTATTTCTTTACTCATTCATCAAACAATTCATAATAATCAACACAAGTAAATTCAAACAATAGAACTCAAGATGTAATGTGGAAAATGAATTGGGAGAAAACCACAATGATTTGTGATGCAGGGGCATCAGGGCCTAGAACCAGAAGTCGTAGATAGACAACGAACTCCAGGAACATGGAAATAATCGACTGGAGGTAGTAATGTAGTCATGGATATTCTGACCCAGTGTGGTCGACGACAAGAAACAAGATGCGGTGCAGATGGTCAAAGGTGATGTCGACCAAATGGAGAAGAAGTCGTCGAACTGACGATGATTAGTATGACTGATGACTGAGACAGTTGGAAAAGTTGCAGAAGTAGTTATGGCAGTAGTTGCAAGACGCTAGGTGGAGCAATATGATGAAGAGGACCATGTGAAGTATTTAATGCAGTATAGTCATGCCTAGAAGCAAGCGAAGCTTCTGGAAGATGATTCGAGTGGACTGATTTCAGGTCGCACATATAAATATCAGTTCATGATTTTGGAAAGGGACTTTTTCCCATGACCTTTTGGGAGATACCTTCAAAGCAAATTGAGGACACAAAATTTCCTCATGCCTATATATGTGCTAGTTGTTGTAACAATCGATGTTCATTCCGATTGATTTGAGCATAGACTTGTGTTGTATTTACATCTGTAAAGAAATTTCACCATTCAATTGAAAGCCATAATTCTTGGAAATCCTTGTGTTTGTGTGTGCTTGCTTTGCGTAACTTTGAAAGTGGACCGACCTAGGTCATGTCTGCATTAGTTGGTATCAGAGCAGGAAGTAATCCCACATGGTGAGTCTAGTTGTGATTAGATGAGGAGAGAAACTCGAACTACAGTTGGGTAGAGTTGCAGGAGACATAGGAGCCTAGTTGTGATTAGGTAGTACAAGTTTGGTCGGTTGAATCAGTGACCATGGATCAAAGAGGCATAAACGTCCAAGGCATAGGACGAAGGACACACGGAGGCGTAGGGGTCACGATCAACCTTTAAATGTTTGAGGAATGTCTGAAGAACGAGTTGGATGCGATAAAAGAAGCTTAGAAGAGGGGAATGGGTATTGACACCTTCA
This sequence comes from Larix kaempferi, assembly GCA_027924585.1. Lineage (NCBI taxonomy): Eukaryota > Viridiplantae > Streptophyta > Pinopsida > Pinales > Pinaceae > Larix > Larix kaempferi. The sequence continues at coordinate 5,246,641 of BSBM01000336.1, forward strand.
ACCATAGTGACAAGTAAGTTGAAGAGGAAGAACATACTCCTGAGGATGAACAAGAAAAATACCCAGGAGATGAGTTGTTGAAGGTACTGTCTGAGGTGAAGGGTAGATCTAAGATTGAGGTCTATACCTACTCAGGGATCTTAAACCCTGAAGATTGATCGAATGGATAAGTGAAATGGAGACATACTTTGAAATGGAGCATATAGAAGACCTCAAAAGGGTGAAGGTTGAAGATGAAAGGTCATGCCTCATTGTGCTGGGACAATGTACAGGCCGACATGGTGAAGAAGGGAAAAGACAAAGTGAAGACTTGGGATAGAATGGTCATCAAGTTGAAGGATAAGTTCCTTCCCACCAGCTATATGATTTCTTTGTTCAGGAAACTGTAAAACCTGAGAAAGAAGGAGATGGCCATGAAAGAATTCACAAAAGAATTATATCGATTGTCTATTTTTCTGGGACAAACTGGAGAGGGAGAGGAGGGGGTTGCAATATATGTGAATGGCATAAGGTATACTATTCAGGATGAGTTAAGTCTTTCAAGGTTCAATACAGTTGGAGAATCCTATCAGCTAGCCCTGAAGGTAGAGGAAAAACGGTTGTGAAATACTTCAACGAGAAAGGGAAATTCAACTACCCAAAGACAAAACATTTATGTCACTAGAGGACAAACTAGTGGGGAAAGGAAGGACGAAAGTTATGATGATCGACAAGATGAAATAACAACCAAAGATAGCACATCTAAATACCGGCAGGGGGGAGAGAAACATATAGGTTAGGGTGCCTATGTTTTAAGAGGAACTTTTGGGGGAAGATGCATAGACCAACCAAAAATTGTCTACTATTACTGTCGAGAACTAGGACATAAAGCATTTGAGTGCCCATAAAATCTACATACCATAAGTCGACCAAAGGCTAGAAATCAAGGTAAGGATGATGAGATTGGCCCGAGTGTGAGTAGAATTTCAGATGAAGTCGCGTTGGAGCGAGGTCAAAACTAGATAATCCAAAGAACGTTGTTGAAATTAGTGCAACAAGAGGGGAAGGATCGTACAAAAAGGAAGTCCATTTTTTGTACAAAGGTGAAGATTCGGGACATATGTTGCATGACCATCATCGATGGGGGAAAGATAAAGAATCTGGTCTCAACAGAGGTGATCGACAAGCTGTAGTTAAAGTTTCAACCACACCCAAATGGGTATAGGGTGTCATGGTTACAGAGGAGTCACAATGTCACGGTGACATGACAATGCCTAATCAATTTCAAGATTGGCAGGTTACAAGACATCATGCTATGTTACATGATTCTGATGGGTGAATGTCATTTATTGTTGGGACGAAAAATGGAAATATGAATGGAACATGGTATATGAGGGTTGAAAGAACACGGTTATAATCGAGAAGGATGGTAGGAGCTTCTGATTGACTCCACTAGTTGAAGAGCAAAGTAGTAGGGGAAAATAAAAAGGCTACTGGGAAAAGAGAGTGCTGATGTGTTCAGCGAAAGAATTCCTAAAGGAGGAAAATAAGCAACAATATTGATTTTCCTCCATTCCCAAAGGTTTGAGTGTCGATAGATCAATTGAAGAAATCCTGATAGAATTCAGAGAGGTGTTGTCATATTTCAAGGGCATAATGGTCAATGAGATGCTGACTAGGTTGTCATCGATAAGGAGCATATTGTATCGGATCAAATTGATTCCAGGGTTAATCCTGCCAAATAAGGCACCATATAGGATGGCACTGACAGAGAATGTTGAGTTAAATCGACAGGTCCAAGAGTTGTAGGACAAAGGGTTGATCAGATATAGCCTGAGTGTAACATCCCTCAAATTCGACCCTTATTATTATTATTTTGTAAATGTATTTGTGTAAACAACCCTGGTGAGGAGCTCAAGGCCAAGGTCCCATCAATGGATGAGGAAACTACAATTTTGTTTGTAAGTGTTATTTTACACTTAGGAGACTTTGGGATGACGCATCGTCAAAATGACAATTAAATTCACTAAGGGAAGAGGGAAAAGGACCAAAGAAATATTTGAGTTAAGTAGTGGTGGAATTTTCGTGCCATGGGAACCGGAAGAAGAATGGACACTAGATGCTCACTTGATTAAGTTACTTAGGCGTCATCTTAAGATATAAGTAATCCTAAGTTAATGATTGGTCTTAGATATGTCGTCGTGACGACAGATTAATAACCTGTAAATCTACTACCGACCAAAAAGAGAAACTAAGTATATTTTTAACTTATCATCAAAGAAATACTAAATCAAGACAATATATGTCTACAATGGAAAGTTGGGCCATTAACATATTGAAAGGGGAAATAATTACAGTGATATAAATATCATTAGTAATAGATAAGTATTATATATATAATCCATGAAGTAAAAACTTCTTCATACGAATCTCAAGATTGTTTATATATTTATATAAAAAAAATATTATATCTAAATATGGTTACCATGGATTATGGAGTTTACAAAAGGGTAATACATTTGTAGAAGTATTAGGAATATGTTTTATGATAATAAACTTAAGGGTGCACTCCGTCATCTAAAATATAGAGAAGACCCCGAGGAGAAACCCTTGCAAGTTGTCTTGCTGAAGTAGTGGGAATGAGGATGACGTTATGAGTAAACAACCGTAAAGGAGGGAGTGGGTCGATAACTCCAGAGTGGGTTGCAGTTTTTACTCTAGTTGTCTCCTTAATGGAGCTCTTTTCTACCTAACTACCTCCATGTGTTGCCATACCGAGATCTATCCTTAAAGGAATTACTCTCAAACCCCACGATTTAACTTGGACCCTATTTATTTATGATCAAACGATAGTATTTGGGGAGGGATTCTTGGTGACTTGGGGATCGAGTTACATCCCTGATGTTAAATCCCTCGGCGCGAAAAGGGAAGGGGCTACCATGTAATTCCTGTAGCAGCAGTATGGACTTCATGAATAAGGGTGAAGGTTGTATAAATGCTTTCGACAAGGATTGAGAAAGGAGAAAAACACTCTCTTTCCGTTAGGATGGATTGGGGAAAATTATTTCCAGATTTTTCAGTCATAAGGACTTTTGTAGGCAGATTACAGGAGAAGGGAAATTATATTGTTGATATTCTTTGGAAGAGTGGATCGGCGAGTGGAGCAAGTAATCTCTAAACTTTTTCATACTATTGTGATGGGTAGGATATCTCCTGTGCAGGAAGTTGTTGTTTATAAATCTAAATGAAACTGAATGTTGCGATCTTAGAAGGAAGCGACTTCTGTTGAACAAGTGAGTATTGGGACCACATTTAATTTATTATTGTTTATGAACCTGAATGTTGTGATTTTATAAACCAAAGATGGATTATCTTTACATATGATCTCTGCATATTTTTCCTTTACTACTATGAAATATGTTTATTCATGCCAGCGTAGGATTGATGGTTGTTATACCAGTACAATGTTAGATTAAATCCTTTAAAATTCCATTTTACGCTAAGCCAATAGATATATGTCCTAAGGTTTTGCTGCTACATAGTGAGTAAAGCGGTAGATCTTTGTTTGCAGCTACATCATAGAGATCTGTATTTTCATTGTTGCAAAAGAATGTGTTCGATTCCTTGAAGCGAAAACCTTTTGATGTATGCTGCTTGAAGTGGAAAAGTGATCCCAATCTTCGGAAGAGTAAACCTTATGGTTTTCATTCTTTTTTTTGTTACTTACTGTTTGAAATAAGAACCCGATTTTTGTCTATGGAGAAGAAGTCTTTGTAGTTTTTAAAATAAGAGCTTTTTGCACTAAGTTTTACCTGCAGATTATATCTCAGTTTAAATATGAACTCCGTAGGTAAAGCAACTATGCCATAATTAATGCCTGCAAACTATATTCAAGTATATATACACATACTGTTCTAAATTTTAGAACTGACAGTTATGTTTGCAGCTTGAGTTCAACCATGAGCTCCATAAAAGTAGCCTATGTCAAATCCTCGGCACTTCATGTTCATGTTACATCCGGTCATTGGATAATTGTTTTGGAAAGGGCGTAGGATCTGGAGGTTCATCCACCATCCCAAGTGCTTGCATTATAGTAAGCCTATTTCGGCGTAGTCTATCTGATTCAATCAGGCATTGGGTAGCCGAGTCAAACCTAGAAACCCATGTGAAGGGAGATTTCTTTTTCTTTACTTCATCCATCCTTGCTATGATCATCTAAACACCTGATATCTGTGTAAGAAGACGATGTCCTGTGTAATTTGTTAACTTCTGCCTAATCCGGATACAATAGAGTAGTGTGTGTGTTCTTAACTTATACGTTGTTTTCTTTTGGATGTAGATTTTAATCTAGATGCTTTAAGTAAAGAGGTGATATCTTCCTTGTCCGATTTCGTCAAGTAACTCTTTTGTCCCTTATATCTTGCCTGTTTTTCCTGGCAAGGATCGATAGAAAGACTTACTTATACATTTGTGAAAAGTTATTATATATGTATATATATATATTGGGACAGAGTATTTATGTGTAAAGCAAGTCACTACTAATAGACCGATGCTCGGAGTTGAACTCTGCGAGGTTATGTCTATATAGTCTTAAAATAGAGCATTAACCTCTGGCTAAAATGTGTACTATATATATAAAGTAGATTGTTGCATACTAGTTCTATTCTTAGAACAGAGTATCAAACCTTGACCGGAAAACTTAATACCGGAAAACTTAATACTTGTACTTTATATATATATAAACACTTCATCGTGTATTATGTTTAATATGATGGAAGCCGTGAGAGTCTTAGAAAGGTTTCCTCATACATTTTGTAGATGTACTTTAGATATATACATATACCATGTATTAAGTTTAATATGATTCATATGTTAGCCACGAGAGCATTTTGAAGATATATATATATATATATATATATATATATATATAGATATATATACCTTTAAATTTATATTAATGTTGGATGCCTTAAAGAAGCATTCCATATGAGTCTTTTTAGACCAGCTGATATTTCGATCCTTTTGAGAGGTCCTTAGTATAAATAAGAGAAGTAAGATGTATCTAGGTTTCCTACTGTTTGGAAAATGCACTCCCTAAGAGTATCTTAAGAAGGAGAAAAGCAACATTTGTGTTGCAGATGTAAATTTCATATTCTTCCTTCAATAAATAATATAACACAACCTTTGTGGACATAGTCTAAGATGCGGGTGAACCACCTGAAAATGTTCTTTTTGTATGCGTCTTTCATGAGTGCTTATCATTTAATGACTTGTTGATGTATATGATGGCTTTGCTCCTATGTGTTGTATTCGTTTAACTGTCCAAGAAATCATAATGGTTTGATGTTTTCATCAATTATACATTGTTGATTTGCATGAGAAGTTTAGTTAATAAATTGATCATGAAATGTACACCTTATTATAACTTCATGAAGAAATGAGATAACAAAGTAAATTATGAATTACATACTAATGTGTTAGTTGTTATTAATTATAATGGTTTGAAATTTAGGTATATTTAGTATTATTTAATTACACTCAATATAAAAATGTGATATAAGACGATGGATCTACTCTTTTAGTTGAAGAATTGTACTTTGCTCAAAAAGTAAGAAAGAAGTAATTACTATTATCACAATCCAAAGATGTAGGTTAAAGACTTATTTTATATGTAAGTTTATCATAGTAGGGTTAGAATAAATGTCCATATAAACTAGTGGGTAGTTGGTTGACTTGATGAGTGGTGTATCTTATTATATTGTTCTTTATACTTATAAATATTTAAGCTAACAATAGGATTTGGTCAAGGTAGGACAAATGATAGAACAGTATTTAGTTTTGCTATTAGAATAAGGTCTTTTATAAGAAAGTTGCAACTATATGAAAGTGTTATGAGGATCTACCTTGAGAGTTTTAGTCCTAGAATGCTATTCAAAGGAATGTGACACCTAAGTTTTAATTAAAGCGAAAGTAGTTTATATCATAGATCATCCCTAGAAAGTTCTTGAAGTATCGCATATAGATTATTCAAAAGGGACATAAATAGTTATATGTTGATAGTTAGGGTGGTTTTGAGAAAATATAGAAGACCTTTGTGTCGACTTGTAAAGTTTTACTAACGATTGCAATTAATTAATGGATGTTAAAAGATATAATGATGTTTTTATTTAGAGATGTTGTTAATACACATTATCTTCCACATAGCATTTGACAACGATTTGTCACTTAGAAATTTTTTAAATTTTTACAAATTTTGGGTATGTGACATTGAGCCCATGTGCAGTATCAGTTGTACTAGCACCCAAGAAAGGAGGAGAATGGAGGATGTGCACTGATTCTAGGGCCACCATCATGATCACTATCATGTACATGTTTCCATTATCTAGGATGGAAAACTTGGTTGACTACTTGAGTGGAGCGACGTACTTCACCAAGATTGACCTGAAGAGTGGATACCACCAGATCTAGATTAGGAATGGTGATGAATGGAAGACAACCTTCAAGACGAAGGAAGGACTGTATGAATGACTAGTCATTTCCATTTGGGATGAATAATGCACCAAGCACATTTATGAGGTTGATGAATGAGGTTTTGCAACCATTTTTGGGGAGGCTCATCGTAGTGTATCTCGACAACATATTGATTTTCAGCAAGACACAGGAAGAGCACTTGTCACACCTTTAATAGGTCTTGTAGAGGTTAATTCAAGAGAAACAACTGGTAAATATACATAATTGTTCCTTCATGCAGAAGGAGTTGGTGTACCTTGGATTCGTGATTTCCAAAAAATGGTTGAAGATGGATCTAGAGAAGGTACGGGTGATTATAGAGTGGCTAGATCCAATAAGCGCCACCAAGGTAAGAAGTTTTCATGGACTTTCTAGATGTTACAGGAATTTCATAAAATATTATGGTTGGATATATCCACTGTTGATGACATGCATGAGAAAGGGTGAGTTGAAGTAGATGGAAAATTCTTGACAAGAAATTGAGAAGATGAATCAGAAGGTAACTGAGAGTCAAGTATTAGCTCTCCGATACTTCAACAAGTTATTCCAATTCCACTGCGACGTGAGTGGGTTATCAATTGGAGCTATGTTCATTAAGCCAGGAAGGCCGACCAATTGCATTCTTCAGTGAGAAGCTAGATGAAGCCAAGCAGAAATATTTGGTTTATGACCAAGAGTTGTATGCCATTGTTCGAGAATTGAAGAAGTGGAGACATTACCTATTACCCAAGGAATTTGTATTGTTTACTAACCATCAATCCCTGAGATATTTGAACACTCAAACAAAGTTAAATCAAAGAGTTATGAAATGGATCGAGTTTCTGCAAAGTTATACCTTTGTACTGAAACATAACTTGGGAAAAAATAACATATTAGCTCACGCATTAAGTCGAAGATTTGCATTGCTCATAAAAAATATTGTAATATCGATGGGGATGGAGTTGATGAAGGCCGACTATGAAGTCGATGAAGATTTTGTCAATGCTTGGAAGGCATCGAAGGAGCCATGGAGTAGTGATAAAACTCCATACTTGGATTATTTCATCTAGGAAGGGTACCTATTCAAAGGACATCAGTTATGCATCCCTAGAGGATTAGTGAGAGAGAATTTGATCAGGGAATTACATAGTGGAGGACTAAGAGGACACTTTGGCATCGACAAGACCAAGGCATTGGTCGAAGAGAAATACTACTAGCTAGGATTGGAAATGGACATGAATAAATGGATCTGATATTGTAGAGTATGCCAACATGTCAAAAGGAGAAGTCAACATATGGGGTTATATGTGTTACACCTAAAACCTACCCATCATCATGATTTAGTGTATACAACCCTAAAGTCACCTGGACCAAGTGATCATTTGGGAGAATCTGTACTCAGTTTGTACAACCTTTTGAGAGGTCATCGCAGGTTGTACACTAGCAACATGCGATGTCGTAGGTTGCTCCATAGAAAGGTGCGACGAGGTCTGTTAATGGGAAAAAATAGCCATTTCAAGATCTTTCTCAAAGCTTGCCCATTTGGGGGCTTATCCCTGATCTCTTGGAGAGTTGGTACTCGACCCCTCACTCATTGGGAAGATCCCCTATCTCTCTCCTACCATCTCTCAACCTATCCTATCCATAACCTCATCCACTTAGTCCTATATAAACGAGGATCACTCCCATGCCAAAGGGAGGAAGACTATGGTATCTACATGCTGGTGAAATCTCTCTTAGGACACCTTCACTCACCTCTTGGAGAATTCATGCTTCCTTGGAAGGGCTTGGCGATTGGCTTGTGTGGAGAAGGGTTGCTACGTTAAGTCATTGGTTGTAGTTCTATATCTCTATCATGTACTCCTCTATTTGTAGTAATACAAATGCTTTCCACCAATATCGTTCTTATGTGTAATGATGTTGTGTTGTTTACCTGCTTAACTGTTTACATAGATCTCTTATTGTATAGATTCTCTTTACTCGTTTCTGTTTTTTGTGTCTTGACAGGTCTTGCAGCTTGGATCTGACGACTATGACGTGTGGAGCAACATTCGCGAGAAAGGATAGCGAATCAAAGAGGTAAGACATCTAGTACTTGATCCTTAAGCAGATCTAGGAAACGTGTTTGTAGTTTGTTCTATTTGTTCTAGACTCGCATTGAGCTAGGGAGATCTTGCTCGCCTCCAATCGAGTGGATTGTCCGGTAAAAAATCTGGCGACCATACTAGGGAGTATTCTTGTTTAGTGATCATTAATCTGAGTCATTTTTAGTTGATTACTTAACAGAAGCCTAGTTGTCATTTCTTTTTCCATTTTCCTTCTTAGGATTGATTCCATTGTTAGATCTTCACATTGAAGATCCTGATCTTCTCTTCCTTTGAGTTTATACAACTCAGTTTCAAACCTGTTGGTGGTTCATTATTAGGAGATCTGATTAATTTTTGAATCTAGAACTCACTTGTCGCACCTGGGAAGTGAAAACAGAGTGACACTGTGTTTTTTTGAGTCTTTGTCCTTTGATTGTTGCTTGCTCATTGCGGACTGTGTAATAGTAGACTGTGACATCATCGCATCTCTCATGCAGGTAACCTATGACATTGCACTGTCTACAAAGCCAGAGTGCGCCGATCTGTTGAGACTTAGCATACAAGCATCCATCCTCTTGTTTGACAGTCTGAGCCTTGTTTTAATGTATGAACTCCCTCTGTGCTGCAACATTCAGCCAGAGATCCCATTTTGATTTGTGTGTTGAGAGTTTGGTTTGTTTGGATTGACTTTGGGTTCCGCTTTAGACAAGTTTGAAATCGGTAGTGGTGGATACTTTTGTCTCCCCCACCTTCATCCATTCACTCTTACATTCCCTTCCTTCCATCCTTGATCTGATCATTGCATTGGATCACCTTCTAGACCTCATCTATTTTTGTTTTGAGCTTTGCTTTCTTAGTTTTCTTGTTGCTGCTTGATTTTGAGTTAAGTGTGTCATTTCTGCTTGGTTGAGTGGTTGTCTTTTCTTGAGTTTTCTGAGTATATGAGTGCCGCAAGTAGCATTTTATTTTCATCCATTTAGATCTGAAAGCAAAGTTGTTTTCAAGTTTATTACTTTGATACATCCATTGAAAGATTAAAAATGCTTCTCTCCCGTTATTTCTCACAAAGTTATTGAAGAAAGATCATTATGCATTGGAATGTTTTGGAAAAGATGAATGGAAATATGATTGATTGTGTTTTTCTTGAATTATGAATTATTCATCTTCTTGAAAAGCTCTAGTACATTTCGTTTTTTTTCAAAAGTTGTTTCCATGCTAGGGAAAGATAGGTGCATTTTTTATTTTTGTTGCCTTTAGATCATTGAAAAGAGAAAGTGAAAAGCTTGCATTTTCCATTTCAGAATCCTCTCATTTCATTACTTAGTGTTGTTTTGATTTGAAAAAGAAAAGAAAAGAAAAAAATACTTTGATATGGATAGTAGTGTTGTGTACGTTTGTGTGTTTCATTAAAAAGAAAAGAGTACTTTCATTGTCAAATTTGTTTGCATTGAGAATTGTGTTGCATTGAGTTTGTTTTGGCAATACCATTGGAAAAAACTTTCTCCTTACCATAGTTAGAATTCATTGAAAGAAAAGAACATTTCGTGCATGTAGCTAGGGTTTGCATTCTGTTTCCGATTATGTACTCACCTCATGAATTCACCTAACCGTCCAAGATAAAATTAATGGTAGAACTAAGTAAAATTTTGAGTAACTTGTGTGTAAATTAGAGATGTGTTCCGGCGTCGTTAAGCGTGGCAGCTGTCGTTACTTTCCAGCATTGTAGTCTGGGGGTATTGTAGTCTTCCACTTACATCGATATATTGAGCTCCTTCACGTACCCACTAAGTACCATAATCCGTACTTGGCGTATATCGAAGGGTGTATCACGTACTCGACATGTATATCGGAAGGTCTCGTGCCAACGGCTATGCATTAGACAACACCACTATGGATTTGAGCTCCCACGTACCTTGCATATATCGGGAGACACCTTTAGGATTCCTGAAACCAACCAAGTTAACCATTTGGCCATCTTGGCAAAGCAATACACCAAGAACAGCACTCGGGTAGATTAGCACGCACATACTGTCTAAGTAATCGGGTATGCAGGCAATGGTACGGTCCCAATCCTCCTTGCTGCATCATATTGTTGGACCCTGCAGTATATCGCGGTTTGCAATGCCTTGATAATCCTGTGAGGTTCCAGACTTTTGAATCCACTCTGTCACATAAGTTTGCTTGTTGCCTTAGTTTGAGTAGGTTTCTTGGACTGCTTTTCTTTTAGTATATCTTTAGGAGAAACGCTGTTCCGGCCTTTTTTGGCTGATTTTCTTGATACTCTAGTAGATTTTCCCTGGAGAAGGTCCCGTAGGATCTTGAACTTGCCACCCGAATTTCCCCTTAATCCTGAGGTTATTTTGAGGGTAAGAATGGATCAGCGTAACGCGGCCGTAGTTACTGAAGTAAGGAACCCCACTTTGAATGTTGGAGGGATTTTGTTTCCACAAACTCCTCCAGATTCACCCGCCTCTCATCCCACGCAGGATGAAGAAGCACACACCCCTACTTCTCGAAACCTTCCTCCTATCATCCCAGGAGAACTTGGATTGTTGGAACAGATAAACCAACCCCAGGACGACCCTGCTGCAGTTGTTGGTCCTTCAACAGCTTATTGGACATCTTCTACAGACCATCCAGTGGCTCATTTTTCCATCTCATCCTCATCCAATGAGACTACTCTGGAAGACACTTTAGCCTACTTTCGTGGCCAATTAGCTCACTTTCATTACATGGCTGAAAAGTGTCGACAGTCAAGTCTCCAACGATAGGTTGAAGACCCATCGTTACCCCCTTACCAACCCATCCCAGTTCATTCGATCTCTTTCAGATCACCTGAAGCACCCCACCACGTGACCACTAGTGAGACTGGTCAACCCTCGCAGGAGTCCAGTCCTGCACCTCAAGTGAACCAACTAGTGGAAGGACAGCGGTCCAACACACCTATCACTACCACAGTTACTTTACCGGTTCCTCCCCGACCTCAAAATTCGAGGGGAGGGTACTCCATTCCTACGGATTATCTTATTGGTTGTGAAGAATCTGCAATATTTAATTAATGCAAATACATGAGATATCAAAAATAATAGAACTCAGAATCACTTTTATATTGATCATGGGCCACTTTGAAGGAGCAACCTCCTTTGAGCAAGCTCAATACAATTAACTTCACAGTGCCTTCAATGACCTCAACACACACTTATATACTAAGTATATGCCCAATACTATGAGTCAAAACCATGGAACATATAATACTACGGGACAACTTACAAAGCATATGCGTCCAATACTATGGGCTAATATAAACTATGGATCAACAAATACTACGGGATGACTTACAAAGCATATGCATCCAATACTATGGGTCAATACTATGGGCTAATATAAACTATTGATCAACAAATACTACGGGACGACTTACAAAGCATATGCGTCCAACAACAATATACTAACATAGTAAAGAGAAGGGTTGACATGGGTTCCTAACATCCCCTTTTCCTTAGAAAAAGCTTTGTCCTCAAAGCTTTAGATGTGGAAATTGATGCAGAATCTGAAGGAGTGGGTCCCCTGTAGCATCCTCGAGTTGCATTCCAAGCCACTGGTGCCTTTTGAGTTTCAGGGAGGATTGCATGGAAGGTTGTAGATGAAGAAGAACCATATCAACGACATGAAAAGTGCACGCAGAATGGTGCTGATCGGCTTGTTGTTTCAGTCGAATTCTTGCCATGTGAAGATTGTCCTACATAATGAGAAGAAACTGATCGCGGTTTCGAAGAATTGAGCCAATTGCCTAAATTGGGGAGCTTCTAAAGGTGTATGGAAGAAGAACTGGCAGTGCCTTTCCAGAGACTGCTTCATATGGTTTCCTTTTAGATGTGGTATTATACCACTGGAGCGCTTCTAGGAAATCCATAGAAATAGTTGTCCAAATCTATGTAGGGATGGGAAAGGGTTCGAGTAGTCCCGAAAGGAGGGTCGTTTCACCCTTGTTGACCTGGAAAGTATCACAGTCAACCACCATCCGTTGAATTGTCATTTTCAATCCCTGCCAAAATAAGTTACATTATTATTGGTCATACGTTTTGAGGAACCTAGAGTGCCCTGCTGATGAAGAAGCATGGAGTTCATAGAAGAGATAGCCCCATTGAATGGATTGCAACCAATTTGGAACAAGCAAAGAAATAGTTGTAAGAGAAACTGGGTCATCAAATGTGCAAGAAGGAGTATCTGCCACCATACTGTCCTTACCCTTCTGGTAAGTGGTCGCATAGTCATAACCCATGAGTTGGAGAACCCATTTCAGGTGTGATGTGGAGGAGACCCGTTGTTCCAGGAAAGTTTCCAGACTCTGGAGATCAATCTTGATGCAGAAATAATTCCCCAATAGGGATGGCTGCCACTTTTGTACTGCATACAAAATAGCCATCATGTCCTGCTGAGATGTAGATGCGGCAAAATGCTTACCGGAAAGGTCTCGTGAAGGAGGCAAGCCCACTGGTGCAACAAAGACACCTGCATATCTATCCAAGGAAGTAGTGGAGACCGTTGGTGGGTGCATCTAAAGGGAATGGAGCTGAGCAATGACACCATGTGAATTCTTCTTAAGGATCTTTTCCAAGCAATGTGAACTGATGATGCAGAGAGACCCTGGTTGTAAGCCCATAAATTTGTGTTGTGTCCCATTGACTGAAAACTGCATCCAAAGTTCATCAAAATCCCATAAAATGGGGCCAAGTGTGCGTAACCATTGAACGCCCAAAACTACATCACATCCACTTAAGGACAAGGCAAACATGTCAAAGTGTAGGTTATAATCTTCCATAGAGATATGCACATTGTGACACTTCCCCTTGCAAGGTAAGGTGCCCCCATTCGCAACCATGACTTCAAAGTTGGAGTAAGGATGGACAAAACAATCAGCCTGTTTGGCAATCCGAGGGTCAATGAAGTTATGAGTGCTACCAGAATCAATGAGTATGGTAAGAGGGAGCTTCTTGAAGTATCCCCTGACCCGCATTGTTTGTGGGGTGGTGACGCCAGTTACAGCATGGAGAGAGATCTCAGGTGGGTCGTCTTGAGATGGGGTGTCAACAGGCGGGTGCTAGATGTCAACCTGAACATCTACTGTATCTAGAGCTTCTTCACCAAGTTCTGAGGCAAGCAAAAAATCCACATCCAAGATATAGAGCTTTTGTTGAACACATCTATGTCCCCGAGTGAATTTCTCATCACAATTATAACAAAGCCATTTTTCTCGACGTGCCTACATATCTGTTTCAGACAAATGCTTGATAGGAGTTGTTCGAGGAGCAGGCGTGATGGGAGGTCATTGGGAACCCATATTTGTGTAGGGAACAAATGTGGGTTTGGAGTGTTGTTGAGCTGCAATCTTGTCCTCTGCCAACTTAGCCAACCCTAGGACTTCCATCATTGTGTTGGGACAGAACATTTTGACCTCTGAGCAGATTTCATCCTTGAGACCACTGATAAAACAAATCCTGTAGAATTCATCGGACAATCCTTCTGTGTGATTGGCTAGTTTCTCAAATTCCATCTGATACTCTCTCACTGTGCCAGTTTGGTGAAGTTTAGTGAGTGCTCCTATGAATTCATCAAAATAACAAGGACCAAATCGTGACAAAAGGAGTTGGCAATAATCTGTCCAGTTTGGCTCGGGATGAGCTTTGATGTACCAACGATACCATTGAAGGGCTTCATATTCCAAATGAAAGGATGCAAGTGGAACTTTCTAGACATCAAAAGTATTATGTAGACTGAAATATTTTTCTACTTGGTATTTCCATCCAATCGAATCAGTACCATTGAAGCGAGGAAAATCAAGCTTCGACCCACAAAAATTGTTGGAAGAAGAGAACCCAGTGGCTGCAAAATATTCTGGCTGTCGGTTATTGTTCATGGTTGAATGCTGAAGATGGAGGATGAGAAATTTTTCCTCCAAATCTTGGAGTTTTGTTTGAATGGCTGCAAGTGCTTCCTCCATGGTTTTTGCTCCTGTGTGAGTGACAACCATAACCAGGATTTTTTTTTGTGTGGGGGAGGGGGGGAAATGGATAGAAAAACACAAACACAAGCTTATTTAGTAAGGGGAAAATTGATTTGGGAAAAACTTGGAGGGGTAATTGGGGTTTGACTAGGTTTTCGACACTTTCTGAGGGACAGAGAAGCAAAAAATGAGGATTTCAGAAGCGGGAACTCTATGGTAAAATTTGAAGGCAATCGGGTGAAAATTGAAGAAGTTATGGCAAACCCTAAAAATAGACAAATGTGGGATTTCTGGTCTTGGAAAGTGGAATTTGGGATAGGGTCTTCAGGAATGAAATATGCAGAATGGGATTGCAGGGATGTCAGTGAAGTTTCAGGGAAAAGAGAGATGAAACAAGGGAGATATGGCCGAAAAACAGAATTATATATATATATATATATATATATATATATATATATATATATATATATATATTTCCAGAAATGGATTGGCAACAGCGGCGCGGAAGGGATCCATAACAAATGGATCTGCAACGACATGGAAGGGATCGAAAACGGTTGGATCTGAAATGGTGACTGGATCTGGAAAGACTTTCAGAATAGATCTGAAACGGATGGATCTGGAGTGGAAGTGATCAGCAACAGTTCAGCAGAAAATAGATATAGACCCCATGTATGTACGGCTTCCTAACAGTTCAGGTGTTTCACTCGACCACCAATGTTGTCTGACGGCTTGCGTATTGGGGCAGTACCCCTCACTCCACGGCTCAAGTAAAACTGATAACTACTTTGCCACAAACGATAGCTCTTGGTTTACCTCATAGGTGGGAACTAGTCAATCAGGTAGGGGTCGTTGCCCTTTTCGCTAGCAGGTCCTCTCAATGGGCCAGCTACTTTGGGGTTCCTGTGATACTCCTTACAATGAGTTTTAGGGCTTATGCTCAAGTACTTCCCACAGTTAAGCGGATAAGGATTATTCCCAAATCCGAAGCTGCAACAAATGCGAAAAAAAAAATTGTTAGAAATTCCACCCAACAAGCCCAAGAAAGTGCTCTGATACCAGATGTGAAGAACCTGCAATAATTAATTAATGCAAATACATGAGATATCAGAAATAATAGAACTCAGAATCACTTTTATAATGATCACGGGCCACTTTGAGGGGGCAACCTCCTTTGAGCAAGCTCAATACAATTAACTTCACAGTGCCTTCAATGACCTCAACACACACTTATATACTAAGTCTATGCCCAATACTATGAGTCAAAACCATGGGACATATAATACTATGGGATGACTTACAAAGCATATGCGTCCAATAATATGGGTCAATACTATGGGCTAATATAAACTATGGATCAACAAATACTACGGGACGACTTACAAAGCATATGCGTCCAATACTATGGGTCAATACTATCGGCTAATATAAACTATGGATCAACAAATACTACGGGACGACTTACAAAGCATATGCATCCAACAACAATATACTAACATAGTAAAGAGAAGGGTTGACACGGGTTCCTAACATTGGTAATGTTATTACCACGGTAGCCAGTCAACAACTCACATTGGTTCAACCTTTGAATAGTGGTCAAACTGTTGTGGCTGGGGGGAAACCCCCGTTTCCTAACCAGAATGCAGGTAGTGGAGTCCCTAATGGACCTTCCATTGGACCTACCCAACCCGCTAGACCATCCACCATGGGATTATCTCATGTTGGGGGGCCGTCAAATGTAACTCAACCCTCATGGAGTCAAGCATATCTAGGTTCTGTTAACCCAGTGTCAGGCCAACCTAATCCTGGAAATGCACCATACGGGATACCTTATCCCGGGAATCCTTACACTCTATGGCGGCAACAACCTGTGTTGCAACGCGGACCTCAACCGATTATCCCTCCAGTACCACCACCCCCGATCGGTCCTCCCCCACCTCCTGTTGGAGGCGGCGGGCCCTCACCTAACATTGGCAGAGGCCCACCTTATTTTACCTACAATGCCCCTCACCCCTCTGGCGGTGGCAAGAATGGTACACCACCTCCTACAGACAGACGCGGCGGCGGACCACCTTATCATGGTGGTGGAGGACATTTCCTTTCGGGTGGCGGCGGTGGTCCCCCACCCCCTCCAAGAGGAGGTAGTGGAGGACCTAATTACTATGGTGGTGGCGGAAACCCTCATCCTTCTAGCAACGGAGGTGGTGGAGGCCCCCACCCATCTGGCAACGGAAGTGGTCCACCACCCCCTCCAGGCGGAGGCTGTGGTGGGCCACCTTATTATGGTTATGGACACCCACATCCTCCCGGTGGTGGCGGAGGACCTCTGCCTCCTCCCGGCGGCGGAGGTGGACCCCCACCTTGTTGGAATGGACCACCTTATGGTGGCGGACCTCCTTATGGTTTGGGCAGCACACCCCCCTACAGTCATTTTGATCCTGGCACACCTTACGATCAGTTTAGTCCTTACACGCCATATCCGTATTATCAATACGCGCAGCCTAATCCACAAGTGATCCACAGCTGCCCTTTTTGGCTACTTTGGACCTACCTAATCTCTCTTGTTTAACCAACGACCCTATTTACCATGGATCTAACTGGA
Organism: Larix kaempferi; assembly: GCA_027924585.1. Taxonomy (NCBI): domain Eukaryota; kingdom Viridiplantae; phylum Streptophyta; class Pinopsida; order Pinales; family Pinaceae; genus Larix; species Larix kaempferi. The sequence continues at coordinate 5,263,802 of BSBM01000336.1, forward strand.
CACCGATTCCAGTGAAACTTCTGTCTGATATCCCCAAGTTTGATGGCAAGCCAGGTGAAGACCCCAAGAACCACATGATGACATACCATTTATGGTGTTCATCTAATTCCTTAATGGACTATTCAATTCGTCTTATATTGTTCCAAAGGACTCTCACCAGTTCGACTGCCAAGTGGTACATTGAGTTGCCACCACACTCTTTTCCTGATTTTGGCTCTCTTGCTATGAACTTTTTGATGCATTTCCAGCTGCCTATATGGTATGAGACTGGTACTGAGCTTTTAACCTCACTCCGTCAGAATACTGCCACTCACATTTCAGATCCTATCCATAGGTGGCAAAGGAGACGACGTCTCATTAAAGCTCACATTCCATATCAGCTCCTAGCAGACTGGTTTACTAAATCACTTCTTCCCACCATAGCGAAAGATGTTTCCATGCAAGGTGCTGTCACCGAAAAACAAGCCATCGCGAGTACTCATCTGTTAGACCTGGTCTACACTCAGTCTGGCACTTTGTTCAATATTTTTCCTGATGCACCCCAGGACGTTAACGATCCCACGAAACCACATAAGGGACCCCAAGTTGATGGGATCATAGGTTCCCTTACCACCCAGCCTGCTATTACTGAAGAGGTGAATTCTGTTCAATCAGCTTCAGCTCATAAGTTTAATGGCAAAAAGAAGAACAAGGGGAAACCCAATAAATATTCTGCCCAGCAGGAACCAAAGAGCACTACTGACGATACTAAGCAGAAAAGGAAACTGAAGTATCCTTGTCTATTGTGTGGAGAAGACCATTTCTCCAAAGAGTGTCCCCATAGAGACGAAGTGCAAAAGTTTCTTAGGGGTAAACCGACTCCTGTAGTCCTCAACGATCTGTTTCCTACTCAAAACCAGTAGATGATTGCTCAAACCCCCCAATCCCAGGGGGAACCATCCAATACCGCGCATGTTCTCATGTTGCGTAACGAGGCAATCAATTTAACTACTCGCTCGTGATCTTACGAACAGGTCCCTTCGAAGGAATCCATCGGAAGTAATGTTGAAAAAGCTTCTGATTCCTTAATCGATGTAACTGGACCATCGACTTCTCTTACCATAGAGAGACCCTCTCTAGATTCGATATTACGTCCGCCCAAGAGTACGATTCGAAAAGTTGTTTTCAATCATAATGCTCATGCGGCACAAAATTACAATATCGTAGAGGACTTGGCACAAGCTCCTTGCGCAATGTCTACCCTGGAAGTTTTGCAGAATTGTCCCAATCAACACAAAACTCTCCTTGCAGCTATTGGTGCAGTTGACCCAGATTCCTCGAACACCATCATGTTCTGAGTTGACAACCTTAAGCCGAGGCTCTCACACCAGCTCGCATTCCAAGTTACTGCAAACCTTGTTGGGAAGATTGTCCATCGCACTCTTTTGGACGAAGGAGCCTCCATTTCTGTCATGTCCATCGCTTGTTGGAGAGCCATTGACTCCCTCAAATTGAATCATTCTCCTACCATGTTGAAAGCATTCGACGGGCGTGGCTTTCAACCTCATGGGCTCTTACAAGCTCTTGCAGTTGAGTTGGGCGGAAAGACTGTAACCATTAATGTGGAAGTGGTCTCAGCCCCGTTAGATTATAATCTCTTGCTTGGTCACAATTGGTTCTATACCATGCAGGCGGTAGCCTCTTCAGTGTTCTGCATAGTACAATTCCCCCACCAAGGAGGAATTGTTACTATCGATCAGTTAGATTTTTGTACACTGGACGCCACTACTCATCCTGGTGACCATGTTCCTTCCATTGGATAGATTTCAAAACAGTATGAGAGTGTAGAGGTTGGCCTATTGAAATATTCATCTCTCATGGGCGTTTTTCCAACTACGGACCCCCCTAATCATGTTGCTATGGTGAACCTGATCTCCACTAAGATTTTATCTCACTCAAACGATGCTTGGCTTGTACTAGATGAAGCCACAACACACCTGTTTGTAGATATGATGCCTCCTTCACCAGCTGAACACATTTATGAGGCTATCCAATCAGCGTCGAAGGACCATTTAACCATGGCCTCCCCATCCTGTTCTCTATGACGAACGTCCTCTCTACCTGATCTCTTACTTCGGACTTTTCATTCAGACGAGTCCATCATGGAAGTAAAGAATATCGACGACAGTCCGTGGGATGATCTCCATCATAGGTCATCTTTTCTTCCTCCTTTGGAATACATAGAGAACAACATCCATACCCTCTTTCCACCAGATATCTACCCATCACCTCAGTCCCCCATCCTTACATGTCTTACGGACACGGAGGCCACCTTGGCCAACATTGAGCCAACCACCCCGGTAGACATCTCAATGAAACCAGGTATAGTGGAACACATTCGCATAGGCCAGAAGTGTTCCTCTGAAGAAATCGTTGTTAGCACGACCTTGTTCAAGCAATTTCGAGGCGTGTTTGCTTGGTCCTATGAGGAGATTCCTGGGATAAACCCCGCAATTGTTTCTCATGAAGTAAAAACCTATCCCAACATCAAACCTGTACGTCAAAAGTTGCGACCGGTACACCCCCGGAAGACTGCAGCAATAAAGGCAGAAATTGAAAAGCTCTTAAAGGCTGGCTTTATTTATCCTATCCCATTGACGGATTGGGTCTCAAACGTCGTTTTTGTGAACAAAAAGCAGGGCACCATTCGTGTCTGTGTTGATTATCGGGACCTTAATCGGGCTCATCCAAAAGACAACTACCCAACCCCCTTAATTGACCAGATCATCAACAACTATGCCGGAAGCGTCATCTTCTCATTCATGGATGGCTTTTCTAGTTACAACCAAATTGAGATCAACCCAGCCGACCAACATAAGACGGCCTTCATCTGCCCATGCGGTACATTCGCTTATCGCAAGCTCCCATTTGGCCTTAAAAATGCTAGCGCCACGTTTCAGCGGGCTATGTCGTATGCCTTCCACGATATTAAGGACTTTGTGGAACCCTACTTGGACGATCTCCCTGCTCATTCAAAGCAGCATGAGTTCCACATTAATCATCTAATGGCCATTTCCTCAGATGCAGACGGTACAATATCCGCCTGAATCCTCACAAGTGTATCTTTTACGTTGAGTCTGGACACCTCTTAGGATTTATCGTCTCGAAGGATGGGATCCGCATTGATCCCTTAAAGTTGGAGGCCATCATCAACCCACCACCCCTGACTGATGTTACAGAACTTCAAAGTCTCCAAGGGAAGGTGACTTACTTAAGACGTTTTGTGTGCAATTTCGTGGAGAAAACTCAGGGCTATATGAGACTGCTTAAGAAGGATGTCCCGTTCATTTGGGACGATCAAGCTCAAAAATCCTTCGACAGTATCAAACATGCCATCATGCATGCCCCTATGCTCCAACCGCCTAATTATTATCGAGATTACATCCTATATCTCGCTGCTTCTGCTACCACTATTGCCATGGTTTTGGTACAGGAGGATCAAAAATCTCAGGAACATGTGATATACTATGCAAGTAAGGGTCTAACTGACGCTGAAACTAGATATTCACATGTCGAAAAACTTGCTTTCGCGGCAGTCATTGCCATCCAGAAGAACTATCACTATATTTTGCTCTGCACCACCATTATCATTGCCGACTCGAACCCCATGTACCAAGTACTGACACGTCAGGTGCTTGGGGGAAAGTATTCACGCTGGATTGTGATATTGCAAGAATTCGATTTTCTTTTCGAGAAAGCTAAGTCTAAGAAGTCTTTGGTGTTTACCAAGCTTATTTGCGACCTTCCCTGTCCTGATGCAAAAGTTGAGCACAATGACTCATTTCCGGATGAATCATTGTTTCTCATCAGTATGACTGACCCCTGGTATGGAGATATTTTGTTGTATCTTCAAACCCAATGCTTTGATCCTCAACTTTCTCGCGACAACTGTCGTAAGATTCATCGCCATGCAAATTATTATTTAATCATCAATGATACTTTGTATGGTCGATTCAATTCTTCGACATTGTCTCACTCATGATGAGGCTGAACGCATTCTGAATGACTATCACACTGGCGCATGTGGCAGTCATCTCTCTGGAATGGATACAGCCTAGAAGATTTTGTGCGTAGGATATTACTGGCCTACTATCTTCAAAGATTGTATTGAGGCCGTTAAAAAATCTCCTCCTTGCCAACACTTCCCGATGAAGAAGCACACTCATCCCGCCCCACTACATCCGGTTATTGCCGTTGGCCCATTTGCAAAATGGGGCATCGATTTTATGCATTGTAAGCCTACCTCGGCCGGGGGCCATAGTAACATCATCGTAGCTGTGGATTACTTCACAAAATAGGCCGAGGCTATGCCTACATACCAAAACGATGACAAAACCGCCGCACTCTTCATGTTTAATCATGTGATAGCATGGTTTGGAGTTCCGCAGGCCATAGTTACTGATCATGGTTCCCACTTTCAGAACCATATGGTTGATGAATTGAGCAATAGATTGGGTTTTCTCCATGAAAACTCGACACCCTACTGCCCACAATCCAATGGACAGGTCGAGGCAATTAACAAGGTCTTGAAAACTATGATCCAAAGGATTGTAGGGACACAAAAGTCCAACTGGCATAATATGCTCTTTTCATCATTATGGGCCTACCGAACTACTGTTAAAACTGCCACAGGCTTCACTCCCTTCCAATTGGTATATGGATTGGAGGTTGTTCTGCCGATAGAATGCGAAATCCCATCTTTACAGCTCGCGGTCGAACTTCTTCCTAACATTACTGCTGAGGAAGAACATCTCTTGCACCTAGCAAAACTTGACGAGTCTCGTCGAGATGCCACTCTTGCTAATGAAGCACATAAGAAACGCATCAAGGCCCAATACGATAAGTCGATTGAACCTTGTATCTTTAACGAGGGTGATATAGTCCTCACTTATGACCAGAAACACGATAAACTAGGAGCAGGGAAGTTCGAGTCCATGTGGCATGGACCCTACATTATAAAACATGTGTTGGAAAAAGGTGCCTACGAGCTTGAAGATTATGACAGAATCTCTTTAGGTGAACCCCGCAATGGGCTTTACATGAAGAGATACTACGCTTGATCTCTCATGCATAGAATTGCTTGTATATACTATACGTGACATGTTTTTGTGTGGTGTGACACATTTTTCGAGTGTCTTTTGATCTTGTTTCCACTTCTCATACCATGTTCTGTCTACGCGTGTAGATGGCAACGTGCTATGGATTCACGGACGGTGCTAGCAGGAATACCCTTCACCTTGCTTCGGTAGCCTGGGTACTATATTCCCCAACAGGTGAGCTCGTTAGCTTAGGAGGAAGTTGCCTACGATTCGCAACCAACAATGCCGCAGAATATCAGGTAGTAATCGGAACCCTAGCAGATGCCATTTCCTTGGGTATGAACCACATTGTCATCCACATGGATTCTCAATTAGTGGTTTCCCATCTTAACCGGGTCTATGCCATCCGTGATTCCACCTTACTCCGTCTCTTCAGACGAGTATGTCTCCTAGAAAGGTCATTTGAATCTGTTCAATACCTGCACATTCCACGAGAGTTAAACACACTTGCTGACTCGATGGCCAATTTCATTTTGGATTGGTACATTGCACATACATAACATCCATAATATGTAAAAGCATTAACAACATGTAAATATAATGTAGAGAAGCAAACATATAAACAAGATCACATCACTAATCATTTGAAGAACACATAATGTATAAACCGTCGATAATGTATATATATATAAATTGCTCAAAAGTAGTGCTGGTACAAAATTTGAAGCACGATGGCTTTCAGTAAGTCTCTACAAAAATCTGAAGCATCATAGCTTTCAGTAAAGTACAAAAATCTAAGGCCTCTAAGCTCTCAGTACAAGTATAAAAGTGCAATCAGGCTGGACGCCTGACCCGTACACCACCCCTGCCTCTAACGGCTCTCTAACGCTAGGTGAGAAAGTAGTCTACAATACGAGCCACCTTGCGGAGTAAGGAGTTGAAGTGCACAGATGCTCCCACTCCAAATCTCTGCATGGGCCTCGGTAGGTCGTCGATGGATGGCTCTGGTACCTCCACAGTCATCCTGGATAGGTTCCGGTACACCTCCATCTCCTCGACGGCAGGATGGGCAACTGCAGGAACCACTACCTCCCCACCTCTGTCTCTCCTCGCCAGAAGAGAGATACCTACTGGTCACACAAGACCCACATCTGCACACACATATAATGTACTTGTCAACACTACATAAAAAAAATATATAATTCATAAAACTAAAAAATACAAGGGTTTTGTTCTTACCGATCTCACCCCACACTGCACCCTCTGGCAGCACCAAGTCGGGATCCTCTCAAAAGTCCGTGCCACCTTATGGGAATTCCTTGACCATAAGTAACTAGCCTTCCAACCAGCTAAAGAACTCAGGATCAAAACTGATGATGGGACCCCCACAATGGCGGGTCATCACCTCTGCCCACCTGAGCATTTGTGGATCTCTCCGATCCTTGTCATCCAGTACCACTTGCGAGTGCAAGAGAGGAACCCGCTCCAAGAGGAACGATACTATGATCGATCCGTATCCAAACTGCTTGAGCTCCCTGTGCCGACACTTGGTCAGGTGAGCTCGGATGTTGGCGAGGAGACCCTCGCACCAGTTGAAGACCATGGGAGACATTAAATCTTCCACATATAACATTTGAGTCCGAGTAGCCGTATGTGGAGCTTGGCTACCCACCACCCTGGTAATAGTGAGCAGTATGGTCCTCAATGGACGACTCACCACATCTCTGATGAGTATCTTCCCGCTGGAAGGACGAGAAGAAGCTATGCATTGTTGTGCCACCATGTCCTCCACTATATGATCACTGGCCCGTGTCCCAGTGAGTTGTACAGTGTCCCCTCTTCGAGACAAACTGGTCAGAAAGTAGATATCCTCAATATCAATTGTGAGGATATGCTCACCTATAACAAAGTATTGTTGGGTCGCATCCCAACTCTGGAACATGTGTGACAAGAACAGGATCTAGGCTCTCATCCCCTGTATCTCGAAAAACTTGAGCAAACCACAGTTTCTCAAAGCAGCCACACATCGTGGATTGTTTGCGGCTTGCTCATCTTCCACTTCATGTTGTCTTTCTCGCCACTCTAACACCATCTTTGCTTGCTAGTAACCTGCCAAAAGGAGCATTTAAAACATGTTAGGTCCTTTCCCAACTTGCACAAACTCATTTTTTGGGATATTTTTGATGTTTGAGTTGTGGGTTTCCGCCATCGCAGCTCACCTTCAGGTACAGGGCGACGTCATCGCAAGTCCCATTTTCGAGGCTTGCGACGACTCAGGCTCGTCGCATGTCCCGAAAGGGCCACTTGCGACGAGCCGAGGGCGCAGTGGCCCCTCCCCAAATCATCAAAAAACTCAAAAAATGAACAAAAATTGAAAAACTAAACCACTGGAAAGTTTCAAGACAAGATTTAGGCCTACCTGGTCCGGATGGCTGGTGAAATGGCGGATCGTAGCTCCCAAAATCGACAGAGGAAGTTTTGGCTCCAAATTGGCAATTTGAACAATGTTTCTATTTTTGGCCCATATTTCTATTTATAGAATAGAATGGAATATTCATTTTCAAATATTTTGATGCTTTTAGGCCATTTACTATAATTTCAACCGTTTGTCATTATATTTGGGGTTATTTGACACTTTCTCTTGTGTACAGGAGTCATAAAGTGGTATTTTGTAGTGTTTCTCGCATTACCAACGGTAATTACAGGTATGAACACTCCTTTGAATGTTTTGTCATTATTATTTTTGGTTAAGTCATAATTATTGCATGAGGATGAGTTTACTCTTCGTTTCTTCTCATACTCACCAAATCATCAGAACAAGTACCGAGTTATGATTTATCACTTTTCCGGGCTCGTTAAACTTCCACGGAAAATGACACCCTCGGAGTCCATAGTTAAGCTCTTTTCAGACTCCCTAAAATTGAGAAGATTGCCAAGCAAACTTGTCACGTTCACACTTGTTAAAGTATTTGAATGGTCGTCTTCTTGGTGATGGTTTACCCTTTTTCGGACTAGGGGGCACTAATTACGAAAAAGGAATACTCCAACCAATCATGACTGGAAGATTCCTCTCCTGCGTTGTTTTACCTTTTTTCAGGCGATGAGGCTAACTTTACGAAAAAGGACCGTTGGATTCTTCTTTAGTTCTTTTCAGACTCTCTAAATATGAAATGATGACCGAGTTTTCCTTCTATGGACTCGTTAAATTTTCACATTGAAGGGCCCGTCATGGGACGAACCCCTCCTATCATAGGTTCGGAAAATATTTGGGATTGGACTCATCTATGAGATGAGCTATATCGAACATCTAGTTACCCTCATCAAGCTCATAAAAAACACATGACGTACTGATCGTTCATGACGGGGAAAAAAGAAAGTGTTTGTGTTACATACCTTAGTGGCAGTATATAGTCGTTCTTGAAAATGGCACTCATCTGCATCTGCATACAGTACTTGGGTCATCTGTTTGTCTTTGAGTCCCCGCTTACTTTCTGAGTCTTGTTACTCCTCTGAGTCATTTGGAGAAAGCTTCCACTATCAGTTGCATTAGAAGTTTGCATCATTCTCATGTCAATACTGCCAATTCATGCCATGCCCATGTTCAAGAACACATTCATCGCTCATCATTTTCAGTCATTACACACGTCGTCATGCCATTGTTACTTTGAGTCAGTCTCATGCGTTATTGTACCATCCGATCCACTCTACACATCTTTTGTCATGTTTCATGTCGATTGATGGGGGAACCATTATGGCCCTCCTTCGACGGATTCATCCTTGTCGACTTCAACTCATCATCCAAGGATTGAATCTAAAAACCAATCAAGTACCTTGGTCCTACATGCCTCAATGGCAAGTCACCTCGCTTTCATCATGAGTTTACATCATTGACTCTTGATTGAAAATTTTCATCTTGCATTCAACGTCAACTCATTTATTCATGCTTGATGATATGTACTGTGATACCTTGGGAATCATTGACATTAATGGTGATCTCCCTCGCACTTGTTAACGGTTTACATCAATGACCGGTAATCAAGTGGTTTCTACCATGTTTGACGTCAAGACATTTGTAATCACATGGATAGATTCGTATCATTGCGGGTTCAGCTTGAAGACCCTGTGGAGTCATGTTTTTACCCAGGTTGCGATGGAGTTTGTATTGAGTCATATTACACAGATCCACTTTTGTATTGGTCGTGGCTATGTTATCATCTCATCATGGATCTATGCTTGTGTCTAGTAGCCATGATTGTGTTTAGTCGGTCATTACTCCCATGGATCTGCAATGTATTGGTCGACAACCATGTTGTACTAGATATGAGTTGTCAGTTCAGAGTCAGTTGTACTGCAACAACGTCCTTCATCCGACAAGTCTTTTGCCATTTTTTCTATCAAAGCACTTCACCTGTACATCCTTAAAAGCTTCATGCTTTGGGGGGCATTCTGTTACACCTAAAATCTACCCATCATCATGATTTAGTGTATACATCCCTAAAGTCACCTGGACCAAGTGCTCATTTGGGAGGATCTGTACTCAGTTTGTACAACCTTTTGAGAGGTCGTCACAGGTTGTACACTAGCAACATGCGAAGTCGCAGGTCCTCCATAGCAAGGTGCGACAAGGTCTGTTAATGGGAAAAAATAGCCATTTAGAGATCTTTCTTGAAATTTTCCCATTTGGGGGATTATCCCTGATCTCTTCGAGAGCTGGTACTCGACCCCTAACTCATTGGGAAGATCCCCTATTTCTCTTCTACCATCTCTCAACCTATCCTATCCATAACCTCATCCACTTAGTCCTATATAAACGAGTCTCACTCCCATACCAAAGGGAGGAAGACTATGGTATCTACATGCTGGTGAAATCTCTCTTAGGACACCTTCACTCACCTCTTGGAGAATTCATGCTTCCTTGGAAGAGCTTGGCAATTGGCTTATCTGGAGAAGAGATGCTATGTTAAGTCATTGGTTGTAGTTCTATATCTCTATCATGTACTCCTCTATTTGCAGTAAAACAAATGCTTTCCACCAATATCGTTCTTATGTGTAATGATGTTGTGTTGTTTACCTGCTTAACTGTTTACATAGATCTCTTATTGTGTAGATGCTCTTTACTCGTTTCTCTTTTCTGTGTCTTGACAGGTCTTGCAGCTTGGATCTAACGACCGTGAGGTGTGGAGCAACATTCGAGAGAAAGGATAGCGAATCCAAGAGGTAAGACGTCTAGTACTTGATCCTTAAATAGATCTAGGAAATGTGTTTGTAGTATGTTCTATTTGTTCTAGACTTGCATTGAGCTAGGGAGATCCTGTTCGCCTCTGGTCGAGTGGATTGTCCAGTAACAATATGGACCGTTTCTAGTGTTGACCTCCGTATGGGAGGATATCATCATCGATTTTTTGCTGGGATTACCGAAGACACATCAAGGAAATGACTCCTTCTTTCTGCTAGCAGAAATTTTTTCCAAGGTGGCGCACTATATTCTATGTCAGAAGACAAGTGATGACATAGGTATTTTGTTCTATTTTTCAAGGAAGTTGTAAGGTTGCATGGGTTTTCGAAGAGTATCACTTCATATAGAAATACCAAGTTTATGGGTCATTTCTAGAGAACCCTCCGAAAGAAGCTTGACACAAAACTGTAGTTCAGTACTGCATACCATTCACAAAATGATGGACAGATTGAAGTCTTGAACAAAAGCTTGGGAAATTTGTTGAGAAGTTTGACCGTTGATCAACCGAAGCAGTGGGAAAATGTGTTGGAGCAGGTAGAATTCACTTACAATAACTCATTGAAACGATCGATGGGAATGAGTCCATTCTAGATTGTGTAAGGAATAAAGCTACATGGAGTATATGACTTGGATGACTGCCAATGGGAATGCAGAAAAGTGCAGACACAAAATTGTTTTCTGACCACATGAAGGAAGTGCACGAGAAGGTGATGCGACAACTGGAGAAAAGAAACGTGGTGTACAAGTTGAGAGCCAAAAGGAAGAGATGATTGTATTCATTTGCATAAGGTGACTTAGTATACACATACTTGAGGAAGGAGAGGTTCGCTAGAGGAACATACAACAAGTTGAAGCTGAAGAAGATTGGTCCGTGAAAAATATTGAATATTTTAAACAATGCATATGTGTTGGAAATTCCAAAGGAGATGGATATATCACCGATGTTCAATGTTTCTAACCTGTATAAGTTTGAACAAGGGTTGACGAGTGGGATTGAGATGATGAATGATTGGAAGGGATAGATACTAGTCCAGCCGATAGGAGAGGTCACAGAAGTGCTCGATGAGCATGAAGTCATGAATACCAAGAGTTAGAAGAGAAAAGAATATTTGGTTTAGTGGAAGAATCAATATTTAGACCAGGCGACCTAGATTTCAGGAGACAAGGTTGAGGAATTGCAGAACTACTGAAAAATTTCTTTTCGACTCGAGGATGTTGATGCAGGGGCATCAAGTCCCAAAATTAGAAGTCATAGATAGATGACCGAAAGGCCCCGTAGGATAGTCGACTGCCTCCAAGAATAAGACGATAGCCAATGAGAGGTAGTGATGTAGTCACGAATATTCCAAGCCAATGTGGTCGATGACAGTCAACAAGATGGGGTGAAGATGGTTAAAGGTCATGGTGAACAAATGGAGAAGAATTTGTGGAACCAACGACGACAAGTATGACTGTCGACTGAGAAAGTTAGAGTCACAAGAAAACAAGTCATTGGAATAGTTGGAACAGTTGAAGAATCACTTATGGTGGTAGTTGCAAGATTCCAGGTGGAGCAATCTAATGAAGAGGGCCACGTGAAGTATTTAATGCAGTATGGTCATGCCTATAAGCAAGGAAAGCTTTTGGAGGATGAGCCGAGTGGACTAAGTTCAAGTCACACATATAAATATTAGTTCATGCTTATGGAAAGGGACTTTTTCCTAGAACCTTTTGGGAGAGACCTTCATAGCGACTTGAGGATGCAAAATTCCCTCACGCCTGTGTATGTGCCAAACGTTGTAACATTCGATGTTCATTTCGACTAATTCGAGCATACACTTGTGTTGTATTTACCTCTATAAAGAGATTTCACCATTCAATTGAAATCCATAATTCTTGGAAATCATCGTGTTTGTGTGTGTTTCCTTTGTGTAACTATGAAAGTGGTCCAACCTAGGTCATGTCTGCATTAATTTGTATCTTTTTAAATATTTAGTAGGAACCAACCTACTATTACAATATTGCAAGCACCAACCTATTGTTCTAAGATTTCCAAGCAGCAAATTGTTGGAGACACTAATCTCCTCAGCTGAGAATGAACTCATTGTTACAATATTTGTAAGCACCAACTTGATGGAGACACCAATCCCCTGGGCTAAGCACCAACTTAGCCAATATTGTGTAGGAACCCACTTACTTTCTATGTATCTATCAATGGATTCAATATTGTGTTTTTGCTTACTTCTAGTCTTTCCTCCACAAAGACTGTCTTGTTGTGTACTGCACTTCAAAAAAACACATCTAAATCCTATGCACCAGTTTTTCTTTTGTGTTGCAAAACAATTCTAACTTGTGTACATCAATATTCCTTCTTGCATTGTTGAACTCTGCTATATTATGTTCTATTGTGCACAGTATTACTATCACACTTTATGATGTCACACTCTAGTCTACGCAATATTATTGTCACACTCTGCACTATCCCACTCTGTTCTTTGCAAAATTACTTTTGCACTCTGGGATGTCACAATCTGCATTGTCACACTCTTCTTTGTGCAATATTACTATCACACTCTGCACTATCACACTCTGTTATGCGGAATAAAATACTCATTATTGAGTTCTTATTTGCACAAGACAACCCTGACTACTACATAATCTTTAACTTATGTGTTGCATTTGCACAAATTCTATATTTTTCAACTTCTCCGCGGCCTTTAGCTTCTGCACAGCTTCAACTTTTGCATAAAAACACTAGTCTTCCTATTTACAAGGTGCTCCTTCTTCCTTTGACCACTTTAGAAACCCTAAGAAATACCTTCAAAATAATTTCATCAAGAATATCTTCAAAACCTCAGAAAACAGATTCAAAACCATCTTCAATCCCTAGAAGGCCTTCCTCTTCCATAAGTGTGCACCTTTTTCAAAGCTCCATCATTGGATGAATGAATAAATAAATAATGGTAGTGTTCGACTTATTTATACAAGTCTTAAATCACTTTCTGGGATGACATAAAATTGTCCAATATCTTGGTAGGGACAACCTAACATTATGGTTAGGTTTAATTTACAAATTATTTCATATCTTCTCATTCCAATGGATTTACAAGGACTTTCATATACCATTGGAAACGTATCGAAATAATTTTTCCAACCATGTAACCTATACTCAAATTTGAACTAGATATATAGAGTAAAAAATTCTGCAAAGAGAGTATCCAAACTAGAGATCAAAAATAATATTTCCAACAACCTTCATTTTGCAATCTATATCTATAGTCTACCTTTGTCCTTAACATTAATGAACACAATATATCCTTTCCTTTGAAATCAATGAATAAAATACTTCCAACAATTTGTAACTTTACCAGGACAAGGCAATGGCCAAATTATTCATTGTTCAACCCATATGTCTTTCTATTTAAAGAGTACAATTCTTTAGAGAATGACAAAACAAAGCCTAAAAATCACACAAAAGAATTGAAATACATTTAAACAAATTTGTTAGTATTGTTCCAAATCAACGTTTGAATGAACATTAAATTTACACTTAATCAACTTTCGAAAATACATACATTTAATCCATGAACCCATAATGAATTGCGATTTAAAATTTATAAAAAATTTAGTACTATTAAATATTTTAGATATATATGTTACTATTTTTTGTCATTTATATTTGTAACATTTTGTATATGTTGCTTATATCATTTAGGTATAACTACCCAAACACATTATTATAGAAATTCACTTCATACATGTATTGAGTAGATAGCTAAAAATATATGTGTAAATCAATAAATATTTGTTTTTCCGAATTAATATTGTTTATTATATGTTGAAGATGTCATCGTCAGTTCACACTTGTTTTTTTTCCCATGAAAATAAACTTATATTTGTTATTAATTGAGAAATCAAAATATACATTTAGGAGCCTTTGATGCTATAACCCAAACCACTAAAGTGTGCAATTCATATAAGGCTTTACAATCTTTTGACTATGTACTGAAACATTACAAACCCTCCAAAGAAAATAGGCCTTTACAAAGTTGTTCAGTATCTAACCAAATAGTACTGAAAGAAAGTTTAGTGAATAATCTAATGTACTACTAAGGAGATGCAATTTTCAATGAATTCCTAAGAGAATAAGGTTCTTTTTAAATAAAATTAATTTAGTATATAAATTTCATTAGATTATTTTAAATTAAAAAAAAAAAAAAAAAAAAAAAAAAAAAACAAATTCAAAATAAAAAAATTATAAATGAAACAACAATCAACAATAACATGAAAAGACATAAATATACATGAACGACATCAACATGATATACAATTCATTTAAAATGCATTTTATAAATGAAACATGACACATAATACATTTTATAAATGAAACAACACCAATATAACATGAAAATTCATAAATATAAATGAACGAAATCAACATGATACACAACTACATCAACATCAACAAGATGTGAAACAATCATAATATATGCACAATAATATCAAAATCATAATATATGTAAAATATACAATTCAAGTCAAATATAAAATTCATATATATACATGTGCTTAATAATTGCTACGATCTAGTGGGTTCACCACCAGAACTAGAGGCATCAGTACCTCCAACAGTAGAGCCAGAGGCATTAGTACCTCTTCTAGATACAAATGTAGAAAGAAACATTTGAATCTCTCTGTGAGGATCTATATCACCCAATGGAGCTATTGTATTTATCAAATTGATTGATAGTGTAGTAGGTGGTGGTGGGTCGATTGGATGAGAAGGATATGGAAATCGATCTACTTGGTGTGGAGGATAGGGTGGGTGATTGACTTGTGGAGGATAAGAGGATGGTGAGTCGAGTGGCTGAGGAGGAGAGGATGGTGAGTCGAGTGGTTGAGGAGGAGAGGGTGGTGGGACGATTGGGTGAGAAGGATAGGGTGGTCGGTTGACTTGTGGTGGGTTGAATGGTTAAGAAGGAGAGGGTGTTCAGATGACTTGTGGTGGAGAATAGGGTGGTCAATGACATGTGGATGATGGGAGGATATGGAGGAGGAGGAAGTGGATGTGGATGAGACTGAGTATCACCACCCTCATCAGATGAATTGGAACTAGCACCCTCAATTGGTTTCCACCTCTCTAGTAGCTTGGCCGCAACCATGATATGACACATTAGTGATGTCATATGATGTGGGAGTATCCTCCAAATATAAAAAATGTTTGAGTCCCTCATGATCCTTTTGTCCCAAACAAGGAACACTCCCTATCAAGCTACTAACACAAAAAACTAATATGCCATCTCTTGGTGGAACCTACTATCAGGCATGTGTTGTAAACTTAGTCTCTATAAATGTGGAATATCCTCTTCCTCTGCCATATTATTGTCATTTTGGGGATGAATGTCCCCAAAATAAATGTCAACATCTTCAAAATGGGGAGGAATGAGGATTGATTTGAGCATCCTTTGCTGGTGTCGGCTTGCCTTTTCTCTTGTTACTTCTATGGTAAGAGGGATCACTTCTCTTATAACACTTGAAACTTTCTTAGACATCTCAGGTGAGACCTCAAATTTGTTCTTCCTGATACTTGGTGCCTCTAAATCTGCAGGTTTCTCATGCACACTTGTCGTTGTTTCCCTTAGCACACCTTGGGTGCTTTTGCTGGAAACGAAATGAACCATTGCAACTTCCTCACTTCCTTTTTCCACATCTTCCTTGGACTTTATCATTCGACTTACTGACTCTCTTCATAATGCGCATAAGCCTTCATCCTTCGATCTCTTCGCTTGTATTTATGCTTTCTACTATTGTCCTCGACACATGATTATCGAGTCATTTGCTAAATCGTTCATGTATTCATTAGATTTTGTCCTCAAGTGTGTCATCATATGCTTTTGTCATCTTCCATTGATGCTTAGCTGCAATAATCATGCTCTGACTTGACTCCTGCATGCTAAACGTTGACGAGTGACCGGTCTTGCCATGTCTCCACCTTTTGTCATTATTGGTTTTTTTTTCACCTTGTTTCTCAACTGCTATGTGCTTGATCATGGTGATAGGGTTTCCACCAATTCCCGTTTACTATATTAGTCAATATTGTCCCATCTAACTTTTGTAACTGCACTGCACCTCCATCAGTAACAAAATTTATGACATAAGGACCAAACCAATGCATCTACAGCTTACCTGGATGCTTTGCAAACTTACTGTCGTATAATAGGACCATGTCGCCTCGCTGGAAATGCTTTGTTTTGACGTGGTGTCTGTTCCAAGCCTTCTGTCGATCCTTGTCTAGCTTATGATGGAATCCTGCAACGAATCGATCCTCATCAAGCTATACCAACTGCGCCAGTCGTTCATCAATCGCTCCATCGTCACTGTGCTAGACCAGAGTTATTTTTACTTCAAATCCAAATGATGAAAGGGTTTTAAAAATACAAAAGAAAGCATGCTTAAAATAAATCTACCGAGTTGTGAAAAATGGTTTGGCCTTTGCCTATGGTAGTTTAGCTAATGATGTGAATTTGTCCCTGCTTGGCATTAAAATAAATTAATAATTTTTCCTTTTCCTACTTCACAACATTTCAAAGTTTGTTTCTTGAAGCTGGATGCAACCCTGTACTGGGATCATCCATATACACAACCTAGTTCAAACAAGCAAGAACAATAACCTTAGTCCTAAGTTGCATATTTTTCCCATCCCCCAACAAAAAGAAAATTGATTCACTAAAAAGTTTAAAGGTTTTACTGAATAGCTTTTACTAGAATGCTACAGCAATATTAATGGCATCTGCGAAGTTTGAAACTTTCACCCACCTGAGGATCTCCATGGGTGAAAAACTAGTTGCAAAATGTATGTAGTCACTATAGACAATAAGGATATAGATAATGCACATATTCTTCATTATGAGTATAAGTCACTTCAAGGGATATGTTATCCCCAAAGTTGTACCAGGCTACTTGGAGCAAGCTTAGGCATGATCATTCAACAATACTTTAGACCTTTATCTGGCACTAAGGTCGGAGGGGCCTCCCTCACCAATTTACTAATCTAACACTTTCTACATATGGGGAGACAGAGGTTATTAGACCATAGGATATTCACAAAGAGTATGCCAAATTTAAGAAGGAGTTAACATGGAATGGGTTGGAAACAATTAAAATCGGATTAGGGACCAAGCTATGCAAAATATCAGAATATAGGCCTTTCCATTGGGCATGGAGTCAGAATAAAGAGCGTTGAAACTTTAATATGGAATATGGAAGGAAAGAAAGGGAACAAATGCACAGCAAATGAACATTTTCTTGTGTATCCTGAAATGGAGAAGAAGTGAAAATAGTTGAGAGGGTTGGGCATTTCAAAAATGAATCCAGACCTAGCAACTATAAAACAACAGTCTACAAGTTAAGCAAAACAACTATAGGAACTGGGCATGTAATATGAATCCATGACATTTCACCATTAAAACCACTACATATGAATCCATAACATACTAAATCGACTTAAAGAATTGGGCATCTCTTGGATGAATCCAAGACCACAGTTGCTTACAACAAACCTAAATGCATATATCGGATATATGAAAGAGCCATCGGTTAAGCTTTCACCATATTATAATATTAGACAAAGAACCTTTATGCAAAAGCATATAAAATATCAGACATAACTGAAACTCAAACGTGATTGAAAATTGATCTCATACGCATAAAAACCATCTGCAAATTACAAAGGGAGGGAACAAATCTTGAAAATAAGAAGCTGAATACTGAAAATAGAGAATAAGACACAACCCTTCACTCCGAGGTATGAATCCTCCATATGGTTTCAATATTATAGAAATAAAAACAAAAAATGGTTGTAATAGCCATGGCAGTCTCAACCCTCCATTCTCTTAAAATATTTCGCAACCACTTGACTCTCTCATCCACTGCTACTTTTAAAGGCTCTTCATGTTACGGTGTTGAGTTTTGATTTGAGAATATTGACACCTTGATGGGACAGGTGTCCTAAGAGAAGATGATATAAATTGCACTGTATCATGGCATCAAATGGATTTTGATTTTCTCAGGCATGGGAATGTTACTGCCAACAATCCCAAGCAAGATTTGCTTGAACCATCAAGTTCAAATAACGCTTTGAGTGGGTTATCTCAAACAATATGAAAAATGGGAAAGAATATCCCCATGTTGGCTATAACCTTAGGATACTCTACAAGGTGAGAGAGGCAATCAATGCTCGTTTAAATGAAGCAAACTCTGACAGTCAATGTGAATATTCTAGAGGTGTGCATTACTAATCGAACCATCCACATGCCCTTTAATCAGTGATCATCATTGACAACGCTTCTCCAACTTTCCCATGCTTTATTAGACTTTAATGAAGCACTTCCTCTGGAACTACTAATGACACATGTTCATTTTTAATTGACAATGCCTCCTAGAAAGCGGTTTGGAAAAACCCCCAGCTAAGGATGCGCAAAACACTCTTTAACCATAAGCTGGAATGGTCAGCATAATGAACAAAGCCAAAATCATGCTTTGGCTGCAGACCTTGCCTCATGAGAAGGCCTCTCATCTTGGGGAGCAATTTACTTGTCAGCAGACCAACATGCCCATCTGGAAGTATCATGGGTACCATCGTAAAGATAATAAACTAATCTTTTGATAAGTTCTAGACACTAAAATATATGATGATCATGAAAGGACAACCACTGTCTAGGACTCACATGCAACTTTAATAAACACATCTTCTAGATTTGTGTCTACAAGACCCCAGGCCTGGATGGTCAGACAGCTTTTGGCATGCTCTATCATTTGAAAGACAGCTGCAATTTGTATGTCTAGTTTTGGTAGTTCAAATTTCTGTGTCCTAGAGAGACTGTAAACTTTCTTTGCATTTCTAGACAAATCATGTACCAACTTCATCAACTCTTCTTCCTCAGTTTGTGATGTGGTTATGGTCAACACATATGATCATCCATACCTTTCCTTTAGCTGCAGTCCAAAATCTTATTAGCATTAATGAGTCACAAATAAAAAAGATCGAACAACCATTTCAAAAGCCATTATGTCCTGCACTTTCATAATGCTGGCTTTCTAAATTCTGAAGCATACACAACATAGTAACTAACCTATTTGGAGTTTCCAATGAACTGCAATTGTCCATCCACAAAAATTCCTATACAATCACAGAGCACCTCTACCTCTTCCATAGAATGTGGTGCAATCACAAAAAAGATTTTAAAGTCAAAGTTAATTTACTAAATTATTTCTTGAAAGAAAAATAACAATAGCCACATTTCTCAAGTTATTTGGAGAGAGTAAAAGTCTCTTCTATACAAAATTTTGCATCAGTCTTGACAACAATCTCCTTAGAGTTAAAAAAGGGACTGAATTTCATGCTCAAGCTTGAGAATAAAGACACTGCATCAAATATAGCAACAAAATCTACAAACATAGCTTTAAGGTCAATACTTGTCAAAATTATTGCTCGGTTTTCCTTTGCCTACTTCACAACATTCCAGAGTTTGTTTCTTGAAGCTGGATCCAATGTTGTACTAGGCTCATCCATATACACAACCTAGTTCAAACAAGCAGGAACAATAACCTTCGTCCTAAGTTGCATATTTTGCCCATCCCCCAACAAAAAGAAAATTGATTCACTAAAAAGTTTAAAGGTTTTACTTAGCTTTTACTAGAATGCTAAGCATCTGTGAAGTTTGAAACTTTCACCCACCTGAGGATCTCCATGGGTAAAAAACTAGTTGCAAAATGTATGTAGTCACTATAGACAATAAGGATATAGATAATGCACATATTCTTCATTATGAGTATAAGTCACTTCAAGGGATTTGTTATCCCCAAGTTGTACCAGGCTACTTGGAACAAGCTCAGGCATGATCATTCAAAAAGACATTAGACTTTTATCTGGCACTAAGGTCGGAGGGGGCTCCCTCACCAATTTACTAATCTAACACTTTCTACATATGGAGAGACAAAAGTTATTAGACCATAGGATATTCAAAAAGAGTATGCCAAATTTAAAAAGGAGTTAACATGGAATGGGTTGGAAACAATTAAAATCGGATTAGGGACCAAGCTATACAAAATTTCAGAATATAGGCCTTTCCATTGGGCATGGAGTTAGAATAAAGAGCGTTGAAACTTTAATATGGAATATGGAAGGAAAGAAAGGGAACAAATGCACTTCAAAACTTGTCAGCAAATGAACATTTTCTTGCATATCCTGAAATGGAGAAGAAGTGAAAATAGCTGAGAGGGTTGGACATTTCAAAAATGAATCCAGACCTAGCAACTATAAAACAATAGTCTACAAGTTAAGCAAAACAACTGTAAGAACTGGGCATGTAATATGAATCCATCACATTTCACCATTAAAAACACTACATATGAATCCATAACATACTAAACATACTAATCAACTTAAAGAATTGGGCATCTCTTGGATGAATCCAAGACCACAAGTTGCTTACAACAAACCTAAATGCATATATTGGATATATGAAAGAGCCATCGGTTAATCTTTCACCATACTATAATATTAGACAAAGAACCTTTATGCAAAAGCATATAAAATATCAGACATAATTGAAACTCAAACGTGATTGAAAATTGATCTCATACGCATAACAAACCATCTTCAAATTACAAAGGGAGGAATAGATCTTGAAAATAAGAAGCTTAATACTGAAAATAGAGAATAAGACACAACCCTTCACTCCGAGGTATGAATCCTCCATATGGCTTCAATATTATAGAAATAAAAACAAAAAATGGTTGTAATAGCCATGGCAGTCTCAACCCTCCAGTCTCTTAAAATATTTCGCAACCACTTGACTCTCTCATCCACTGCTACGTTTAAAGGCTCTTCATGTTACGGTGTTGAGTTTTGATTTGAGAATATTGACACCTCGATGGGACAGGTGTCCCAAGAGAAGATGATATAAAATTGAACTATATCATGGCATCAAATGGATTTTGATTTTCTCAGGCATGGGAATGTTACTGCCAACAATCCCAAGCAAGATTTGCTTGAACCATCAAGTTCAAATAACGATTTGAGTGGGTTATCTCAAACAATCTGAAAAATGGGAAAGAATATCCCCATGTTGGCTAAAACCTTAGGATACTCTACAAGATGAGAGAGGCGTTCAATGCTCGTTTAAATGAAGCAAACTCTGACAGTCGATGTGAATATTCTAGAGGTGTGAATTACTAATCGAACCATCCACATGCCCTTTAATCAATGATCATCATTGGCAACGCTTCTCCAACTTGCCCATGCTTTAGTAGACTTTTATGAAGCACTTCCTCGAGAACTACTAATGACACGTGTTCATTTTTAATTGACAATGCCTCCTAGAAAGCGGTTTGGAAAAACCCCTAGCTAAGGATGCGCAAAACACTCTTTATTAGTTATCTTTGCTCTGCAAGCAACCAATTCTGCATCATGAAGTTTTTTGGTCTTCAAAGTGCTTGCTTTTTCTATTGAAGTAATTTAGCCCATAATGAAAAAGCATATTTTCTTCCCAAAGCATTATCTATGTATATAACAGCTTTAGAAAGTGACTGCATTTTCCCATTGCTAGCACCATTTGAAAAGAAACAATAACAATGTCTCCATTATGCAAATCATCACACAGTAATTTCATTATTTGCATAATATGTTGAATTAGGGGACCTATCAACCCACGGAACCTGAATTCTAGAAACCATAAACCAACCTAAAATTCACCTTCTTTCTTGCTTGCCAACAGTCGAATATAATCCTCTCTAGTAAAGTCGTAAAAGTCATCTTGCTCATCTGTAAAAATGCTCATAAGTATATTGAAAAAAAAAAACTTAAAAAGGGTCGATAGGAATGATGAGACTTGACAACTACTACTATGGATAAGAAGCAAAGCAACATATTAAGACAGGAGCTAAGCTACAAACCTGAAATAGGTTTTGGGTCATCTGAATTTCTAGCAGTTGGTTTGACAAACACATGTACTTCTCGTCCCAGTTCCCTAGCGACTGCTGCAAGCGTAGCCTAAAAACATCATTGACAGAGAAAGGCTTTTACTGCTTTAAATTTTGCTTATTTTGAAATAACACTACTCAATGAAGCATCAATCAGGCAGAGTAATACTCAGACAAAGAACACAAATATGCTAAGTAAATACAAGCTGCCATAGCTCAAAAAGTGAATAAGAAAGTGTGTATTCAAAGAATGATCATACAGAATGCAAGCCAGTAGGAAGATAACAAGTGATACAAGGAACCTCAGAATACCATGGAATAAAATCATATAAGTTCATAAGCTATATGGATAGTTGCCATGATTCCCTGTTAGTAACTATTTGATGGTTAAAATGAATACAAAGCAGAACACTTCCAAATAGCATTTACAACTCTCAAGAAAAATTACATTTACAGAACATATCAAAGCATAGATGTGGAACTGTGTAATTCACTGCCTTGCATGCAATTGTTCTACTTTGGGGCCTTGCTTTGGTAAATTCACTCATCCTCCAATCTTAAATCCACTATGAGACTCAGCTTCATTTGTAACTACTTTCCTAACAAAATTTGGCTCATTTTTGTGTTCCACATTTCTGTATTTGACTATTTTCAGTGCGGCAGCTCTCATTCCCTACATATTTGCAAAAACCTTTTAATCAATTGTCCTTCAACATTTAGAAGATAGTGCAATTGAAATGCACATGCTCAATATCTATGCTGACCCTGAACACTGAAGAATAGCTTGGGGTTTGAACACAGAAATTGAAAATGTTCAGAGTTCAAAGAAACAACCTTTAAAAGAGATACACGCTGCAAAAAGTTTATATTTCTAATTTTCAAACTGCATGATACAAATCGAAACAACCCGAGACAAAAATAAGAAGACCTAGGTTTTGGGTAAGTGCAGAATAAGTCATCTGACCATGTTTGGTAATACTTAAACCAAGGATGCAAAACTGAAGGAATTTAGAAAGATGAGGATTTGTGATATACATTCCATGATGGATAACAAGTTAAAGTCATTAATTGCATCAATGATTCATGCTATATTTCAAGCATCTATATGGAACGGGCTTGTTACAGACATTTAGGTTATTCACATTTGTCAAGGTTTTCCATTGGAATCCAATGGCAACTAGAGATGATTGCTTCAAGTTGAAAGTTTGAATCAAGGAGGAAAGGAAACATTGAATGCTACATCATAACCTATTTTTATGGCTTGTTGATTAATATAATTAGTAATATTAATTCAGTGAAGATCAGATCAGTTTGAATTTTACTATGAAATCAGTTTAATTTGGTGAATAGTGTTATGTTGCAGTGACTTGGAATGCGATATGTACATATTCACAATTTCTGGCTCAGAGGGATCCAAGTTGTTGTGTCTGCTTCTCATCCTTCTATAGAGACACGATTATTTCTTTCCCTGCATGTTCTTGTATTAAGTATGTAAACCTTATCAAACTTACTTTGGCAGAGTGTTCTTAATTTTATTTGCTTGAATTGAATTGATTAGCAGGATACAAAGAGCTCATGCATTTTAAATTCATTGCAGGAGAGATTCCTCACATCTGAAGAGTCTGGGTGCACAAACACCCACTAATAACGATGCATCTCCTCTCATACAATGCACATCTCACATGTTCCCAATTAGAATACATTGGAATGTTAAGTTCAACTACAAAGAGGAGAGTGAAATCACTATCACAAAACTTTCAGCTTCAACTCCAAGTCTCTTGATCCATATGCATTTGTAAGTAATCATCAATCTCCACAAATCTTACATTGAACATCTGAAGAAGGAACAACTGGATGAGTCCACATTATTTCCTCAATACAAAAAAACTAGGTCAGCTACCTGGTGTATAGTTCCTTTATTACAGTAGTAATTTACATATTCTAGTCAGGGACTTGAGGCATTGACTTGGAAACTATTGGGGCCAAGTGAGCATTGTCACCTTTTCTTTACATAATTTTGAACTCTAATATAAAGAGGTAAACAACTAATAAGGGGTAAGCCCAAAAAAAGAAATCTGTGACATTTTCCAGTGGTAAAGACAGTTGTTGTTCTCAGACACTTGAATAAATGAATAGGTATAACCCAGTAAGCAAGCAAGGGCCTCCATACAGAGAGATTTTGATTGGACTTAAAGGAAAGGAGAAGAACACGAACAAAAGGATACAATTGCGTATCCTTTCTTTTCGAGCGATGACGATGTGGTCTTTCCTAAAAAGCAACAACTCCATTCACCTCCATTTGCGAGGATGCTCAAGCAGGTGAGAGCAATGGTAGAAGACAACTGCTCTATTTTGTAGCCAAGGGAATAAAGTAGCCCAAAATTGACGCCGAATCACCATAGAGAAAGAAGTCACGGGCTTGGAGAGAGAGACCCACTAGCATTGGTTATTGATGGACCCAAGCCAAGTTGGACTGCAATTAGTCTCGACATACTTGAGCACTTGGGGGGAATGCCAAAGGGGTCACGCTGCCATCGATAAGGAGTTGCGGTAGAATCCAGAATTTCCTTGCAAGAAAGAACCAGAGAACCATGGGAAATTCAGTCCCCACGCGAAATATAATGGCAGCAGAAATTAAACCAAAATGAAAAGGGTTGAATGACCCTAGAAAATTACCAGGAGTAACAACCGAACCGTACGCACAACCCATCACCGAGGGTTAGGAAGATTCCACAACCTTTCCATAAATTCATCACTAACCCTGCACATTACAAAGGGGAACGAAGGAAGGATTAACAACAAGAAAATCCAAATACATAACTAAAAATATAGAAGTATTAGCTTCCAAATTGGATTCACCCTAGGGAAGACAATTTTGTCAAATATCGAAGTGAAGGGAAGTTACTTGTGCTAACCGGGATTGGGAGTCCTCCATTGGATGCACAGAACCGGTGCCTTCTTAGCTGCTCACATAACCATATGCCAGAAATAAACCCTAAACCCTAATCACGCAGACAAAGTTCAGAACCAGAAGATGGAAAGAAACCATCAACCCCGATCACTCGGACAAAGTTCACCAATAGATCGAATGAACAAATGTTGGGAGTATACTGTCAAAATTGGGAATCTTCCTTCATAAACCTGACTAGAATCACGTGCTGAGTGAAGAGATGCTTGACCACCTGGCGGAATGGACCACGGGTGTCAGTCCTCTCGCCATTTGCAAGGAATACAAACAAATTGTGAATGGACAGAAGTTTGGTCGCACCACGATAGATAGATGTTTTGCACAATTAAAGTATTAGGATCATGATATGCTTCGTGGGGCTTTCTATTGGTGTTATACGTGGGTGTTTTGTACCCTTCTTGACTTGGAGGCTTGCATGTACCATACCCTATTTGCTTGTATGTCAATTGACCCTGGATGTCATAATCCTTGAGGGAAGAGACAAGCGCCCCTTCGGTCAGAAATGAGAGCCTTGAGGGAAGACACAAGCGCCCCCCTCCAGTCAGAAATGAGATTATACTAGGTGAGGAATCCTTTATTGGTTCGTTCTTATACTATAAGATTAGTTTTTAGTACCAACCAAAAAAGAAATTTAGGATAATGTATGTAAAAGTGAAGGATTGTCACAAAGTAACTTGCCATTGCCTAGAAATTCATGGAATGTAGGCTCAGTGGGTATGTTGACATTCAAGTTAGTTCTTTTTTTTACATGGTACATTCAAGTTAAGTTCAAGGATCAATGAAAAACCATAATATGTGAATAAAAATCAAATTAAATTCATCTTAGCATAAACTATGGTATAGTTTGGTATCGATGTAAATTATTATATGGTATAGCATAAACTATGGTATAGTTTGGTATCGATGTAAATTATTATATGGTATAGCTTCATGTCAAAATCAAAGTTTATACAAGATAATCATAAGATGGTAAAATATGAAATTTCTATAAGTATTGTTCATGCTATGCATATATATTTTAATTCAAGAGAGAAAAGTCTTGCCTCGGAAAACAATATTTTTTATTTGGTTTTAATGTATGTCAATAAGATAGTTTGATATCAAACAAAAACTCCAACAATCTATTTTATAGTGTGCAATGAAAGTTTGAGAATCCTCCTAAATAAAGTAGATAAATATTTGTCTATTTGAAAATTTAATTACTATACATCAATTGAAACCTATTATAATGGAAGTTAGATGTAGAACCCATAAGAATGTATTAAAATAGAAAAGTATTTCCTAAGAAAACAATAGTTTTTAATTGGTTTTAATGTTGTCAATAGGATAGTTTGATATCAAACAAAAAGTCCAATAATCTATTTTATAGTGTGCAATGAAGGTCTGAAATCCTCCTAAATCAAGTAGATAAACATTTGTCTATCTGAAAATCTAATTACTATACATCAATTGAAACCTATTATAATATAAATTAGATGTAGAACCCATAAGAATGTGGTCTATTAACAAGCAGTGGGATCATTGGGCTTGTATTAATTTGGACTAGTGGGAATGATTATAAATATGGACTTGTATGGATACGAAGTATATTCCACAAACTAATAAAAACAATTATTAAGAAAAATGGGGATGTTACAAATATTCACAATACTTCCGATCAACATCCATACTTCTATGGGTTATAAGATTAAAGAATAGTAATATATATTCCTATAAGTTTAGAAGTGGAGGAGTTATAAACAATTCATACATGCTTTGATGTACTTACAAAAAGAACCTATGATCCACAACACAATTAATATTCCTTGTTCCTAGAGATCCCAAATAGCTAGCATTCCTCCTATTGAGTTAATAGATGAAAAGGGTAATTTATATTGTTAACCCTCATATTCCATAGCCAAAGTCTCTGGAAGTCGATAGAAATATTATACTTCACAATGAACAACGCCTTCAATTGTGAGATAGGTATCTTATTTATATTTCTATATAGATAATCCTCTTTGTATTCTTCTAATTTCTATTCATTATCCTACAAGTTTATTTTGAATGCAAATGGGTGCAGGTGAAGTTGTGAGTACAAAGAAATCAACATATTCTGAAAAATCGGAGATCGTGGAAACCATTGGATGGAAGCACCTCAGACTTAAATAATTGAGAGGGGAATTCCTCAACAATCCCGCGTGCATTTAAGAGTGTCTCTTTAATTGGATTCTGAGGCATTTGATCACGACTTCCAATCCAGAAAATTGCAATTTTGACAATGAATTTTTTTAATTTACTAAATTTTAACGATGTAGATGGATTAAAGGGTCATCATTGGATGTCTTGAAAGAATAGGATGTTGTTGAGTGATACAGGGGGTCTCTCATTAATCCATCTATAGTGTTACAATTTACTAAATTTTAACACTGCAGATGGATTCAAAGAGTCTTTGAATCCATCTGCAATTTTAAAATTTAGTAAATCGTAACAATTCAATATCAAAATTGCAATTTTACATACAAGTGACACAATTAATGTCACTTGGGTCTCTAAATCGATCTACAATGTTACAATTTACTAAATTTTTACGTTGCAGATGGATTCAGAGACCCCTTAAGCATAAAAAATTAGTAAATTGTACAAATTAATTGTCAAAATTGCAATTTTCCATTGTTGGTGTGACACAACTAAAAATGACCAAATAAATGACTAGTTTTTATGTGGTCATTTTTAGTTTAGTTCTTATCCCGTGACCAAATTGGTCATTTATCTTGGTCATTTTTAGTTTATTTATTATCCTGCGACCAAATTGGTCATTTATCTTGGTCATTTTTAGTTAGCTCACTTAAAATTTGTCAATTTCGGTCATTTATCCCTTGAAAAAACTATGGCGACCAAATTTTTTGGTCACTTGGTCACTTATCTCTCATTTTGTACTAGTGTCTTAATAGCCATTGGGATTGATAATCGATGGTTATTTGTTACAAAATTGGATTTGTGATTAGATCAGATGTTGGATTTTTTAATGAATTTATATTAAATTATTATTAATTATTGGTGTTGTGTTGCAAATATTTTTGGAAAAATAGAAATTAAATTCTTATGGTTTATCCACTGCACTTAAAATCAAGTAATTATCCTCAGAGTAACTACCTAAATACTAAAATATGATCTACTATACTCAAAGATCCAAATCAAATATGCCATGTGTCACAATATGATCATTCCACGTGTCACCCTAGGATACCTGATATCAACATTTTAACAAAAAAAATTATAGAATTTTTGCTTTAAAGACATTGCTGGAAAGTGGAAATATTCTCATAGAAAGAGCGGTCGCTCTTTCTCCAAGCTATTCTATTGTTACAATTCCCTCCTAAATGAAAGGTCGGCTGACCCTTCTTACTCCCAATATTCTTTTCATAATAGTTCAACACTGCAAGAAGGGTCGATTGATCATTCTTGTGTTCTCCATTTTGGCTATAGTTGAATTGTTGGATAAAGATTTTCACAATTAACTATGAAAAGAAGGGGTGGCTGATCCTTCTTGCGTAAAACGGAATTCGGGACAAACCATTTTTATATGATATAACTTCCAAGGTATTCTATTTTTACAATTCCCTCGTAATTGAAGGGTCGGCCAACCCTTCGTATTCCTACTATTGTTTTCATAATAGTTTGACACTACAAGACGGGTCGGCTGACCCTTCTTATTCCCAATATTCTTTTCATAATAGTTCGACACTGCAAGAAGGGTCGGTCGATCCTTCTTGTGTTCTCCATTATGGATATAGTTGAATTTCTGGATAAAGGTTTTCACAATTAATTACGAAAAGAAGGGACGGTCGATCCTTCTTGTCGAAAAACAAAAGTCAGCATAAACCATTTTTATATGTTATAACTTACAAGGTGTTCTATTTTTACAATTCCTTTCTAATCGAAGGGTCGACCGACCCATCTTATTCCCAATATTATGTTCATAATAGTTCGACACTGCAAGAAGGGTCAACCGACCCTTCTTATTCCCATTATTATTTTCAGAATAGTTCGACACTGCAAGAAGAGTTGGTCGATCCTTCTTGTGTTCTCCATTAGGGATATAACTAAATTGCTAGATAAATGTTTTCACAATTAACTACGAAAAGAAAGGGCGATCGGTCCTTCTTGTCGGAAAACGGAAGTCAGGACAAACCATTTTTATATGTTATAAATTTTCACCTTAAAAGTTTAAACATTTACAAATGAAAATTGCAATTTTCAAATAAAAATTTTCATTATTTGATTTGAAATTCACATTTTTCAAATCAGAAATTGCATTTTTTTTATTTTAAATTCACACTTTTCGAATGAAAATTTTAATTTTTTTATTTGAAATTCACACTTTTCAAATCTAAATTTGCATTTTTTGATTTGAAATTCACACTTTTCAAATCAAAATTTGCATTTTTTGATTTGAAATTCAAACTTTTTGAATTGAAATTTGTAGTTTTATAACAAAAAACTCCAATTTTAAGGTTCATCAGTAGTCAAAAAACACACTATTTGAATAGGAAAACACACTTTTCAAAACCAATATTGCCACTTTCAGAACATGTTTTTGCACTTTAGAAAGGCTTATATTGACACTTTCAAAGCCTAAATTCACACTTTCTTAGTCCAAAATTTGCCAAATATGTCCAAATTTAATGAAATAGGTGTTCTTTCTTCAAAATCCATGGGACATCATATTTTTTTAAAGACTAAGAGGTTCCAACTTCTCCTCTACTTTCATTTCTTGACCAATTTTTTTTTAGTATTTGAAGATATATGATCTCTCCTAATAGCTAATGTGTCGGCTTTTTTTATGATATGTGCCTCCATAAAAAATATGGAACATTTTTGAATATATGCCATGGGATCCTATAAGTGGGAAAACTTAAGATGCTCCCAATATGGAATCTCATAAAACACAAATCTACCACTTCAATGAGAATTTTTTCAACATAAGTGTCAAAAAAGTTAGGATCATCAAACATAGGTTTCCCATTTGAATCGAACAATTATGCAATTTCATTCTCCTTCTCTATGTAGTATTCCCTAAGCCAGTGTGCGGGTGTCACTATTTCAAGCCTCCAAGTTCTATCTAGATCACCATTAAAATAAGATGCTTCTCTTCTATAAGGGTGGTTTTCTGGGAGGAACATCCTCAAGCCATTGTACAAGGTATTTCATAGGTGGTTGGACCACTTAGACATTATCGAAGTTCCACAACATTTACATCCATTATACTCTTTTGTTACAAGACCTGTGATGTTATTGTACTATATGGAACACATTAGATCCAAATATGGGTCTTGTTACATCGTATACCTATATATCTTCCCGCAATTTCTTGAATTCATCAATCAATGGTTGGAGGTAGACATCCATATTCTTCACTTGTTTTCAATCAGAAAATATAAGAGCCAACATAAGATGTTTTTTCTTCACGGAAAACCATGGAGGGATATTGGTATTGATCATTAGCACTAAACAAATAGAATAATTGGTATTTTGGAGGGAATATGGGTTAACTCCATCCATGGTTGTGCTCAATCGAAGGATTTGTAATTCATCCTTGAATTTATCGGACCATATATCCTATGTATGCTTCATGGCTATTGAATCTACAGGGTCAGGGATCCGCATAATTCCTGGCTCACTTTTGTGCGAGGCATGCTACCCCTCAAACATGGCTAATACTTTGTAACAAAAAATTCTTTGAATCCTTGGAATTATAGGCATGTGCCTCAATATATTATGAGGAGGACCATGTGCCTTACCATTTTTTATTTCTAGTAGATGGAATGCCCAAATTTAGTACATATCTCTTTTTCTGTGTTTTTTCCTCTGTATAAAATACAATCATTCATAAAAGCATGATATGATATGTACTCAACACCCAACTTTTTCATCAATTTGTTTGCCTCTTTGCGACTGCTTTGTAGTAACTTTTGTTTGATTAAATTTCAATTAGTGGGCAATATAAATGTATGTTTTCATTAAGCATGCAACAAATCTCTTTTCATTATAGATTTAATGGGAAATTGATGGTTACTTACCTCAATACTATTGAAAAACATATGTCCAACATACCATAATTTTTTTTCAAGTTATACAACAACATTGTTTCCCCAATTGGGTATAATTTGATCCATGTCCAAAGAGAGGGGTGTTGGAAGCAGATTTTAGGCTTTTGAAGAAGGCATCGACAACATTAGCAATCATTCTCGGGATCATTTTGATGGAATTCATTTAATAAAATTCCCACCATTGCATGTGTATCCTATAATAAATCATCCATACCAACCTATAAATCATTGCTTTCATTCTCAACCCATGAATAACTATTGATACTAAAGATGTTCTGAATAATGTTGACTCGGGACGTAGTGGGAATTGAATAGGTAGTTGATCCAGCCATGCTTTGTATGCTTCCTCTACAAGGTCTACTTGTTTAGAAACCTTCTCTCCATTTGACATTGTACTTGTGTACAATGGTAGATGGTATACAGGTTGATCATTGTCGGAATCTTGGTTGCAAAATTTTTGAATATTAAATCAATTATATTAGTAAACACAATGCATCTAGTATGTTGAAACATTATACCAAAAATTTATTAGAAGCATATATTTTTCCAATAATACACATGCAATAAACCATTTTATAAAACATATGTGGAATTCAGAAATGCATTAACATTAATTCCATTGAAAATCCAAAAGTACAATTACTCAATCATATTTTTCTTATGCCCCTACGAGACAAACTATGTATTGCATGCACAACAACACATATGGATGCGTTCTTTTTCATAAATAACTCTTAGTTTTCATTGGATTTTTTTTCAAATGATCACTTGGAACTAAACAATGGGCACCTATAGCTATTTATAAACCCTGCAAAGTTACTAGGAGCGTGTGGACGACCATCAATATATAACAGATTATAGATGTTAAAGTTTATGGAAGCATAAACATTCACGCAAAAACTATACATAGAAATACTATGGTTTTATTTAACAATATTCAAGTAATCAAATAGACTATAAAGAGGAACAAAAATGGCATAAGTGCCACTGACTACTTGGGAGGAACAAACACATGTGAAAGGATAAAAAATCCAAGATTTGTAGCATTTATTTTAGACTTTGTTATCATATAATTGTTACCACAATAAGAGAATTCGGTCGCAAAATCAAACATGGGAAAGGAAGACATCCAAGTACCATACAAAGAGTGACTGTAACTAGGTTGGTATTTACTTTGCAGATGGATGGGAAATGAGATGTCATTGCTACCCTCCAACAATTGAATCGACCTTTGCTTGTACTTGGAAATTTTTTCTCCTAACTCTTTCAACACTTTGGATCTCCTTGTAGAGATGTTTTGGGTGGTATTGATATCATATGTTGGCTCACTATAAGTCTCAGTTGACTCAATAGAAGGAGACAAGTTAGTCACTTTAGGATGAAACATGGTTGATTTGGCTTCCAACTTTGTCATTCTCCTCATCCAACAATCTACTAGTATTCCTTGGTTGACTTATGCTTTGGAAAAATCAGAATTATAGTCTCTATTCGGTTATGGTTTACCTTAATGCAC
The DNA here is from genome assembly GCA_027924585.1 of Larix kaempferi. Taxonomy (NCBI): domain Eukaryota; kingdom Viridiplantae; phylum Streptophyta; class Pinopsida; order Pinales; family Pinaceae; genus Larix; species Larix kaempferi. Next base: position 5,296,650 of record BSBM01000336.1, read on the forward strand.
ATTGACAAAGGATCAATTCAGAGTAGACCTATCTCTTATCATATGTATTTATCTGGTAATTCTCGACTAGCCATACACATCGACCCATAACAATTATGTGGGAGCTTCAACTTACAATCAACTAAAACTCACTTGGGCATCTAACAAGTGCCTTTGTATTTCCCTTTTTAATTGAATAGCATTGTTGCTTGTTGTGTTGAGCTTGAATCCCTAACTTAAGATTGGTATGGCACAAATTTATTCGATGGAATTGTTTCGATGTTGACTAACAAGTTGAGCAGCATCACCAAGCCATAGTGGTTAACATACATTCAGTTTGACACTAGAATAAAATTGTGCAACGACTGAGAAATTATTGTAACCAAGGTGTAACTTTGTTTGTTTGGTCATTCGACTAGCATATGTTCGACTTGTCATAGTTGATTTTCTATGAATTAATCTTGTTAGCTTGTGTTTCTTTGACTTCCAATGATTGAGTTGAAATTATAAGGTATTATATGCTCTTCATTATTGAAGACCAAGGACATGTTTCCCTTGAGATTGACAAAACATGGGTTCCCTTAAGAAATATTAAACATTACTCTTGTAAAAATTCAAGGAGATTTATCATAAGAAATCCACTACTATACATGAATCCCATAATCGGATTCAAGAATAGGCTTTTTACATACAAATTGTTGTTATCTATTGCAAAGTGAAAATAGAATATAAAAAAATCAGTTATAGATAGATTATACCCGGTAGGGGATGAATCTACCCTCTTTTAGATGAGTTTCTTATGAAGGATTTATTATTTGGAAGCAAGGGATTCACCAAACAGGTTCACATCTTTGATTCCCCACCCCCAATTTTTCTTGGGCTTTGCAATAGTATCATTGTTGGCTAGGTGAGCCCCTCTGTAGTCTATACTTCCTTTCCATAAATAGTTTCCATAGATTCTCTTAATCTTACCCAAATTTCCTTTTGGAATTGAGGAAAGGGAAATCTAATAAATAGGGATGCTTCAACTACTTCTTTGATCAAGACCAACCTACCTCCTTTGGAGGTCCACCTATTGCATAATTGTTGTATTCTACTCCCAATTCTTGAGATGATCCAACACAATTCAGTTCTCTTGTAGTAATTTTCCTTTAAAATGTATCCCAAATATTTAATACCACTTTCCATCTCTTGCATATTAATATGAAATATCCTTTTCAACCTATCCAAGAGATGCACATCCAGTCCCAAATGAGTAGAAGGTTTTTTTTTCATATTTATCACCATCCATGTTGCAAAGGAAAAAAGATTTAAGATGTCATTCATTACCTGAACTTCATTCATACTCCCATTTCCAAACAGGAGTATGCCATGTACATAAAGTAGGTGAGAGACAAAAATGTTCCTTAGAATTTGTACTCCTTGAAGATGACCAAGAGTTTTAGCATGGTATATGGCCCTACTAAGACTCTCAACCACTAGTAAAAAAATATAGGGGGACAAAGGGAACACCTTCCTTAAACCTTTGCAAGAGGGAAAAACAAGGAGGCTAACCCATTAATAAGGAAAAAGAAACTAGCATTTCTAACACAATCATAATCCCACCCTCTATAGAAGGTATAGTAGCATAAAGACAACTATTCTTAAGAAAGGAGATCATCTCAATTCTTGTCAAGATACCAAAAACAGATGGATTAAATGAGTAATGACCAGACAACAAAGTGACTAAAGATCAATATACTCATTGAAGAGGCCTTTGCATATGGTAGGATTTATTTAAATACATCAACACACTTCTCCTTTGTTTGATAGTCTCCTAGATTCATGTTTCTATGAACAAATAGATCATATTCATTTGATTTGTCCAAACCACATTTAATATTCAAACCATGAAAGCAGAAGAAACATTGATCCAATGCATTATCAATACCCAAATATACCTTCTTCCTTTCAACATCACCAAGATTATCTCCACCATCCCCTAGTCTAGTGTTATCATTTCTCTAACACAATTGGAGAGTTTAAAAATATTAGAATAAACTTTCACCCTTTCATCAATACCCTCATCTCTTCCAACCATTGTTCCAAAAGTACATGCAATAATTTTCTCCTTGCAAAAATTGCCCTCAACATATTTGATGTCTTCTTCTATCGGTATTAAATCATGCCAACAAAGGTATGTTATCGATGATTAAAATCCCAAGCATGTTTGATGGTATCAATGATGCAATATTGCACATTTGAAACTCCAAAGCAACATGTAAATATTGTTCCAAAGCTATTGAGTTGGTAGGATAAACAAGTAGAAGAAGTAAAGAGAATGTATGCTATCAATGATAAAGGGGCATGTAAAGTGCTAGTTCCTAGAAAAAAACAAGGTCAAAAGGAAAGAATATGTCTCAAGTGAAAACAATGAATAATAAAGGTATAGTGGTCACCTAGGTAAGATATTCTTTGTTTCCACATGTACTTTATCTAGGAGAGATCGAAGGCTATTGGTGCATCAACTGTAGAATTGTACAATTTTATTGGTGTATGAACTAGGTAAGATATTCTTGGGTTCCACATATTCTTGGATATTCTTGACAGGGGTTACACTATAAATAATTGTAGAATTCAATAAATCATGTGTCGTCTAAGCTCGGAAGGAAATCAAACATTACGTTAGAATGACTATAGCATCATAAAAAATATACCACGAAGAAAGGCATATTCACCCTTATCCAATGTATTCTTGATTGGCTTAGACTACACTATTTAGTGTTTGTCATGTATACTAATAAATGATTAATACATACAAGTGAAACACAGCTTCGCAAATCCAAAAAAACTATAGATTGAATCTCTTGCTTGTTAATTAAAAATTGCAATATTGAACTGAAATTGTAAACATTATTGACAATAATTTCAAGTTTTTACTACATGATTTTCCATATGTGTCAAATATGTGTCTACGAGCACATGGTGCCTCTCAAAACACCATGTGAAATTGCAAGCAAATGGTGCCTCGCAAGACAATCCAAGGAGGTGTGGATCTAGTGGCTTCCTCTTTTTTATTTATCTCATGCAATTTATTCCTCTCGTGTATTTGGTACAATGACCAATGATGGGGAAGATATGATTAACCATTGCAACTCTTCTCAAAATTACTATTGAGAAGAGGGTAGTTGTCTTACAAATTCTTGGCAATTCCAAGATCTTAATAGGTTGGTTGAATGACATATCTTTTCTTCAGAAGATTGGTCTTGAGGTAGTTTTGAATCAAATTATAGTCACAAGGGCCTATTTTCAGACAATATCTGTCATGCAATGGTACATATACATATACACACTACAACGTTTTGTGGACTAAAACACATCAAATCATGTTCAGAACAGGAAAAAAAAAAAAAAAATGCCCCGACATCTTTTTTAATAGTTTTATATTACAATCTCATGGGGGGCATCTCAAGTGGTTAAGTTGAAATTGGTTGTAGATGGCAATTCACATGTTCAATTCCTCCTAGCCTGCATTGTGCGCCATAGATTTGGCCCTGTGGTTGCACCTAGGGGTATAGTGGTAGCAAGATTGGACCCATGGACCCCGTGTCATGCGAGTACCATCCCAATATCCGTTTTTGATTCCCCTAGATAATAAAAAAATTATATTACAAGAAAAAAATTTATTAACAAATATTTTATTGTGTAGTGGTGCATTATGCTGTCCAGTGCCCCAAGTTGCTAGTGAGCCTGAGTCGCACTAGGCAGATTGTATGCTTGTGGAATACTTGTTAGTTTTTATGTAAAATAAAAATAGACATATCTTTCCATCAAGGAAAATGGATTTTTTGAAATTGTTTCATTGTATTATTTAGAGCATCGATGCATATTTGTGTGAAGCGCACTGGTACGATCTAGTAATTTTAAAAGTACCAATAAAAAACCTCTACTAAAATATTTGGTTGCTCTCCTCTATTAGAAACCTATCCTATAAATGGATAAAGAATATTTTTTGGGGATGGGTTCCACAAAAACCTCCAATAGAAGGTGTTTTCCTCGTATTGTGTAGTGACAACAAGTCCAAACTGCCTATGTCTTAAAAATATATAAATATTTTGACAAGTAATGAAAGTTGAGTCAATGTATATTTGCATCATCATAATTCCATGTCTAAATATGCATTCCCATAACAAACATCACCACCCTTCCTAATAATCACATTCCAAATAAAACATAATTTTAAAGTAGCATTTTGATATTAATGTTTCAAACCATATAATATCTTAGTCCTTGACACTTAATTGTCATATTTACAACAAAGAATTAATTGATTTAAGTTATTTTTGTATGTCATCCGTGAGGACTTATAAACTAATATAGATCCATATTAACTCCATATCTACCAAGCGTCATGAGGAATCAAATCCCTTGAGGTGCAAAAGATTCCTTAAATATTTGACTTTAAAGAAGGTTTGCACCCAAAGGGATTTGATCCATGTCACCCCTAAGTTGTAGATCTAGAATTAATATGGATCCATACTAGTTTAATATTTAAATTCATTGTATGTGGTCAAATCCCTCATATGTAAATCCACCATTTAATCATGGCTCAAATATTAGTTCACCTAGCAAGAAGTATCCATGTTTACTTATTTATTTTGTTTTAGTTTTTGTTAAATGAAATATATCTGTATATCTCTTTGGTTTTTAACTTTAGGTTAGGGTTCACATTTTAAAATATTTAAATTTACTAATATTTTATTATTTCATTAAAGTGTCACATGGTAGCTCATGTTGAGCACATAATTAACTCATCCCTCATACTAGGTTTTAGAAAGCGCCTCTCAACACAACTAGTAAAAACAATGATATATATATATATATATGTGTGTGTGTGTGTGTGTGTGTGTGTGAATTTTTTTTCCTTGGAAAAAAATATAATTCTATTAAATAAGTTTTAACAATTTATTACATTTGCAGAATGCACCTGTGTCATGCATTTCAAAACCATGGCCCTAGGTCGACTGACATGTTCTATAGGGAAATTTGTTTCAGCTGATATCTAAACATATTCTTGAAAAACTGGAAAAAAATTCCCCAAAAAACATCCGAAAATGTGACTCTGTATGAAAATAAAAGCATGATATCCTCTAGAAAGAGATGTTCAAAGCAATACTGTCAAAATTATAGTTCAGTTCCACGAAGAAGTTTTGTAGGAGGAACCAATCCATCAATCAAAGGACGATGGAAGTATTCAAAAAAGTGTTCATTTTGTTGTTCCACAATTTTCCATTGACCATGTGCCAGAGTAAGGCCATCCTTTGAGAGTTGGTCTTCTAGACCATTCCTTTCCCTATATACATGACGACATGTATAAGAAACGAATTTTTCTAATAAAATATGAGCATCTTCTATTAAAGTGTTTAAGAGAAGAATCTGACATTTCTGAGATTTGTTAATCCAATTGATAACATTCAGGGAGTCTCCAAAGATTTGAAAATTTGTACATCCTTTTTCGATTGCAAAACAGAGAAGCGGCTTCAAGGCTAATAGTTTTTTAAATTTATTTGTGCCTAGACCTAGACCCATAGTGATCTTGTAATAAACCGACTCTAAGAGATAAATAACAACACCCCCACCACAAATCTCATTTTGTGAGGCCCCACCAAAAAATTCCCATGGGAGGGTTTTGTTTATAGTTTCGTCTTGGATCATACGGATAACAAGGGCATCCTTTTTCTAGGGAAAGTGGGAAAGGATGTCAAGGCTGCGGGAGGAGATAAGTTCTGGGAGAGAAGGGGATTCCATAAAGATCAAATGTTTGCGGGCTAACCAAAGCCCCCAAATGATAATGAGAGGAAGAGCTCTAATGTTTTTTGTATTATGAAGAGAAGACCAATTTATCCAAGCCTCTAAAACATCTTCACCTTCCCAAACAAGCTCCATATCCAGTCTTCTTTTTTCATCTACCCAGGTTTGTTTTGAAAATTGACAAAATAAGAAAAGATGGGAAATAGAGTCAGAGTCGTTTCTGCAAAGAGGGCATCAACCCGACCCTTCAATAGATCTTTTTTGCATCCTATCCCAAGTTGGGACTTTGTTAGCAAGAGTGCACCACATGAAAATTTGGTCTTATGTGGACATTTTTCCTTCCAGATGCTTTTCCACCACCAATCCGGTTCAACAGGATTAGGAGCGAGGAGTTCCTGGTACCCAAGTTTTGGAGTGTAGTAGCCACCTGATGCTTTACTCCAAATTAGTTCATCCTCCCGATCAAGGATCCTGATATGGGATGTTTGGAGGGCATTTATAAAAAAATTCTAGGCCTCCCAGCAAGCATTGGGAAGATTGAGAGTCTCAGCTTCTTTCCATCCTTGACTCCAAAGAGTGGAAGCTGTAGGGTCTGCAACCTGATTGAGATGGAAGATTCCTTGATTATGAAGAGATTTTATGACCATGGGAGAAAGGATATGTTTGTTTTGACACCCGACCCAAAGATCAACACCAATACGAAATTTTGAACCAGGACCAATCTTCCAAGGAAGACCTTATTCAATGAGAGGGAAATACTTTAGAGTGGCTCACCAGATGGTTGAAAGAGATTGACGCTTCTTATCTTGTTTTCGAACCCAATCAAGTAGAGAGTCCAGAGCAATGTATTTGTGAGTAATGAATTATTTCCACGGGTTGAATGTAGAGAGAAGCCTCCAACTAGATTTTGCAGCCATTGCTTTTGAGAAGAGATGAATATTTTTGAGGCCCCATCCTCCCATCTTTTTTGACTTTTTTTATAGTGTCCCACTTGACCCAAGGAAGTACCAAAGTTTCCTTTTTTCCTATCCAAAGGAATCTAGAGCACATTGTTTTGGCCTTTTTCAAAATACACTTTGGAATCCAGGTGAGTGCCATCCAATATACCAGAATTTCCTCTAAGACATATTTGATCAAAACTAAACGGCCAGCTCTGGAGAGCCATCTGTGACTCCAAATGTTTATCCGTTTTCCATACTTTCTATAGGCCACTGTGAATCTGCTATTGTGTGTTTGTTTGGTTTCAATGAAAAACCAAGGTATTTTAAACCTTCGTCAAAAAATTTGACTTCAAAGGGAAAGAGGAAAGTATACCTTTGACGAGCCAAACCTTCCAAATTTGAGCAGGTGAGATGATTTTTGAGAGTTTATTACCATACTAGTAGCTTTCTCAAATAGAAGTAATTTTTCCTTTAATTTTGCAGCATCTAAAAACAAACCATTGCAGAAAAAAAGGATGTCATCCACAAAGAGCAGGTGTGTAAGTCGGATGCTATCTGAAATGGAAATTCCTTGAAAAGTTAGTCTATTCTTTGCATCGATAAGTGCACAACTGAGTCCCTTAGCGACCAACAAGAAAATAATATGGGAAAAAGGGAAACCTTGATGAAGGCCTATTTCAGAAGGGAATAAATGGGAGGTAGATCCATTGATAAGGACGGAAAAGGAGACAATGGTGATGCGGCTCATAATCCATTTGGAAAAACTAATCAAAATCGAGATGTGTCATGAGGAGTCCGAGAAACAACCAAATCACCCTATCAAAGGCCTTTGAGAGATCAATTTTTAGCACATCACCACACAAATTCCCAACTTTTAAACTGTGAAGACCCTCCTGTGCAACCCCGATGGCCTCATGGATTTGTCTTCCTTCAAGGAAACCAAACAATTCCTTAGAGATAACTTTGGAAAGAACTTTTTTTCATCTTCTAGAAATTATCTTAGCCACAACTTTTTAAGTGATATTAGAGAGGGTGATAGGCCTGAAATCATCAAGGGAGATGGGGTGATTTGATTTGGGAATCAAAGAAATGAAAGTGGCATTTAGGGGAGGGTGCATAAAACCCTGTTGTCGAGATTCTTCCACTAGACATAGAATATGCATCCCAATGAGGTCAAAAAAGGCTAGCAAAAACTCAATTGTCCAGCCATCAGGGCCTGGACTTTTTCTTTTTTGGAAGCTTTGTAGAGTCTCTTTGAGTTCATCCTCTGAAATTTCCTCCATAAGGTCATGGTTGTCCTCCTGATTGGTGAAACTGGGATAGAATTGAGAGAGTTGAATGGCTTCTGAAATCATCACCCTGTCATCAACCTTGAAAAGGTTTTTGAAGTGTGCACTACTAATGGAATCCAAGCCTTCAAAAGAAGAGATATAGTTGTCACTTTGGTCCCTAATCCCCCAAATAGTATTTTGCATATGCCTAGAAAAATTTAGTATTTTCATCACCACTTTCTAGCCAGATAGCTCTACTTTTTAGCCTCCAAGTCTCTTCCTAATCATTTAATATTTCTCGATGCTTAGATTCGAGTTGGCTGAGCTGATCTTTTGTTTCCAAAGAAAGAAATCCAGCACCCTTGGTTTCAAGAATAGTCTGAATGTGTTGTTCCACTTCTTTAAGCTCCTTGTCATATCTGTTATGTTTGAGTGCAGACCATTCCATTACTCTTTTATTTACAGCCGAAAGGTTTTGGGAAAAATGAGTTGCTGCATATCCCCCATCATCAGGATTGTAAGAATGCCAAGTATTACGGACTAAAGATTTGAAATCCTCATTTCCTAGCAATGTCGTGCAAACTTTGAAAGGGATGGCAAGTTTTTTGACAGTTCCAGATATTTCCATAACGATGGGATAATGATCAAATTCCCCTTCTAATCCAACCCATTGACAAAATAGAATATTCCCTTCCAAAAGATGTTGAGATATAAAAAATGATCCAATCTTTTTGCAATTTTGGGGTCCCTAGTTCTTTTATTTTTCCATGTTGGGAGCAGTTTAATAGGGGAAATGTCTACAATCTTTCCTTCCCTGAGAATGTGATCAAAAAATGCCTCCAAGGGATCCACCCTATCCCTAGGACCCCAGATTCCATGTTCCCCCAAAATAAAGTTGAGGTCTCCCCCAATTAACAATCTGTTTTGTTTTAGAAGAGATAATTTCTAGAGAAGGGGATTCCAAAAAATTTCCTTAGGTTCATATGGACCATAAAGATTCAATATAGAGAAGGAGGCGTCCAAATTTAAACTAAAAAAATCCATACCAAGACCTAAGGAGAAACACCAGGTGTTTTCAAGTTTAATTACCCTAGGTTCCCATCCCAAAGCAAGACCCCCAGAGTGCCCACAAGCATCAATTACAGTGAAGTCCATAAAAGATAGAAGAGTTTTTAGCTGCTTGACCACCTCTTCTCCATTTCCAAAGGTTTCTTGTAGCAAAATGACTTCAGATTGGTTGGAGAGGACCAACCTTTTTAGTGTGAGTTTTTTTACGGAACTTGCCAAACCCCTGAAGTTATAAGAGATAACCTTCATTTTGTAATCCCTAAGGGGGCATTCACTGCTCTAAGTGCTCGAAAAATGGTTTTTTGCTTCCCATCCAATTTTTCTTTTCGTACTTTGTGTTGGGAAGAGGAGAGGAGAGAGGTTCGACCATAAATTTTTGAGGTAGCACCCCCGTTAGGATTCCTTCCCAGACCAACGGAAGTAAGAGGAAAACCATAAAGATCTGGAAATTCTCTATTTCTGAGATGAAAACGGATAGGGGGAGTATGAGGAAAGTGAGGAAACAGACGAGGGAAAAGGGGTGTGTGAGGAAGACATATTTGTAATGGGCGCAAGTGTAGAGTAAGAGGTATCAATGGGATGGGGTGGGGGAGGTGATAAATCATTTAGCATAGATTGAGGAGCATCCGAAGTTTTTAGATTTTTTAAAGAAAAAATAATAGAATTAATGTGTGAAGCAGGGAGAGGAGACATGCCTATGTCTAATGAGGAAGTTCCATCCTCCAGAGACTGTGCAGCCTCATGCATCGACTGGGTTGGCTGCCATTCTGTATCCTTGCTAGGAGCCTCAATTCCACCAAGTTGCTGAGGGTCTTGTGCTTATAAAACCCCTTTGAGGAGATATCCTTTGAGTTGAGATCCTAACCAACTCTACCAACTACCTACATTTTGACCAGTGTTTCCAAGGCTTTGAGTTTCCTCCTCAACAGCACGCTTACGAGCCCAACGTCGTCCTTTTGTAAAAGGAAGAGAATAATTGTTTTCCAGATGACCATAGAGATGGCAGCATCGGCAACGAAAATGAATACCTTCATAATCAAGAACTTGTATACGTTTGGCCATTCCCAAGAACATATCTTCATCTATAAAATCCTCCAATGCATTGCCAATATCCCAAAAATAATCCAAATTCCAGAATTCCAAGGGAAAGCCTTGCAGTCTTACCAAAACAAGGATGATATCCAAATTTTCCTTGTCCAAATCGAAGAGAGGAGTCCATTTTTTTAGAAGGACCAAGGTAGTTACAAGACTCCAATTTTGTTTCAAAATTCATTTTGCATCCTCTTTTGATTCAAATTTAATCATCAACCAACCTTTTTCCAGAACCCTAATCTGTGGGGCATAATTTAGTAAATCCTTCCAACATATGGCGCCCCACTCCATCAAGGCGGCTTGAATAGGTTATTTTCCATGAACTTTTTCAACCACGGTCATTTCTTCCATAGTAGTTGAAGGTGAAATAGAGATGTCAACCCCACAGACTAGTATTAAGAGCTCGTCCTGCTTATTTGGGCGTATTTTCTTGCGCTTCTTTGGGATAGAGCAACTATTGTTTTCCTTGCTGCTGGTGGAAACACTATCCTTTCTTGGTGAAACCCTATGTCCTAGAGGTGAATTCGTAGCAGCCACAACATTAGGGTTCAGTATGGATGCTATAAATCCATCTGCATCCTGGAGAAAATCCTCCGCAGTGAGTTTCGGTGGCTGAGAAAACCTTGATCATATATAGTTCGAAGAAGGCCACCCAGCTTTTGAAAGATCAAATCCATAGGATGAGAAAGTGTTTTCAATGCCCAGAGATTCTGTGATATCTTCATGCAAATATGAAGAGAGGAGGAAATCAATGGATCCAACCCCAGAGGAGTCCAGAAAGTGAGGAAACTATTCAGAAGGGTGGGTGAAAGGAAAGCTACCGGGCTTAGACAGTGAAGCCCTAGCCATTAGGGGTTCCGTAACGGTAACAGTTGGATAATTTCTTCCTCCCGGAGTTGGTGAAAGTTGAACACCGTGAGACCTAGGTGTAAGAAAAACAAAACTACCCTCCACCAAATCCCCCATCCTTGAGTGCAATGTTGTCGTTGTCGGCGGGAAAACTGTAGGAAAAACACAAAGACCCTCTAATGGATCGGGAGAATAATCCACCTCATCCAGAAGAACCATAGGAAACCAATAACTATGAGTATGGAAATGGAAGAGACGGTGAGAGAGGGAAAAAAATAAATCCCTTGGGCCTACTGCGGCCCCTTAAGAGCCTGCAGACATGTGTACCCTGGAAACCCTAACCTCCATCCCGCCGCTCACACTCCGTCGATGTCTTTGATTTTACACCATACATATATATAATTCTTTAAAATATAATCTATTTAAATTTGTATTATCTTTTCTAATTTAAAATGTTCAAAAGGGACACATGAACATTGAAACATGTCTTTTTATTTTCCTCCCCCTTTTCTAAGTTATCTTATTAGCAAGCATTGTATATGATATTTCCACTCTTGCTAACTTGCCAACATGCTTGGTATATTGCATTTGTTTAGCGTTCAAATTACTACTAGTTGATTTGATCGCATATTAGTTTTTCGGTCATTCATATGTTTTAACCAAATTTTTGTTCAGTCATAATTTCATGTGCGTGTGCTATTCAAAGTTTTTTTGGGCATTCTCAACCTAAGGTCTCATTATACCTTCCGAGAGGCAATGTATATCTAGTATTCGATAAGCGTTGAATTGCTATTAGTTTAGGGTTGACCAATTTTTTTTAGCTTTTTATCCAAACTGCTACATAAGAGATTGAATTTTTTTATTATTCAATAATATTTCAATCTATTTTTTCTCAATGCCATTGGTTCACAATTTGAAGTGTTATTGCAGGGGCGATGACCCAATCCTCGATTTCCCAATTGAGCATTAAATGAACATTGAATTTAAGCTTTCCTAGTAAATTTAATGCATCTTTCTCCATCCCCATTGCACTGACAGCCACCTGCCCCAGTCTCCACTCATCTCTATGGTTTAATGCATTTAATGTATGTGTACTGACAACCAACATCCACTGCCATTGCCTCTGTCAACCCCACCGCATCCACAACCACCGCCTCTATCAACCCCACTGCCTCCACAACCACCGCCTATGTTACCCCACATCCTCTTCATAGTCACCCCTATTGCCTGGTTCTTCATGGTGCAATAGAGAAATACAAAGTTACACTAAATGCGAAATCCTGCTGGTTGGAGTAGATTACCCACAAGAACGTATTTTGTGCTTCAAATTTGCTGCAAAGGAAGAGGATAGAATTCCTGCACAACGGCTTCTTCCACAAAGGAAGAGGATAGAATTCCTGCACAACGGCTTCTGCCGCAAGCGAAGAGGATCGAGTCCCTACACAACAGTTGTAGCCCCCTTCTTCTTGATGGCGTTTCTTGCTTTGCATATCAAGGTCGGTATTTTATTATTCTTTGTTGTTTTCATACTGTAAAATATAGTGGAATACTAAGCATATAAGTTTTTAACATGAAACAACTTCTAAAATAGTAAAAGAACTAGTGTTTAATACTGAAAATAGTAAGCAACAGTCCATCTACCTAACTACTTTGAGATAACCTTATTGGATTAATGTCTAGGTATTTAATTTTTATTGCTAATGAAATCATAGTTTTTACTGCTAACAAACATTTCCAAGAACCTTGTGCTAAATACATAAGAGAAGGGGAAAGACAACTCATAGAATATCACGTCCAAAAACCCTGCACTTTAGTTGGAAAGGGAATTGGATATGATAGCAATGTCATTGCCAAAATCTGTGTTTTCTTTTTGTCTCAACCAAATCATTCCTATTTCATGATACTTTATTGATAGGTCTCCTGATGGAGCTCACCCGTCGAATCTTTTTTCATTCGTGTATAAAAGGGTTTATAAGTTAACCCGTTACCTGCTATTTATACCTTTGCTCCTGCTTATGCTTATGCTTATGCTTAATTAATAAGAGACAAGTATTTTCTTATTTTACTTGGCATTGAATTTATGTTACCTTCTCGTAGCATGGATTAATGCCACATCCATCTGTTGCCAATTTTTTTTAGTAGCATGGGTGGATGCTATGTATGGGTATGCTAAACAATGCAATAAAATTATGTGCTTTATGCAACTTAAAAGTTTATATACTTATGGGTGTCTAATTTTTATGCAAGATAATTACCAAAAACAACTATTTTTGCAAGAAAATCCCAACGTCAACCACAAATTACCTTAATCAAGAACGCCCAGATGAAGATGCCTCTGCACTTTCTTAGGCTCACAATGGATGGGAAACCTTGCTTAGGAATCACGTTGCATGGGCATCCAGATGAGTAGGAGTCGGTCTCACTAGAACAATTGACTATTTTCAATGGATTTCACTAGAATAATGGACTATTTTCAATGGATTTCACTAGAATAATGGACTATTTTCAATGGATTGTTGGAGCCATAGTGCATGGGTCGGTTGCCACTAAGAAGAAGAGTGATGCATACATAATCGCAAATCTTGTAGGTGGTTTCATCCTCTTGTCCTTTCCATCTCTATGCATCCTGACCACATGCAAATGGATTGACACCTGGACAAAACCGAGCTAACAAACTTGGGTGAGAGTCGAGGGCCTTCTATTATTTCCTCAATCATCTATCTTATATGCATGCATGCCAATTGTGTCGGTACCCAGAATAAGCTAGTCAATATAGTCGTGTGTTACTAAATCTGGATCTATTTACATTGTTGTTAGAACATGTGTCAACCACCACTCCGCCTAGAAAGAGTAAATAACAGTTTCAGTTTACCGAGCAAAGTCCACAGCAATAAAGGAAAAGGTGTAGGTTTTAATTCGATATTTAGCTCTAACAGATCAGGCTCGATTCTATCAAGGGAAAATGCAGCATCATATGTAAAGGCAGATTTAACTCTAGTTTCTTTATCTATTATTTACTCTACCTATAATACCTCTACTAATATTTACTTGACTACTTACAGGAGGTATACTAATTCCACTGCTACTATTGGATTTGCAAATATATTAGATAAAATTAAAAAACTTTTGTTTTAGCCTGATTTACATGCATATTTTACTTATTAACGAACTGCAACTGCAAACACATATTCTGGGGACACCCCCCTGAGACTGGAAAAGCACCAGTCCAAATGGAGAGGTAGATCGCGGTGACAAAGTTAGTTGTCTAGAGTTATTTCGCTGATCTGCTCGTTCTTCTTAGTGCAGATTTGTGGGTGAACAAATTGGCACCGTTTCCATGAATATCATAAAATACTCGGATATTAGTAGCTTGCGGCTACATGACAATGGTGATATCTGATTTATTTTCCTTATTTTTTTATATCTTACCTACCAACTCCACCGCAAAAAAAGATCAAGATAGATTGCACATATAATGATTCTTTAATGCTTAATCATGAATGTAAATCAACTTTGCGCCTGGGGAAATGATGCAGCTAGTGAGGTAAAATTGACGTGTGTCAATTGTTGGCCAACAAGTAACTCGGGAAAAACCTAAGTGCAGAGCTATGAAACTAATTGCCATAACAACCTTTGAAGGATAATATATATGCCTCAATGTTCCACACTTACTTGATTGTCAATGCTTTCATTACTTTTTAGTCTCTACCACCTTCAATTTAGAATACAACTTTTTCTGAAACTACAGCCTTCAATTTAGAATACAACTTTTTCTGAAGCCAACGATAAGGAAAGAACTGATGCAATTTTGAGTGATGACATATTTGGAAGGTTCCATTTGAAAATCAATATATTAAATATTGAATGATTTCAACAGATTCTACTCCCATTTCATGGCTTGCAAACTCAGTAATATTTTGAAAAACACATCTTAGTTTGTGTACAACTACTAAAATTACACTAGTTCTTGAATTCTCAAATTTCATGTCTCTTATGAAAATTATGATTATGCATGTCATCAATGGTAAATGCTCGTGACCATACGGGGTCCGATTCAACAAATTATCAATATTTCTAGTTGGTCCTAAATGCTTATTTCCAATGGAAGAGAATTACCATGACATATATACCTGAACATTATATCTAATAATGGGAAGAATGCAAACTTACGTGTGAAATTTTCCAAGCTTGAAAACATGGCGACTTCTGCTTATACATGCATCATAAACATCATTTCCTTATTTTCAAATAAACAAAATACATGGCGATTTCTATTTATACATGCATCATAAACATTATTTCCTTATTTTCAAATAAACAAAATTCATACTTTAATTACACTGTGTTGTTAATTAATATTATACATTGTTTGAAACATCGCCATTTTTTGTAGCTAAAACAACTCACATGCTTAATTAGAGATTGATTTGTTGATTCTCTTTTGAATCCATCTTCTTTACTTGATCCTTTTAACTCTCCTTTCATATGTGTAACCACACTCTACATTTTTACTAGAGATTTTTTTTTTCGAAACTTAATGGTGTAGTTTTAAAGTGATTTAAATTTTCGCAGGTTGTTCTTTTCAAAATTGAAAAAAATAGTTGACTTTTTTTATCTACGTAATTATTTAGTTATGTTTTTCAAATATGGGGGATTTGCCTAACCTGGAGAGTACGAGGTTTCATATTTAAACCGGGTTGAAAGGGTGCCAATTGGTGGGGGTGTGTAAACATTGGTGGAAGGAGCAATCCGGCCAGTATAACCCTTTACTCATCAACACTCAACCAATCCACTTTTCTGACCTACCCATAACCCTTTACTCATCAACCAATCAAACCATCTACTTTTCTTACCTACCAACCTCGGCAGGTATATGATGCCATGCAGCCTTGTTCTAGTGGTTGTGGCATAATTATAGGTATGTGAGCTAGACATTGAATCGGAAATAAAGATTCTGAAATAGGCATTGAAGGTTCTGATAAATCTTCTACATCATCCTCTAAGCTCTCTCCCTCATCTGCCTTGTATGCCATGTCCTCTGAGGTCCAAGGTCAACGTTGACTCTTAGAATTCGCACATGGACACAAGTGGATTGCGCTCTTGTCCTGAATTGGATGGCGTAATGGGATCTCCATAACCCTTTTCATGCACATGAATTTTAAATCTGGTGTGAAGGGCCTTGAACAATCAGTCAGATCAAATTAAAGTTTTTCAATGAAACGAAAAATTGAAATATAAAAAAGAGAATATTTTATTAGTCCCTGCTCAGTTGGGATTATAGCGATCACTTGGTCACCCAATTGGTTTGACTTTTAATTATTTACGTTTTTTTCTTAATGTTGCATAAAGTTTATGAAATATTTTGTATTAAATTTATTTTTTCAAAAATAAAATAAAAATTATAAATTTTTAAAATTAGATTAACTAATTTCGTGATTGGTAGATCAATTAGATTTGACAATTTTCCCATGGTGTGCAAATCAATTATTAAATTTAAAAAATATTTAAAAATTAAAAAAACTGCAAAAAACCAAAAACTTGCCACGTATGTACTTTGAAGTCCTCATTCCTTCATGATTTTGCAAGTCATTAAGGATATGAAATCATCTGAGGATTTGAAAAGATTTCTACCCTTGATTTCATGAAAATTTAGATTTCTACCTTCGATTTAAGAATTTGAACTTGAGGTTTCTGACTAATGGATAAAGGCAAACTTTATAGTAATTATTATTCTAACTAATGGATAAATTATGGTAATTATTATTCAGTGGTTGCAACCTTCATGGAAGTTTCTCCATGCCTTCCATGACATAACATGGAAATAAAAGAACCTTCCTCCTTCCTGGAAGTTTCTCCGTGCCTTCCATGACATAACATGGAAATAAAAGAACCTTCCTTCGTGCCTTCCATGACATAAGGCTAAAGTAAAAGAACCTTCTAGCTAGCTAAATCCCTTGCCCATAAAATCTACATCTCTCATCCCCAATTCACAGTTCTTCTGATCATTTTGTCTGCCCTCTTTCGGCTCTGCAATTCATAGTTGCAATATCCACATATTTAGTTGATATATTTTATGTCATTGCAATTGCTGCGATTCTCTGTTCAGCTATAGTGGTGGAATTTATCAAAACTTCATGTGACTTTGTATCCGCAAGTATGTGTTTCGTCCCAACATAACTCATAATTGAGCGTAGGCATATCCAATTAGTTCTCCTATGAGTTTGAAAGTTCCCACTGGACACATATAGAAAAAGTTCACATGCTGCAGATAATTTCGGAAATATCCAACTAGGTCTCCTCTGAGTTTGAAAGTTCCTATTGGACACACAGGGAAAGGGAAGAAGTTCACGTGCTACATATAATTTCATAAATTTACCTCTTGATGTAAACCAACTCACACAAAATTGAATTTTGCAGCCAAAGGTCTATCTCAAGAAGATATGGTCATATTGTCTAATAAGTAAGTAATGTTACGTAGTTGGATCTCATAACCGAAGTAATGTTATAATATTTTCTTGATATGATATTTTAGGAGCACTTACTGCTGGTCAGTCGCGCTGCTGAAGAGGCTCTACAATTTCAAAAAAGCTCATCCCATGTACCCAGCTCTTGATCCCGTGTATTCTCATATGTTGATCCCGTGTATTCTCAGATGTACGAGACTGTGGACAATGGTGACAATGGTGGTTAGAACGCCCAACACCCTCGACAAAACTAACCGAAGCCTGTTTACCTTATGGAGGATACGAGCTATGAGTTCGCCCCTCCAAAGAAGAAGAGCTAAATTAATAAATTAATAAATATTTGTAGGAATTGAAACTATGGAAACATGAATTAGCTATGGTAACACTGCAATTCAGAAGCACAGTTATATAGTTCAACTTCGTGTCTATGCTCTGTTGAATTACAGATAAGGGACACAATAATTTAGATGTCATGAACCAAGAACAGGTTAAGTAGTTTAAGGTAATTATGCCTTGTACACTTGCAGCTCTGCTATCACCCTAATAGAATGCGCGATTCTAATTATACGGGTAAAAACAATAGTATCATGAAAGTAAATAAGTATATGTGCTCATTTGAGTGATTTGTTGAATGCTTTGGCTTCATGCCGGAGGTATTTTGGAAATCATGAACATGAGTTCTCTGTTTACAGAATAGTTTTATACCTTGATTCAGCATCAAAATAGTTTTTTAGAATGTCCTACATTGTCTTACATTTTGTAGTTATCAGATAAATTTGAGTAGTTTAATATTTTTCTTTCTTTCCATGTCCTCGCATTAGTGGTTTTTCTGGTGTTGTTGCCTATGCTCTGTCGGAACCCTATCGTCAACAACAAGATTACAGCCTTGGATAACAACCTCTGCAACCTTTCCAATAATGTCATCGTCACAAATTGATTTTGAATTAGCTGCCGTATGAACCCACCCATTTATATTTTATGTTTGGGTCTCGAAATAAATCTCACATTGGACGTGTGTCGTAATGTCATCGTCACAAATTGATTTTGAATTAGCCGCCTTATGAACCCACCCGTGTATATTTTATGTTTGGGTCTGCAAATAAATCTCACGTTGGACATGTGTTTCAACTCATTAGTCTTTATCATAAATTCGAAGTCGGTCATTATTATTTGTCTTTTATCATATACTAAAAGTTTGTAATTATAAAAGTTGCAAGTTCAAATATATTCTATATACTTAGTATTTTGATATTAAATTTTCAAAATAATAATAAAAAGTTCATATATTTATGTATAATATAAAATTGTTTTATTTTACATTTTTAATAACATTAAATTAATTATAATTATTTTAACATGGTGACTAAAATTAAATATTATATTTTGTAGGTGTTTATCTTAATATTTAATATATTAAATAATAAAATCAATTTAACTTAACTTATTATTATATTTTATTATAATATGGTAATCATAATTTGTAAGATTAAAAATGCTTAATAACATAATAATCATTAAATTTGCTTTATTAACCATTTTTTTATAATAAATATAACAACTTATTATATGATGTATCAAAGTTAATTAAAGATTTTTTAAGTGATAAGAGATGACTAAAATTTCTTTATTAACATATTATAATAATACAATTATCATTAAATTTACTTTATTAACCATTTTTTTATAATTTAAATAATTTAAGTGTTTTTGTATTTTTAAAATTTGTTTATATTTTAAATGGTTAAATAATAATCAATATTATTATATTTATAAAATAAAATTTAATATAAAATTTAAAATGATTATATTTAAATAAAATAATAATAAAAAGTTACGATGATATGAATAATTTATATTCTCAATCATTAAAATAATTTGTTCTTTTTCTAACTAAATATATATCCAATCTCAAATGAAATTTTTTATTAATTACCTATCTTTCAATTTAAGAAAATTGTTAGCCAAATATGGCTTCCTAAAGTCAAGCCATGACCAAATAATAGTCAACCATGACATTCCTTCATAGTACATTCCTTAATCATTTTGTTGCATTGTGACATTCACAACGGATTATGTTGGATTGTGACAAGGACAAAGACCAAGATAATTTGTGTGTATTGTATCCAACTTCAATAATTTAATTATCAATTCACAATGATATCTTGGTGTATATAAAGTGAAACATGATTATATCCAATGTCAAACATGGTTTGCTAGAGTCAACCATCATCAAATAAAATGTGCACAATCAATAAAGGAAACCATGGTTAAGCATAGTCAACTATGGTTCATTAATATGTTGTGTAAGTCATATTTTCAAATAAAAAATGGTCAAATAGTAGTTTATCATGGTTAAATAATAGTCAATCATGATTAGGTAAAATTAACCATATTAACTATGGTCAAGCAATAAATAATATAATAAATAACTACTATAGAGTGGATCAATATGTTTTCTTAAGATAATATAATAAATAATATATTTAAGGAGTGCAAAGATTGTTGTCTTTTGCATATATAATAATTAATCTAAGACCATTACTTTTAACTTACTTTTATAAAGATCACATTTTTTTCGCAAGTTTAACCACCACTTAAATTAAGCTTACTTAAATATTAATCAAGATGCATTTAAACATAACAAGATACGACGATCATGAAATTAATCTGGATTGTACACTTGTTACACTTTGGCTAATCTTGTTGATCCACTCAAGGAAGTCCAAAATCACAGATAATATCTAAACACCTATTGATTCATTAAGGTTTGTGTCACATTATGATGTTCATCAAGGCTTATGTTGCATTGTGGCTTTCACCAAGGGTTATGTCGCATTGTGACAATGCCCAAGATGTGAAATTTGATCATCAAGGGTTAGATGCGACGTATTCACAATGTGAAATTTGACCTTCATCAAGGTTTATGTCGCATTGTGATGTTTATTAAGGGTTATGTTGCATTGTGGCATTCATCAAGGGTTAGATGCGACATATTCACAATGTGAAATTTGACGTTCATCAAGGTTTATATCTCATTTTGATGTTTATCAAGGATTACGTTGCATTGCAGTGTTCATCAAGGGTTATGTCACATTGCGGCATTCACCAAGGGTTATGTCGCATTGCGACAATGCCCAATATGTGACACATGTCGACACAACCAAAGATGCGACATATTCACAATGTGAAATTTGATGTTCATTAAGGTTTGTGTCGCATTGTGATTTTTTTCAAGGCTTATGTTGCATTGTGGCATTCATCAAGGGTTATGTTGCATTGTGACAATGCCCAAGATGTGAAATTGGACGTTCATCAAGGTTTATGTCACATTGTGATGTTTATCAAGGGTTATGTTGCATTGTGGCATTCATCAAGGGTTAGATGCGACATATTCACAATTTGAAATTTGGCATTCATCAAGGTTTATGTCGCATTGTGATGTTTATCAAGGGTTACGTTGCATTGTGGTGTTCATCAAGGGTTATGTTGCATTGTGACAATGCGCAATACGTGATACATATGTTGACACAACCCAAGATGTGACATATTCACAATGTGAAATTTGACGTTCATGAAGATTTATATCGCATTGTGATGTTTATCAAGGGTTACATTGCATTGCGGCATTCATCAAGGGTTATGTTGCATTGCGACAATGCCCAATATGTGACACATATGCCGACACAACCCCAGATGTGACATATGTTGCATTGTGGCATTCATCAAGGGTTAGATGCGACATATTCACAATGTGAAATTTGATGTTCATCAAGGTTTATATCTCATTGTGATGTTTATCAAGGGTTACATTGCATTGCGGCATTCATCAAGGGTTATGTCGCATTGCAACAATGCCCAATATGTGACACATGTCGACACAACCCAAGATGCAACATATTCACAATTTGAAATTTGATGTTCATTAAGGTTTGTGTCGCATTGTGATGTTTATCAAGGCTTATGTTGCATTATGGCATTCATCAAGGGTTATGTCGCATTGCAACAATGCCCAAGATGTGAAATTGGACGTTCATTAAGGTTTATGTCGCATTGTGATGTTTATCAAGGGTTATGTTGCATTGTGGTGTTCATAAAGGTTTATGTCACATTGCGACAATGCGCAATATGCGATACATATGTTGACACAACCCAAGATGTGACATATTCACAATGTGAAATTTGATGTTCATCAAGGTTTATATCGCATTGTGATGTTTATCAAGGGTTACATTGCATTGCGGCGTTCATCAAGGGTTATGTCGCATTGCGACAATGCCCAATATGTGACACATATGCCGACACAACCCAAGATGCGACATATGTTGCATTGTGGCATTCATTAAGGGTTAGATGCGACATATTCACAATGTGAAATTTGATGTTCATCAAGGTTTATATCGCATTGTGATGTTTATCAAGGGTTACGTTGCATTGTGGCATTCATCAAGGGTTATGTCGCATTACGACAATGCCCAATATGTGACACATATGCTGACACAACCCAATATGCGACATATTCACAATGTGAAATTTGACGTTGATTAAGGTTTGTGTCGCATTGTGCCGACACAACCCAAGATGCGACATATGTTGCATTGTGGCATTCATCAAGGGTTAGATTCAACATATGGGTGTGTGCAAGAAGATGAGGGTCACTTTAGATGCAATGCTACTTTTTTCAAATCTCGTTCCTGATACCTAAAACATAACGCGTTTATGATATTTACCCCCTGCCATGGTAAGACCCGAGCCTAACATGTCATTGGACATGTAGGCTAGGTAACAATATCGCGTACGCGTTATGTAGTTCAAAAACGCGTACGCGTTATGTATTTACAAATCGCGTACGCGATATGTAAAACTAAAAATGAATTTAAAAACACAGTCGGCCGATTGCCGACCACCCGCGACACTCACGCATCAGAAACGCGAATAGAGGCGAAATTGACCCTAGACGAGGACGCTTTGTGGCCCACTCAACCATCCGTGTTGCTCGATTCAGCTGGAGAGGAGACAAATTCACCGGTGCATTCTCATCTAGTCAGGTAATTTATTCACCCAAATCATTTTTTTGTGATTTTTTAATCCAAATTACTATTTTTTTGATTGTTTAACCTAGTTTTGTAATATTGATCAAATTGGGAATAACCCAATTTGTAATTAAATTCACACCTCAAAATGAAACCCTTTTCACAAAACTCAAAACTTCATAATCAAACCAAAAATTGAAAAAATTAAAACTCCCCCCTTTCTAAGTCACCCGACACGAGGACACGGGACACGAGTGTCCCCACCAGGCTTCAAATTTGAAGCCTTCAGGCCACTTCAAATTTTACCCACACGTCATAGAAGGCCACTTCAAATTTTACCATGCAAAAAAAATTTAATTTCATGGTAAGCCCTTCAATAATTAAATTAACCACTACTGTTTAAAATTGCAACAGAAGGGTAGCTTCAAATTTCACCCATCAACAATTTTTAGTGGGAAATTGGGAATGCGGCTACTAGCTAGGTGACTTGGGAGTGGGACTCGCTTACTCTCCAATATCCACGTGTTCGATCATCCATGGATCATGGACCATTGGGCCTCTAATAATATCATTGAGGAACTTACGTGGACGGGCTTACACTGAGTAGCCCATGGCTTGAACGCTTCGAAGTTCTCGTGTTTGTAGCGAGCGCTTACGTGTTTAACACATTTAATGGCATCAACAAAATTATTAAAATCTAATGTTAATGGGCACTCTACATAGAAATTGGAATGTCAACATTTGTGAGTACAATAAATATGTGGATGATTTTGGCCTACTACAACTTTAATATATTGAGTGGATTGATAACCTTCACAATTATATAAGAGATTGTAGCTATGACTAGGAGGAGAGTTAACAATGCAACAAAATCAAGTAATCGAATTTTGTGCATAAAATGAACATAAGACTCCCACCAAATTTCACTGAATCTACGTCTTAACAAAAGAACTCATCGTTTCACGGGATTCCACCCCATCAATCCTTTTAACAGTAATGGCCATAACAGTTGCTACAACCCTAGCGCGAGAAAAATCAATCGAGCTACGCATGACAATACTTGAAACCAGACTTTTTGAACTCCCTATTACGTCATAGGAATCAATACTACTTTCTCCACAACATGTGGCACCCTCAATATCTTCCATCACCGCAATTTACATTTGATAAAAAACTTGTTCCCAAATAGTAATTACCCCATTCTTTGCTCTAAAAAGGCCTCGGTTAACCTAGAATCCAATCCATACAACATGAACACATCCATATATACACATAGAATAAATATTAATAAATTTCTCATAGCCCTTCAATAGTGTTCAATATCTCATAGCCCTTCATAGTGAAATGGGACCCCACCCTTCAAATTTGATCCCTGGTCCCCACTAGACACGGTGACCCCCGGAATTATGACACGTAGGACACGGTGACCCCCGGAATTAATATATTTTTAAAATATATTAAAATTTAAAAATATAGACATATAGATCATCCAATAAAATTTAACATTTACAATTACAAATATTCAATAGAAATTACATTTACAATTACAAATATGAAATATTCAATAGAAATTAGATCATTCACAAATCACAACACATTTGTCATTCACAATCACAAAACACAATGAGACATTGAGACACATAGATGCAAACTCATCACTGCCTTGATCCTCCTCCTCCATGCCTGAATCAACAAACTCATCACTGCCTTGATCCTCCTCCTCCTCGTCTCTGCCAATCTGACTAACTTACTTTTTAATTGTCAAATGTTTAATTTTAAGTTTTAAATGTATGTAAGTAAATGCCATTAAATTGCTTATGTGAGTTTGATTTAATACATGTTCAATTTTGAAGAGACGTCATTATATACCATGTATATGTTTCTAATGATTTTCGTATTAATGTCTTTATTGCAGTTGCGGCTATGGATGCCAATGCCGAAATATTGATTGAGCTTGCCCAATTGAGGGGCATAAGTGAAGCTTTTAGTGGTGGCGACAGGATTCGCCGTTCACTTGCATCAACCTTGGATGCAATTGTGGACACAATTACACAATCTACGAATGTCCTGTATGATATTGCATCTTACAGAGAAAGAAAAAGACAACAATATGCTGATGGACTAGATTACAATGCAGTAAAAAAGCTAAAAATATCCAAAGAGGTTGTATTTGAATTGTTTAGGGACCCTCGGACGGGGGAAATCCCTAATGCAAGCAAGCCGCATATCTCCATTGAGTGGTGCACGTTTCAACCATTTGTTGATAACTGGATGGACAGATGGTACATGGTTTTTGATATGCCACCACACAACAACAGGGAAATTCCCTTATATTTCCTTCGAAAGATGTATGCAGAGTTCGTGTTGCATAAACACGTTAACTATTTTGACATCTTACAGTTCCAGGGGATCGGTGGGGGGATGCCCCAAAACCGACCCAATGCCAGGCTTCGAGACCAGGATCGCCCTATCCCTGCACCTCGCAGGCAGTTGCCTGGGCCAGATGTCCCACCAGCACATCGCATTATTCCGCAGACACGGGATGCTTTTTTGAGTTTGGCACGGACGGTTCTTCGCCATGGCAGGATGGTTCAACATATGGGTGAGGAAGGGACATCTGTCCCTGGTGTGGTACATACACCAGCTCGTCACCATGCAGGACCATCAGCTACTGCAGGACCATCAGGACCATCCACTTCTGCAGGACCATCAGGACCATCCACTAGTGGAGGACCATCAGCTATTCCCCATCCTACTACTGATCCTCACGAGTGCACGTCATGTGGTCGTCCCTGCTATGGTATTGCATCAGATGTTGTCTTCACTGGCTTTTTGAGAGAGGTATCTTGATGGTTAATTGTAATAAATTCTTCATTTATTTTCGTCTTTGTACACATATATATAGTTTGAGCTAATATATTAATTTTGTGAACTTGCAGTTGATGATGATTACCGGCAGTGACGCCCCAGAGCCGGATGTTCCAGACTCGACAGGGGGGCATGATGCTACCCATTCGGCAGGCCCATCTTATATACCACCTATTGCCGTATCTCACACCGAGGTAAACATTTTAAAATTTCAGTTTTTTAATACTTGTTAATTTGTTAATTTCCACATACTTTACATTTTAGTTCATTAATGCTATATACGGTCTAATATTTACAATTATTAAACTTGCAGATGGCAGATCCTTCACAGGGGCAAGGTAATGTGGAGGTAGTGCCCATGGTCATACCGTCCCCTGAAACGTCTGGGCTCCAGGTAAACAATTAAAAATGACATTTTTTAAATACATGTTTGTTTGTTGAATCATGCATGTCTAACTACATGAACACTTGCTGACTGTAGGCACCATCCGACACATCTGGCCCATTGCCTGTATTTGCATCTCCCTCCAGGCCATTCGTGAACAAGGGTCGTGTGTATGTGAGGCGTTCTACTCCGAGAAAGACTCCAGCTGCCCACGACCATGGGCTTACTCACACCACGGTAATGTATATCCTTCGATGATATTTGTTGTTTAACTTGAAATCCAGTGCATAAATCGTTTTTGTTAATGTTTGAATTGCATGTTTACTGCAACAGGAACCCGAGTTGTCTGCTGAGAACCTTGCATCGATGGTTGATGCAGCAGTTAGTGCCGCATCTGCAGTGGCGACTGATCACACACAGGTATGTAACTATTTCAACATTATCTTTACATAGTTTATTATTGTTGGACCTATTGTTTATTCATGCATTTCTAACTATTTCAACATTTTTTCATTGTAGCCACCACCAGCAGGAGCAGTGCCTGGCCCCCCTGGTTCAACCATCCTGGATGTTCAACCGACGGCTCCATCTGCTACACAAGCAACACAATCTCCTTTGTCAGTTGAGGTGAGATGTCCTTCAGTGACCAAGTGTTTCATGCACTTTCCATGCACCAGTTGATAATTGTTGAGATAATGTATTAGTGTACATAGTTAGTTGAATTTAACAATTGATATTTAATTTGCAGGATCCAGGGATGCACATTGATCCTAGGGATGTGCCTAGAGGATCAACGTCGGGAAAGAACAAGAGAAAGCTTGAGTTTTGATACTTTTGGATAGTTTTGGACACATGTGCTTTTGGATACTTTTGTATATATATGTACTTTTCGATACATTCAGTTTTGGAGACATGTACATTGACTTTATTGTGCATGTACTTTTGGAGACATGTACATTGACTTCATTGGATACATGTACTTTTCGATACTTTTGGATATACATGTACTTTTGGAGACATGCACTTTTGGAGACTTTTGGATATACATGTACTTTTGGAGACATGCACTTTTGGATATATATGTACTTTTGGATACATGTACTTGTGTCATTCTAATGTGTTGATTTGTGTGGATTATCTTTTACTCATGAATGCACTATGTCAAAAGAACAAACTATTATATTCAAAGGTTTCAACGAATTCACTACATGCATGCACTAATTGGTATCTAATTAAAATTTGTGATTTTGGATGATCATTACAAGTTATGTCAAAGTTCTTGCTCGTGTAATTTAATCAAACTAAATGCAATACAATGTTTTCAAGGTTTCAATGAACTCACTCATGCACACCCATTGCCATCAACTACCAATGAAAGTCTAACATTATGAGGTTCTTCTTAAAAAATGGGTAATATTTCCTTGATGATCGTAAATTGAGAACCATTTGTAGCCACTCATATAATACCATCTTCACTTATCTTTGTACATGATAATCCATATAATGTGCTATGTTTTTTAACCTAAACAATCATCAAAAACCTAGAATTATAGGGATATGACAAAGAACCTTATGGGGCACCTTATATATTAACCTTGTGTATACATTAGGATCTTTGTCATACCATTGTTTGAAATGTCATTCAATACCTTCAATTTTATCAACATCAAATTAGTAGACAAAGTGACCCATCTTTGATCTCTTGTATAGGCCTTTGTGTGCCTTATCAATAAGATGTACATCATGAATATTATCATAGGTCTCATACATAGGTGCATCCTCATCCATGCAAACAAAGGTGTCATGGATCAACCTATTATCCCTTTATTCTCAATAATATTAGTATCATTATCTTCCATAGGATCAAATTCAACTCCATCACCCCCCATTATTACTACTCTAAATTACAGCCTTAGGAGTTTTGATCATGTGTTTTTGTCTCTTTAGGAGTTTTGAAATATTATACTCTTTCAAAAATAATATGGAAGTTCAAATATTTAAAAGTGGCTTAAATTATAAAATGGGCGGAAATTCACCAAGTGTCCCTGAACGGCATTTTCATGCGACTTGCAACTCGACATAACTCGGAAACCGGACGTCGGACCGACGAACCGTCGACTCCGTTGGTCTCCTGGCATGCGATTACCTCTAGGGGACCCTCTCCCTCGTCTCCCCATGGCCCAGTGGCTTCATTGTGCATTCATTTCGTAAACTAGGGTTTTGCTCAGTGTAATTGCATGCAATCTCGCATTGGTGGGTCAACTCTGCAAAAACCTCCCCCGAGCCAGTGTTGGCAGTGTTCCCACGTCGGCATTGCC
The DNA here is from genome assembly GCA_027924585.1 of Larix kaempferi. Taxonomy (NCBI): domain Eukaryota; kingdom Viridiplantae; phylum Streptophyta; class Pinopsida; order Pinales; family Pinaceae; genus Larix; species Larix kaempferi. Next base: position 5,324,705 of record BSBM01000336.1, read on the forward strand.
CACACACACTTGCGGGAGCCAACGGCACGCAATCTTCTTGCTCCGTTTGCTTTTTGGCTCCCGGACGGAAATTCACCAAGTGTCCCTGAACGGCATTTTCATGCGACTTGCAACTCGACATAACTCGGAAACCGGACGTCGGACCGACGAACCGTCGACTCCGTTGGTCTCCTGGCGTGCGATTACCTCTAGGGGACCCTCTCCCTCGTCTCCCCATGGCCCAGTGGCTTCATTGTGCATTCATTTCGTAAACTAGGGTTTTGCTCAGTGTAATTGCATGCAATCTCGCATTGGTGGGTCAACTCTGCAAAAACCTCCCCCGAGCCAGTGTTGGCAGTGTTCCCACGTCGGCATTGCCCACACACACTTGCGGGAGCCAACGGCACGCAATCTTCTTGCTCCGTTTGCTTTTTGGCTCCCGGACGGAAATTCACCAAGTGTCCCTGAACGGCATTTTCATGCGACTTGCAACTCGACATAACTCGGAAACCGGACGTCGGACCGACGAACCGTCGACTCCGTTGGTCTCCTGGCGTGCGATTACCTCTAGGGGACCCTCTCCCTCGTCTCCCCATGGCCCAGTGGCTTCATTGTGCATTCATTTCGTAAACTAGGGTTTTGCTCAGTGTAATTGCATGCAATCTCGCATTGGTGGGTCAACTCTGCAAAAACCTCCCCCGAGCCAGTGTTGGCAGTGTTCCCACGTCGGCATTGCCCACACACACTTGCGGGAGCCAACGGCACGCAATCTTCTTGCTCCGTTTGCTTTTTGGCTCCCGGACGGAAATTCACCAAGTGTCCCTGAACGGCATTTTCATGCGACTTGCAACTCGACATAACTCGGAAACCGGACGTCGGACCGACGAACCGTCGACTCCGTTGGTCTCCTGGCGTGCGATTACCTCTAGGGGGCCCTCTCCCTCGTCTCCCCATGGCCCAGTGGCTTCATTGTGCATTCATTTCGTAAACTAGGGTTTTGCTCAGTGTGGGAGTGTGCAATTTTTGCACACGGGGGTCAACTTTGGAAAATCATCCACCGGGCAAGTATGGCTAGTGTTCCTAGCCCGAACCTGTCTAGACACACCTGCAGGACTCCCCAGAACCCGGTTTTGTTGCATGGTTGGAGTTCTATGCCCCCGGTAGGTATCCAGCAGGTGTCCCTGAAGGCCTTCTGGTAGTGAGACGGGACGAGCCATAGAATGAAGACCGTGGCTCGGATCGACGAACCGTCGACTCCGTTGGATTCAGCACACCGGGATAGTGCCAGGGATGCCCCTCCCCTCCTACCCGGTGGCCCATGTGTCACCTTGCAGGTCCATCTTGGAAACTAGGGTTTTGCTCAGTGTGGGAGTGTGCAATTTTTGCACACGGGGGTCAACTTTGGAAAATCATCCACCGGGCGGGTATGGCTAGTGTTCCTAGCCCAAACCTGCCTAGACACTTTGGAAACTAGGGTTTTGCAGGTCCATGATGATGATGGCTTGGTCTAAGGTGGTGCTCTCAACTAGCTAATTCATTATGAAATATTTAACAAGACATGAATTAAATTTAATATAAGTGTATTGTTTAATATAGTGAGCATGAATTGAATTAATTTTGTTGGGTGAAGCCAATAACCAACATGATGAACATAATATAATTTTAGGGTTTACTGATCATATGTAAAAAATGGATTAAAAAACACAATTATTATAATTTTAGTTTAATGTTTATCCACTTTAATCCATATATTTTTTAGTTTAATTTAATTTAGTTTAATTTTAGTTTAATTTTAGTTTAGTTTAATGTTTATCCACTTTAATCCATATATTTTTTAGTTTTGACTATGAATACACAATAATTATTATATATATATGTGTGTGTTTTTGTGTGGATAACTTAGAGATGTATAATAAAAATGGGTAAAAGGTGGTTGTCACTAGAGACTTTCATAGTTGTATAGTGAAAATGTAATAGCTATTAAAATTTGGATTAGAAAATTATTAAAGAAGATAAATTCTATAGAAATGGGTAAAAGGTGGTTGTCGCTAGATTAAGAGAGACTTTCATAGTTGAATTACTCAAGGAACCAATTCGATTGTCTAGTGATTCATAAGGATTTAGTTGGGCTTAACATAGAGCTTAAATGCCCTTAAAGTTAGCTAAGCAACCTCTCAAACATGATTAATATATGGTTTACTGATCATATGAACATAATATAATTTTAATCCATCTCTTGTAAATTTGGCATATCAAGAACGCAAAATTGACATATTCATATGAAACATACATGTGAAAATTGAACATATATCAATATTCAATTACAAATAGTGAAAATAGTATAGTATTAAAAGTATGTAACGTACCTCATCATGCTAGATCCCACCTATTATCATACAACCAAGCCCTCCGGATCATCTCTTATACTGATGGTCTCCATTAGTCTCTCGTGCTCTGTATCCGGTAAGAAGTAGCGTACCTTCGATGTATTTCGACTAGGCATTGTTCGTACCTGAAGGTTTGTGCCAATGATTAAGTTGGTAAAGTGATATACACTTGCACCTGGTTTGTAATCCCTGTAAACATATCCACCCTTCTTTCTTCCATTGTTGTCCCGTGTCAAGTATTCACCTTTAACAACCATAGAACCAGTTGGAAAGTGGTTGTTTTCATCGTCAGTCATGGACACAATGAGGGTTTGCTTTCCATCTATACAGCGTGCCAACCAGTATTCATCACCCCATTCAGTATCTTTTGAGGCAACCACTGCGTATATGTGCCCTGCATTATATGATTGTAGGTATATGATCAAAATATTTAGAGTGCGATACAAGTCCATTAATGTGCATTTGAAGACTACGTAAACAAACAAAAAATGTTAAGGAAATGCATCATACCGGGTTGTACAAGGTCTGATACATGATCAAAATCTGCAGAAATAGATGATTGGTCTTCTTCCAACGGAGTTAACTCAACAATTGCACGCTGATCAAGTGGAAGTGATATGCGATCCCATCCATCAACCCAATCCAATGATTCACACCCATCCCAGTCACCATCACAACAAGGCGGGCAAAAACAAGCAAGTTTTCTGGTCCAAATTTCAAATACTGGGTTATCAGAGCTTCGAACCGAATGAAAGCCACGAGTCCCAGGCACAGTCTTGCATTCCCATGCATGTGAACGATCTATGTCTACCACCTCCCAAAAAAATCTCTCCACATGTCTCTTTCTTGTGGATTCTACTCGCATAGTTGATTCCTCTCCCATTACTGACGTGCACCACCTGACTATAGATTGAGCATTTAGAATAGTAGATTCTGTAGATACTTTCAATTCCTCTCTTCGTAGGGCTGTTTTGACACATGCTCCGGCTCCATCATGCTCTCCTTTACCATGCCCAGTCTCAAAATAGTTCCACATATGTGGCACTTTGTAGTTTTTATGCAATGAACACAACCACTGAAATATGCGTGCATTTTTGAACTGACCAGCACACCCATCAGACCAAATCCAGTGTCGGTCCATCTGTATGTTCCTTCCCTTCAAGTGATCATAGAACATGATGAAGCAATGACGTACATAGTGGAAGTCGTGGCACCTATCATCACTTATGTAGAAGTGATATTCCTTCAGAATTTCTCTTTGCTCTTCAGTGCTATTTGGGCCATGCCTGTATGTGATATGGACCATCAAGGAAACCTGCTCAGAGTGATAATACTGACTTTGGATCTCATTTTGAGGTTGCAGAGTGTAGTTCTCGGCAAAATCAACAACTGAAAGTATAGTACCAAGGGGAAATGTATCTCTGCATATTCTAAACTTCTCATCCTGCCATCGTGCCACGTGGACATGCTGAACATATTGATGTGTCTTTTCAATAAATTCCTTGATGAAGTCACTAACTTGTACCTGGTGACACAAAATGATCTCAATGTCAGTTTTTTGTTGTAAGTAAGGATTGAAATGTAACCGTTACAACATAATTTTATAGATATAAATGCATACCTGAGATGTCACCAATTGTATTTTTTTGCTTTCTTTCCCTGGGACTATTTCATAGTTGATATATTTGAAACTTTTCATGTCTGTAACCATTTTCCCAAATTCACTGTCTCCATTCTCGTGCATACATTGGCTCAATAATGCCATTCCAGCACAGTTGGAGCATGTTCCATCCAAACAAGATTTTGCATAGTATGTTTGCCCCTCGGGCCTATTGCACATGATGCTATGAATGAATTCTCTTGATGAAGTCGGTGGTATTGTCATGGAGCAATCCTGCACAATGTTAGTATGCAACACACGACGAATGTACAAAAATGTTTCATAGTAATATTCATATTCTACATGGTATCTACAACAACAAGTGTTACGAAGAGTATTTATTCTAACATACCATGGCTTACATTTCTCAAAAGATCTTTGCCCCAAGTTCAATTGTCTATGCTCAATCTTAAATTTTTCGTAAAGCTCTGTCTGTGTTATATCAAGAAGATGCTTAGTATGTGGCTCACGATCCTTTGAACCCCTTCTTAGTTTTAGTACATCCTTTCGGTTTGAAGAAGGCCTTGTGTGATCATGCCAAAAACTATGCACTAGTCCCTTTACTGCATCAACTAGCTTCATGTCACGACGTGGCAACCGACCAACAAAGGCCCAAAAATCTGTCTGATCGGTTGTGTCAAGATGTTCTCTTCTAATAGAATACCTACGGAGGGTTTTTACATTCAAATTAACTAGTTTCGATGTAGGCCTGAGAATACGAAGGGCCCTGGTGTTCTTATCTGCAATTGATTGTGACAACACACGACGAGCAGCATTGCGGTCCTTTGAACGTGTGTTCTTACCAATTTTACCAAATGCATCTACTAGGCTTTTAACTATATGAGAACTTGGTTCAGAATTCTTTATCATCTTTATCCCTAACTTTTTCCTAACAACATTCATGCTCCTAGATTTTAACAATGATAAAAATAATCTACATTTATCTCCATCACATTTAGAAACAAAATATTTATCAAGTATCTGTTGAGTTTGATAAGCAATACTACGTTTAGATAGCGTACCTTCAATGGAATTCATAAGTCTTTCATCAACTTGTATACGCTTCGGAGTTCTTCGACGTGTGCTTGCTAATGGAGGTAAGGGGGTTGGAATTGTACCATGTAGCGCATCACCAAGACGCTCTGGCGTTTCAGTAGTAGCTTGGTGTCCTTCATTCTCTTCCTGGTAGTTGGATGGTGGAAGTCCAACATCCTCATCCATGGTCTGTGGAAGTCCAACATCCCCTTGTGGAAGTCCAACATCCTCATCGATGGTGTGGATAACATTCTCTTCTTCAACAGTAGGAAAAATGTCCAACGCCTCTCTGACTTCATCGCTTGTATAACCACATCCGGATAGCAAATTGTGTGTTTCTTCGTGAGCTTCATCTTGAGATGGTAACTTATCACTTTGACTTGAAGTGGGAATTGAAACATCCCCTAATGAGCACCTACGTTTTGCTTCTTGATTACTTCCATGGGGTGCTTGTTCAACAACTATTGTGGAAATTGAAGGTCCCTCTTGTCGTGGATTAATAGGATGAACCATGGTATCCTCTACAATTGGATTTGGATTAGTTTCCAAAGAAAGCCTCCGATTCATCATGTATATTCTTTTCTTTTCTTTCTCTTCTTCAATGACTTCTTGAGGTCTCTTCTTCCTTGTGGATTTGTTTACTCGGTTACGTGCATTCCCCATCACCACAATGATCAATTCAATATAGTTTGTTTTTGTTGCTCCTCAATTACAAGCTCTTCAATAATAAGCAAATGGAAGTTCTTCCTTGTTGGTCTTGAAGCTTGATATCTTACCTTGTGTGCTCCTCAAATATAGGCAAAATGAATCTTTCAAAGGCCTTATCTTTGGTGTTCTTCAATTGGAGATTCTTCAAGCTTGCTAATTATTTTCTTCAAATATGGCCATATAACCCAACACCACAGTGAGCAACCATGAAAGATGTCCTCAATGCTGCACCTGCATAAAAAAAAATGATGGAGTTGGTGTAGAATGTGAAAATTTTCAGACGCGGGCTCGTGCTGTTTGAAAAATCGCGGGATTGTTGCTTTCGTTCGGACAGAGTGAAGTTGCTCTCGGACAGCAACAGTCCATTATTTCTGGAGTTACAAAACGCGTACGCGTTTTATAAATATAAAACGCGTGCGCGATATGTAGTTAAAAAACGCGAACGCGATATAGTCAAGCACAATAAATAGGTTAGGTGCACGGCTAGGGCAACGATCAAAATCAAAGAAAACTAATAATTTATATGATTGCATACAAAACAAATGTTTTGTATGGTTTAATACCCCCTAGCTCTCTCCCAATAATCCCTAGATACCCCCTATCTCTTTCTAAATATGTGTCCCTCATTCTCCCTACATGTTTCTTTCATGTTTCTTTCTCTCCCTTCAGCCATGTCTCTACCACCCCACTCTCCATCTCTCCACCTTCTCTTTATCTTCGTCATTATCCCTCCCTATAGCACTCTCTCCCTTCTTCTCCCTTAATCACTAACCCTCTACGCCTTTATCCCTCCCCCCTGCCCTCTCTGTCTTACCTTGTTCCTAGAGCCCCTCCCCCATAAAGGCCTTTAGACCCTCTTCTAAATATTAATCCCTAAGTGCATAAGTGCACAAGATGATGAGGAGGAGGAGGGTGATGACAATGAAGATGATCATGATGTAGATGAAGATGATAAAGATGATGAGGAGGAGGAGGGTGATGACAATGAAGATGATCATGATGCAGATGAAGATGATAAAGATGATAATGTTGATGAAGATGATGGTGATGATGATGAAGATGTTGATGTTGATGATGATGGTGATGATGATGGTGATGAAGATGATGGTGACATGATGGAGATGTTGATCTGATGAGGAAGATGATGATGATGATGGTGATGATGGTGATGATGATGAAGATCATGTTGATGAGGACGATGATGGAGATGAAGATGATGATGATGAAGAAGATGATGATGATGGAGATGTTGTGTTGATGGGGAACCTAGAGATGACAATGATGATGAAGATGGTGATGGTGATGGTGATGGTGATGGTGATGACGATGAAGATTTTGATGATGATGCTGATGGCGATGATGATGAAGATGTTGACGATGATGGTGATGGTGATGTTGAGATGATGATCATGATGATGTTCAGAAGATCATGATGGTGATGATGGTGATGATGATGGAGAAAATGACAATGATGGATATGTTGATGAGGAACCTGCAGATGCCAATGATGATGATGATGGAGATGTTGATGAGGAACCTACAGATGCCAATGATGATGGTGATGACGATGAAGATGTTGATGATGATGGTGCTGGTAATGATGATGATGGTGATGATGATGAAGATGTTGATGACGATGATGATGGTGATGAAGATGATGATGATGAAGAAGATGATGATGATGGAGATGTGTTGATGGGGAACCTAGAGATGACAATGATGATGAAGATGGTGACGGTGATGACGATGAAGATTTTGATGATGATGCTGATGGCGATGATGATGAAGATGTTGACGATGATGGTGATGGTGATGTTTAGATGATGATCATGATGATGTTCAGAAGATCATGATGGTGATGATGGTGATGATGATGGAGAAAATGACGATGATGGATATGTTGATGAGGAACCTGCAGATGCCAATGATGACGATGATGGAGATGTTGATGAGGAACCTACAGATGCCAATGATGATGGTGATGACGATGAAGATGTTGATGATGATGGTGTTGGTAATGATGATGATGATGATGATGATGATGATGAAGATGAAGATGATGGTGACATGATGGAGATGTTGATCTGATGAGGAAGATGATGATGATGATGGTGGTGATGATGATGAAGATGTTGATGACGATGATGATGGTGATGAAGATGATGATGATGAAGAAGATGACGATGATGATGGTGATGAAGATGATGATGATGAAGAAGATGACGATGATGGAGATGTGTTGATGGGGAACCTAGAGATGACAATGATGATGAAGATGGTGATGGTGATGACGATGAAGATTTTGATGATGATGCTGATGCTGATGATGATGCTGATGATGATGATGATGATGATGAAGATGTTGACGATGATGGTGATGTTCAGATGGTGATGATGATGATGATGATGATGATGATGATGATGGAGATGTTGATGAGGAAGGGGGAGATGACAATGATGATGAAGATGTTTATGGTCATGAAGATGATGATGATGGTGATGGTGATGATGATGGAGATGATGGAGATGATGGAGATGGCGATGAAGATGATGATGATGATGATGATGGTGAAGATGATGAAGAAGATGATGATGATGGAGATGTTGACCTGATGACGATGAAGATGATGATTATGGTGATGATGATGAAGATGTTGATGCTGATGATGATGGTGATGAAGATGATGATGATGGAGAAGATGATAATGATGGAGATGTTGATGAGGAACCTACAAATGCCAATGATGATGATGATGATGATGGTGATGACAATGAAGATGTTGATGATGATGGTGATGGTAATGATGATGAAGATGATGATGATGATGGTGATGGTGATGGTGATGTTTAGATGATGATGTTCAGAAGATGATGGTGACATGATGGATATGTTGATCTGATTCAAGGAAGATAATGATGATGATGATGATGGTGATGATGATGAAGATGTTGATGATGATGATGATGGTGATGAAGATGATGATGATGAAGAAGATGATGATGATGGAGATGTTGATGTTGATGGGGAACCTAGAGATGACAATGATGATGAATATGGTGATGGTGATGGTGATGGTGATGACGATGAAGATTTTGATGATGATGGTGATGGTGATGATGATGAAGATGTTGATGATGATGGTGATGGTGATGTTTAGATGATGATCATGATGATGATAATGATGATGGAGATTTTGATTTGATGAGGAATATGATGATGATGATGATGATGGTGATGATGATGAAGATGTTGATGATGACGATGATGGTCATGAAGATGATGATGATGAAGAATATGATGCTGATGGAGAATATGATGCTCACAACTCCCTCTACTCTCTCTCTCCCCAACCATCAATCTCTCTCTCTCTCTCTCTCTCTCTCTGTCTCTCTCTCTGTCTCTCTCTCTCTCTCAAACACACACACATACACACACATTATGTCACTTTCCATTCTCAAACCCATACCCCCTCCATCCATATCTATCTCCAACTTTCTCCCTCCATCCCTCACCCTACCTTCTCTCCCTCCCTCTCTCATCGCCTGTCTCTCACCTTCTATCCCTCCCTCATCTTTCCCTCAACCTATCCCAATCTCTCCATCACTCCCTCTCTCTCCATCGCCACCACTCTCTGCATGTCTCCCACCAACACTTTCTGTCCCTCCCTTCCTATCTCTTATTTCGTTCTATCCCCATCTATCTCTCACTCCCTCCAAATCCATTCCTCCCCATTGTCCCTCTCCCTCCCTCGCTCTATGTCTCTCCCCCCCTTGTATTCTTTATTTCTCTCTCACATCCCCCTTGTCACTCAAGTCTCACTTTCAACTTCTAACCCTATACCTCTTCAGAACCTATTCTACTCCTAATAGTGCTCTCAAGCTCCACTTCCCTTCACCCCCTGTAGCCCATCATGTTCTCATTCCCTTCATCTCTCCCCACTCAAGCTTCCAACATCCTTCTAAGCCCTTGACCCTTTCCCACCCCTATTAAATATTAACCATAGATTCCCTTGACCCTTCCCCACCCCTTCTCAAATATTAAACAAAATTTCCCTTGACTTCTACACCCCCTCTTTCTCAAGTATTAAACATATATTTTATGATTTGAATAACGCGAGCGCGTTTTGTAACTATATAACGCGTACGTGTTATGTAGTTATATAACGCGTACGCGTTAATTATTGATATAACGCGCACGCGTTATTTAGTTATATAACGCGTACGCGTTATTTAAATCTAAAAGCGCGGCAATATTTTTGAATTTAAACAGGCCGAGTCACATGCTCACATGTCAACAATAATCCTATGTGTATGCTTTGGAGTTTGCTTCGGTAATTCCAAACCTGTGCTATGTTAATGAAAAACCAAAGCTAATTGGGTATTTCTTCCAGTTTCTGGAGAAGCCTGTGCTTAGCCACTCGTTACAATATGCTACACAGAGTTATTTTTGACGAAATCTTAGACACAAATAGCATTTTTTCTGCAGATTCCAAATATGTAACTTTTATTTTGAAATATTAATTTTTCCTATTTTCTTTCAATTTCTTTTCTGTCCTACCTCCTTAACTCGTGAAACACATTGTTAGTGTTTCTTCCATAACTTTTTCAATTCTCAATCATTTCAAAAAAAAATTGTATGGTGCACAAGAGGACACTAACCTCCACGTTCTATGAAAAACCCATTTCAATATTTTTGCATTAAGACCTTCAAAGGCTCTACCCACAAAAGATGTACTATTTTTGAGGTTTGATCACTTAGACAATTATAAAAAAATTATAAAATTACTAATTTAATTTTCGAAAAATAATGGCGCACAAGTGCTATGTGTTCTCTACATGCATGCCGATTTTTGTAGCTTGATTCCATCATTTAGGCCCTCAAAGGCTCTACCCACAAAAACATATACCTTATCATTTGCCTGAAAAATAAAAAGTGTCTGTTAGGAAAACTGAAACTTGACATAGCTATGCAAATTTTCAATACATAAAAGTTATATATTCAGAAACGTGATTCAATTTCCTACATTTCATCTTTTTTACTCAATGCAAGATATTTTCCGTAAGTAAATCAAAAAATCCAAGTAAGTTGAGGGATGCCTGCTTTTTCAGTTTTCTATTGCATCTAACGTGCCAAAAGTGACCCTCATTAGCTTGCACTGACCCATATTCACAATGTGAAATTTAATGTTCATCAAGGTTTATATCGCATTATGATGTTTATCAAGGGTTACGTTGCATTGCGGCATTCATCAAGGTTTATGTCACATTGCGACAATGCCCAATATGTGACACATATGCCGACACAACCCAAGATGCGACATATTCACAATGTGAAATTTGACGTTCATTAAGGTTTGTGTCGGATTGTGGTTTTTTTAGGGCTTATGTTGCATTATTGCATTCATCAAGGGTTATGTCGCATTGCGACAATGCCTAAGATGTGAAATTGGACGTTCATCAAGGTTTATGTCGCATTGTGATGTTTATCAAGGGTTATGTTGCAATGTAGCATTCATCAAGGGTTAGATGCGACATATTCACAATGTGAAATTTGGCATTCCTCAAGGTTTATATCGCATTGTGATGTTTATCAAGGGTTACGTTGCATTGTTGTGTTCATCAAGGGTTATGTCGCATTGCGACAATGTGCAATATGTGATACATATCTCCACAGAACCCAAGATGCGATATATTCACAATGTGAAATTTGACGTTCATTAAGGTTTGTGTCGCATTGTGATGTTTTTCAAGGCTTATGTTGCATTATGGCATTAATCAAGGGCTATGTCACATTGCGACAATGCCCAAGATGTGAAATTGGATGTTCATCAAGGTTTATGTCGCATTGTGATGTTTATCAAGGGTTATGTTGCATTGTGGCATTCGTCAAGGGTTAGATGCGACATATTCACAATGTGAAATTTGGGATTCATCAAGGTTTATGTCGCATTGTGATGTTTATCAAGGGCTATGTTGCATTGTGGTGTTCATCAAGGGTTATGTCACATTGCGACAATGCGTAATATGTGATACATATGTTGACACAACCCAAGATGCGACATATTCACAATGTGAAATTTGACATTCATCAAGGTTTATATCACATTGTGATGTTTATCAAGGGTTATGTTGCATTGCGGCGTTCATCAAGGGTTATGTCGCATTACGACAATGCCCAATATGTGACACATATGCCGACACAACCCAAGATGCGACATATGTTGCATTGTGGCATTCATCAAGGGTTAGATGCGACATATTCACAGTGTGAAATTTGATGTTCATCAAGGTTTATATCGCATTGTGATGTTTATCAAGGGTTACATTGTATTGCGACGTTCATCAAGGGTTATGTCGCATTGCGACAATGCCCGATATATGACACATATGCCAATACAACCCAAGATGCGACATATTCACAATGTGAAATTTGACGTTCACTAAGGTTTGTGTCACATTATGCCGACACAACCCAAGATGCGACATAAATTGCATTGTGGCATTCATAAAGGGTTAGATGCGACATATTCACAATGTGAAATTTGACGTTCATCAAGCTTTATATCGCATTGTGATGTTTATCAAGGGTTACGTTGCATTGCAGCGTTCATCAAGGGTTATGTCGCATTGCAACAATGCCCAATATGTGACACATATGCCGACACAACCCAAGATGCGACATATTCACAGTGTGAAATTTGACGTTCATTAAGGTTTGTGTTGCATTGTGATTTTTTCCAAGGCTTATGTTGCATTATTGCATTCATCAAGGGTTATGTCGCATTGCAACAATGCCCAAGATGTGAAATTGGACGTTCATCAAGGTTTATGTCGCATTGTGATGTTTATTAAGGGTTATGTTGCATTGTGGCATTCATCAAGGGTTAGATGCGACATATTCACAATGTGAAATTTGGCATTCATCAAGGTTTATATCGCATTGTGATGTTTATCAAGGGTTACGTTGGATTGTTGTGTTCATCAAGGGTTATGTCGCATTGTGACAATGTACAATATGTGATACATATGTCGACACAACCCAAGATGCGACATATTCACAATGTGAAATTTGACGTTCATTAAGGTTTGTGTCACATTGTGATGTTTTTCATGGCTTATGTTGCATTATGGCATTAATCAAGGGTTATGTTGCATTGCGACAATGCCCAAGATGTGAAATTGGACGTTCATCAAGGTTTATGTTGTATTGTGATGTTTATCAAGGGTTATGTTGCATTGTGGCATTCATCAAGGGTTAGATGCGACATATTCACAATGTGAAATTTGTCATTCATTAAGGTTTATATCGCATTGTGATGTTTATCAAGGGTTATGTTGCATTGTGGTGTTCATCAAGGGTTATGTCGCATTGCGACAATGTGCAATATGTGATATATATTTTGACACAACCCAAGATGCGACATATTCACAATGTGAAATTTAACGTTCATCAAGGTTTATATCGTATTGTGATGTTTATCAAGGGTTATGTTGCATTGCGTCGTTCATCAAGGGTTACGTCGCATTGCGACAATGCCCAATATGTGACACATATGTCAACACAACCCAAGATGCGACATATGTTGCATTGTGGCATTCATGAAGGGTTAGATGCGACATATTCACAATGTGAAATTCGATGTTCATCAAGGTTTATCTCGCATTGTGATGTTTATCAAGGGTTACGCTGCATTGCGACGTTCATCAAGGGTTATGTCGCATTGCAATAATGCCCAATATGTGACACATGCCGACACAACCCAAGATGCGACATATTCACAATGTGAAATTCGACGTTCATTAAGGTTTGTGTCACATTGTGATGTTTTTCAAGGTTTATGTTGCATTATGGCATTCATCGAGTGTTATGTCGCATTGCGACAATGCCCAAGATGTGAAATTGGATGTTCATCAAGGTTTATGTCGCATTGTGATGTTTATCAAGGGTTATGTTGCATCGTGGCATTCATCAAGGGTTAGATGCGACATATTCACAATGTGAATTTTGGCATTCATCAAGGTTTATGTTGCATTGTGATGCTTATCAAGTGTTATGTTGCATTGTGGTGTTCATCAAGGGTTATGTCGCATTGCGACAATGCGCAATATGTGATACATATGTTGACACAACCCAAGATGCGACATATTCATAATGTGAAATTTGACGTTCATCAAAGTTTATATCGCATTGTGATGTTTATCAAGTGTTACGTTGCATTGTGGCGTTCATCAAGGGTTATGTCGCATTGCGACAATGCTCAATATGTGACACATATGCGGACACAACCCAAGATGCGACATATGTTTCATTTTGGCATTCATCAAGGGTTAGATGCAACATATTCACAATGTGAAATTTGATGTTCATCAAGGTTTATATCGCATGCTGATGTTTATCAAGGGTTACGTTGCATTGCGGCATTCATCAAGGGTTATTTCACATTGCGACAATGCCCAATATTTGACACATATGCCGACACAACCCAAGATGCGACATATTCACAATGTGAAATTTGACGTTCATTAAGGTTTGTGTCGCATTGTGCCGACACAACCCAAGATGCGACATATATTGCATTGTGGCATTCATCAAGGGTTAGATGCGACATATTCACAATATGAAATTTGACGTTTATCAAGGTTTATGTCGCATTGTGAGCGCGTCCATCCAGCAGGTGAGGGGACTTCCACATGAATCTTCTTGAATGTGCCATTAATGACGAGAGAAGGAAGGAATCTAGGCGGGTTATTGCATGTAATGCATGGAACCACGTCGTGAGCTTCCATGCCGAGGAACCTCCAACACATGGCACCCAATAGTCGTGGTAGCACCCGCATCCAAGAATAATATATTATATTGTTATAATATTCTTCATCATTATTTTAATACTTTTATTTATCATCAACCTATACTAATTGTTTTAATTAAATTATAATATAATACTATAATTTAATGAAATTACTTTTTAATTAATTATTATATTATAATTGATTAATATAATATTTAATTAAATTAAAATATATTTAATATTTCTATAGTTTTTTGAAATTATTTTTTAATTAGTTATTATATTATAATTGATTTACAAATCATATTAATTAAATTATAATATATTTAATATCTCTATCTAGTATGTGTACTATTATTATAGTCAAATAATAATATTTTGAATTAAGCAATATTATTTTATTATTACTTTGATTATAATATTTTAGTTAAATTCTATCTTCTTATCATAAAATAATATAATATAATATAATTAAAAGTATTATCATTATATTTAAAAATGATATTATTATTTAATTAATTATTAAATTACAATTAATTAAGTAATTATTATATTTTGTAATTTTTTTTTTATGTTTTATCATTTATTAATTTTATTTACTAAATATAATTAAATCTCATAATTAAATAATAGTTTTTATAATATATTACTATGTTATAAATAATTAAATTATTTTATTTTATTTAAAAATATTATAAAAAAACATTATTAACATGTCAAATATATCATAATGTTAATAAATATCTCTAAAATATATTAAAATATTACACATATCTCCAATATTAATATCTCCAATATTAATAAATTGATAATTTTAATCAATTATAATATAATAATTAATTATTTAAATAACAAATAATTATTTAATACATTATTAATTATTTATTTAATTAAGATTATTATTAATTAAATAACAAAATTAATTAATTAATTAGTTAATTAATATTATCATTAACTAAATTATTTTATAATTATTTTGTTTAATTACTTATTTTAAAATAATAGTAGTATGTAATTAATAATATTGTTTAATTAAACAATATTATTAATCAAATAATTAAAATAAATTTTTTATTAAAATCATTAAATAATATTAATCTATTAATGTTTTTAATTAAATAATTCTTAATTAACGATTATTATTATTAACTAAATAACTATAATATGAATTAAATTATTCTATAATTACTATGTTTAATTAATTATTATAAAATAATAATATTTTTTAATTAAACAATGTTATTAATCAAATAATTAAATTATGTATTTCATTAAAATTATTAAAAAATAATATTCTATTAATATTTCGGAGATATGTGCATACAGCCACATTAATAATATTATTAATGTGTTCGAATACGTCGATAGTCGTAAATGCGGCACATACTTTTTATATTAATGTTTTTTTCTTATAGTATGTGTCCCATTTACGCCTATCGGCATATTCGAACACATTAATAATATTATTAATGTGGCTGTTGCTAGTTAATTAACTCTACCATTTACCTGATCTTGGAATAGTATATTTATAATCTGGTAATCCAACAACTTAAGGTATAAATAGTTTAAATTTCAGCAAGAAAAAATTATGCAGATTACTTCAAGTTGGAATATACTTGCAACTATATATATATATGAAAAAAATTACCTACGACTTATCTGCTTATTAGCTCACTCATCCTTCTTCCCAGGCCGGAACAATGTTTCCATACCTGGTAGCCGTGCCCTCAAGCAACTCTTGCAAACCGAAATTCATTTTTTTAATTACTTGAATTTTGCAGGAAGAAAAGGGAGGAAACGCAAAGGGGATCCCACACCGGAACAATGTTTCCATACCTGGCAGCCGCGCCCTCAAGCAGCTCTTGCCGAAGAAGGAAACTGAGATTCATTTTTTTTAATTACCTGAATTTTGCAGAAGAAAAAGGGAGGAAACGCGAAGGGGAAGGTTGACATGTTTTGTGTAGTTTTGTTTCAATTTAGGGCTGGTGGAGGACTACCGCGTGACCTTCATGCATGGTAGGCTTCATGTGGGTCTCCCCTTGGCATTCATGCAGGATTGTCTTGATATAGGTGTTCGCGGTCATATATGAGGGTATTATAAATTGAAATAAATGGTTATTAAAGTGGTTTCCGTGAGTTATGAACTGTTCCTACCTGTCAATGCAAGCCAATTCATATAATCAATCCATTAGGAGAAGGAAGGAGACTAAAATATATTATAATGAAAATGACAGAGAATTAGTAAGTTACTATGTCTAATATAACTTCATAATTATCATCATTATGGTCTCGACTATTATACATGGCTCTATTTTGTAATGAAATAAAGAGATTTTATGCTCAATGGATATTCCACTAATTAGTGAGGAGGTTTTGATCTTCCTTGCAGTTTGATTTGTCTCTGAAAATATCGAGATTTCACCAAAGTCAGAGATAGATATGTGTTTAAAAGGTAAAACGTAATATCAGCGCTTTAGGTCAAAACCAAAAGGGAAAAACAATCTTTTTATATCTAACATTATAGGGGGGACCTCGTACATTATTTTCTTAAGGATAGTTCTCCATACTTTTGATCAAGGAATGGATTTCTAATGCAAATCTCTGTCCATCTTAATAAATATTTTATAATATCCCTTCCATTATAAATTCACACTATGTTAACATGCTTTTAGAGGTCAAGCTATATTTCTGGTCACGAAATATCATTTGACCCCGGGTTCTTTTCCCTTCCCGTTCATAACTTTACAAGGCTCGTCGCTTTATGGTATCCTTACCAGTATGCGACTTGATATGAATAAAAAAAGATATAGTCTGTGTATAAATAAGAGTGGAATTACATAAAGTTTAAATGAAATAACTCTATCATGTTATTCACCATGTGACACGACAAAATTCCATTCAAGTATGCATGGTAAGGCTTAACTTGACTTTATGTATTATTGATAAATTTGTGAGAAGAGTAAGGTTCGGGCTTAGTTAGACAAGTTGGGATGTAAATGGTTAGCTTTTGAGATGAAGATTATTGAATTCTTTATGCGATCTCGGTCTACCAATTAACAAAAGGAGTAAGGTCATCACTTGAGTACAATTAATTCGAAGGTCAATCAAAAGTTTGGTAAGATTATCATAATTTAGAGGTTCGATAATCATTTCCAAACGATTCAACTGAGCTATGGTGATCAACTTCCTCGATACATAGATCGAAAGTATCAATGAAATCTCTGTAGTTCAAAGATTGATGGGTATAACAACTGAAGCGACTTATAAATGTAAGAAACATGTCAAGGATTCATGGGCGATGATAGTGATTTCGACTGGGGTTCTCTTAAGATGTTTGAGACACAAACAGTAGTTTAAAATCAATGATAGTGCATAATTATGGCGCCTCAAGAAATCAGTAAACTTAGCGTTACATCCAGTGAAGAATTTCCATTGGTTCAGTCTAGATATGCATAGTGGATTGATGCAACCATTTCCATAATAGTTTTATATGGCGTTAGTCAGTCTGCCTGGAATGGAACTCAAAATGGATTGCAATTGCAATAATTTCCTTTTTTTTCCGTCTTATTGGTAATCAAATTTAAATATTAAAAAATAAAGATGAAGTTGTAGTCACAGCTGCTAGGGATCTCATTTGTGGAAAGGCGCATCAATTCACCAATCTCTTGAAGAATATAGCTGAACTCGTCGCAAAATCCCACGCAACTGCATAGAGTTTCAGAAAACCCCTAAACTTAAATCTATACTGTTGAGTTAAATGACTAAGAGTATTGCATGAAACTTGTTATGTTAAATTTGACGAAATAAATTTACTTGGGCCTAGCCATCCGAAATATGGCTATATTAAAACATCAAATATTATCCTATGTTTGAATTTTTTTCAACTCATTTTACTTCATAGGAATGCTCTTTAGTTGAAAATATTCATTATAAAGTATTTTTCTCAACATTTCTTCTTCACAGAAATGCTCTTTAGTTGAAAATTTGATAGATAGAATATTTTGTTCATCAAATATTATCTAGATTTTGAATTATCCATCTAAAAATATATAATTATATAATTAGAACAATCCTTTAATTAATTGAATGTTTGTGAAACTCTAATACTTCTGTCTAGCTTATTTATATAAATAGGATCTACTATACATCTCTTTGGATTCTTGCTTTAAAACCAAATTAGAATTTCTAGATTCATTGTCATTTCTAATTTATCTTTACTAATTTTGCTGAATTTTTCTTCTATTAAATTTAATTTTAAATTATTTATTAATATTTTTAAATTTTAAAAGTAAATATCACATTAATTTTAAATTTAAATAATTTATAATTGATATATTAAATTTAATTTTGATATTTTAAAATTTAAAATTTATAAAGTTGTAAAATTCTTATATTTTATTATTATTATTAGGATTAAAAGTGCTATTTTGATAAGTAAAAAAAATATTATATACAAAGAATTTTTTTTTAGAGAAAGTTTAAAAAGAAAGACAAAATAAACTTATGTTGGAATTTCATAAACAAAAAATTAGATGAGGTATTTGAGAGAGTTTATGTTGAAAATTGATAAAGAAGAAAAATTAAATCTGGAGAGTAAAAAATAACAAATCAAACTAAAATCAAAGTTAATTAGATTTAATTGGACATATTGAAATTTGATCATATTATGTTTAAAGGAATTATTATTGATCAATTGAAAATTCAATTCAATTTTATATATATATATATATATATATATATATATATATATATATGAATGAAAAAAGTTTGTATTCTATAATTGTAATATATTATTAATCCTAATTCAATTGTTATTATTAAAATTTAGTAGATTAAAGTTGGTCTCACTGGAAATTAACTAACATCATCATCATCATTAAAAATTTTTAGGATTAATTCAATTTATTAATGTTATTAAATGTTGTTAATAAGTTACATAATATTATCTATAATGAAGAGAATGCTCTAAAGTTTTTTTAAATTCATTTCCAATTTAAAATTGAATTTAAAATATCAAAAAATTTAAATACTTTTTTTAAACATTAATATAAAAATAACTTACAAATAAATGCTAATAAAGTAATCTAATTCAAACCCCCAAAAAAAGTCATATATTCAATTAGTAATATATGAGTGGAGCTTTTATATCATTTAATTTGATTCATAAAAAGTATTTAGAACATACAATAATTTAAATGAATAATTTTTTGTATATCTTTATTTTAAGTGTTTTTAATTTCAAGAATTACATATTTAATTCAATATGTTGTTTTAAAAAAAGAGATATAAAATAGAATACAACAAATTTTCTATAAAACTTACAAAATAATAACTTAAATAAAATATCAAACATCTCAAAAATGAACAAGATAATGGAATCAATGCCATCTAATAAAGTTATTTAAAATCTATATATATATATATCTTACAATAAAAGAAGAATGCTAAATGTCTCATAAAAAGTTTCTATGCTCCCAAGCATGCAACTCTAAAAGATGTGTAAGGTAAATGTACCTCTTACTCCTTTTGAAAGGAAATCCTTTCTATTTCAATGACCATGCAAATAACTTTTAACTTGCATGAGAACTTAAGGATAACATTTTGTAGAACTCAAGAACAACAATTTGTAGAGAAAGTCATTCACTTACTTTTTGTATCTAATATTTTCTATCATTTATTGATTGTGTCTTTGAAGGAATGTGGTGCAAATAAACATTGATATTATAGTTCATCCTTGCAAACCTAATAACCAATTTAGCAGATAGGTCATGGAATGTGAACATTTAACGTAGGGTAGGTCATAGAATGTCAACATGTTCTTAAAAAAATAAGGAAGAGAAACATTTTAGAAATAATTAAATTAACTTAAAATGTGATGGTCTAGTAAAACAAGATTATGAAAACTAATAAATAAAATTAATAATCAAAATATAAATAAAATAACGTATAAATATGAGTTTGGTTGTTCATCACTAATTAAGTTTATAACAATCTTTTCCATTAAAATTATTAAAGTATTTATTTATTTAAATCTTATGTAAATATAAAATTAAAGTAAAAATAATTAAGCAATTATAAAAAATTTAAATATATACAATAATGAAAAATAATAACTCATAAGAGATTAAATAATTAAAGTTATAAAATAAATAGATAGATTCTAAAATAATAATTATGAATTAAAAATAATTAAACTTAATAAATTAAAGACCTTTAATAAAATAATTAATAAAGAGAAGAAATTAAATAATTAAAGTTATAAAATAAATAGATAGATTCTAAAATAATAATTATGAATTAAAAATAATTAAACTTAATAAATTAAAGACTTTTAATAAAATAATTAATAAAAAGAATTAAGATGGAGTAAAATTTTAAATATTTAAATTATATTAAAAGTTTTCTTAACTTGAAACTTAAAGTAAATAGAGAATTTAATTTTGTTCTATAAAGATATCACAAAGTTTGTAGCATAGAACCATTATTATCATTATTTTTATTAAAAAATGTTCATTAATTTAAAGATATATAAAAGATTTTATTAACTCTTCTTATAAATATTTCCAATAATAAATAAACAATAAATTTAATATTAAAAATATTTTATTTTCAACAAACATCTACTATATCTTAATTGTCGACATCTACTATTTCCTTTAACAAGTTGGTAAAAGGGGTCTCGTTATGAAGGAAGGAATGGCTCATGTCTTCCTTTATCACAAGCAACAGGTTTTGGATGAATATTAATATAATGCATAGAAGGTAAGATTTTTGTTTTCGATAGAGATATGTAACGATAAAAGATGATATGTATGGACATGAAAATATGGTTTTTATAGATAAAAATTGTGTATCAAGAGGAATATGTCATTTACTGGGACAAGTATGTCACATGTAAAAAATGATTATTATGATCATTATCTATTTTGGATAAGAATACATGTGTAGTTTTTTCTATTCATATTATGAATAGCAAGAGGCTCTTTTTATTCTAGAAAAATAGTTGGTAGATGCTCTCATTCTTCATAAGAATTTGTGATACCTTTACAACTATAATAATTAGTTTTTATAATCCTAAAATTTAAATGCAAGTTTGTTTTAATGTTTATCATCCTAAATTTAAATGTAAGTTTGTTTTTTGTGATGATTTTTTTTCAATTAAGTCTAATCACATACAATTAATAATGCACTACCATGTCATATGATCACATACAATTAAAAAACTGGTCTCTAAAAGGGACATGGCCATACTTATCCACTATGTACTCTTATGACTTTGAAAATATAGTGCTCTCATTCTTTATAAGAATTGTTCAAAAATATTTTTAAGTTTGAGAGGAGTTATGATCCAACTTGCAAAATTAAAATATTGTTCAAAAATTTGCTTATTTATTTATTTCCATGGATGTTATGTTTTTATTTATTTTCAAATTAATGTTTTCATTTATTTTTAAATTAATGTTTTTATTTATTTTTAAATTAATGTTTTTTTATTCTTTTTAAAATTATTTATGTAGGTCTTTAACTTAAGAGTATGTAATGGACAAATGTCAAAGGAAAATCTCATGTAAAATCTCCTTAGTTAAAAGTAGAGATTAAACTTAAAACTTGAAGCTAACTCTCAATGCAAAGATTTAAGTACAGAACTTTGCATTAAATGCAATAAATAAAATGATGGGATAATTCAAAAGTTCTATTTTATGCTATTTTGAGCAGATTTAAGAGAGAGATTAAAGTCCTATAAATATGAAAACTTAACTAAATATTTGTAACAAAATATTTTAATTTTTTTAAACAATTAAACAAACTATAAACATTATTCAAATGCAGACTAGCTACTTTGCAGCTATTTTTCTTGTTTTATAAATTCCTACAACTCATTCAATTAACAAATATTTGTCAAAATCAATCAAATTCAATTCATATATGTACATTCAATGAAACGGAAAATTGAAATATAAAATAAATAATATTTTATTTTATAAATTCCTACAGCTCGTTCAATTAACAAATATTTGTCAAAATCAATCAAATTCAATTCATGTGTCATTTTTCACAGTACATTCAATGAAACGGAAAATTGAAATATAAAATAAAGAATATTTTATTTTATAAAATTCCTACAGCTCGTTCAATTAACAAATATTTGTCAAAATCAATCAAATTCAATTCAATTCACCTGTACTAAGTTCACCTCAACATGCACCTATACTAGAAAATATCACATAGAGGTAGGTTCATGTATCTCTCTCACTTGCTTGATATTGCCATCTGCATTCATTCATACTTTATTAAATGTTCTAATATTTTCACTAAGTTATTTGAACTTCGTTAGTATTAATCTCTTGATTTAGTTATCACGTCACTTTTTTATAATTATATTTGGTGTCATTTAAATATAAATGATTTAATTATTATCGTTCGTATTTAGTAATTAAGATTTTTTTCTTTACATCCATTGCTTTCTTATTGATCTTTATTTCTCTTTTTTCAATAATGTTTTTGACAAAATAATAGCTCACAGGGCATCCTTGTGCTCTTCTTTACACATACTATGGTATAGTAAGGCTCGATTGGTGAAGTATTCTCTTGCAACATCTTTGCACTAGATTACACTAAAAAATGAATCAAGTGCTCCCATGCAATTCCGTGTTTCTCTTCGTCCTTGAAACTCATTATTATTCTCGTTTCATGGATAACAACTCTTGCATGGATGAAAATGTAGTCTATGATATTCACACTTGGGTATTCACATATGCTACCCACTGGGAGGTGCCTTGTGCAATCCACATATATATATTTTAATAATTCATAACCTCCCAATGTTGACAAAATACCTCTTTATAAATTATCTTATGTGATGGATTTCATTCATATAGTTCCTCTCACTTTAGCTTAGATGTAGGACCTCAATAGGATGTGTAATACATAGGTGGGTTCCTTGGATCCCTGTTTCCCTTTGGTATTTAGCATTTGGTCTTCTGTTTGACTTGTTTTGATCCTTAAGAGCACTCATTTGGGGCATTCCATAACTTTAGGGATCTATTGAAGGCTACAATCATTTTGGTTGGGTTCATGGTCACTTAAAATACCATAAATTATATCCATGTCTACCCAAACCCATTTTGAAAGTGTTATTGATGGAGCCAATTTGGGTTAAACCCATAAAGCCTCAATTATCTATTGGTCCTATGCATTGCCATGGATTTATTTTATGTACTATGACTATGAATCTATAAGTAATGTAATACACAATCCATTTGTGCATCAAAACCCATGATACCTTTATACCATATCCATCACATGAAGTCGCCATACATGGTATGATGGTTTAATATGACTCGGGCACCCCAATAATTAACCTATTGTTATATTATGTCTTGAGGTCACTCTTTTACCTATTTGCAGCTTTCAATTCCTCTTTGTAAAGCCCATCTAATTCTCGTCAATTCTTATATCTTTGAAAACCCTAATTTTTAGGTACTCACTAGGATTGGCAATTGAAATCCTTCAATTTCTCTCAATCCCCTAAGGATTCTTGTTCCTATCATCTCAACCACCTCTACTTGGATATCCTTTGTAAATATTGGCTTCAATATTACAAGTTCGATTGATTTTTCCTGGGGTATATTTATTACCATAGTTCCACTCATACATTAGAAGTTTCAACTCCACAATCTCTAGGGATGTTCCACAAAGGGTAAGGGGGGTATTATACATACTAAGGGAATCAATTTTCTATAATATTCATATTTCATTTTTTTACCTTTACAATGGTAGATCTAGAGTTTATTGGTTATATTTCCCATATACATCTAATTTGTATCAAATATTGGGACAAGTCTCTCTTATGGAAATTTAGCACTAAGTTTGGATGTAATTCCAATATGTGGATCACTCTTGGAGGATTGTCATAACTCTCAACTTCATCCTAGATATATTCATAATCAACATCGATAAATTTCAAGTGATTTCTCTTCATTCATCTCTTTCCATTTCTAGCACTATGGTTTCTATCTCATAATTTAAAGGAATTGTTGTTTCATTAGCCCTAAAAAGTTGGTTGTATTTCCCATTTAATTTACTAGTAAAAATTGATCTAAAACTTAATTGAATTTTACCCTAATGGCATACAACTATAGGCTATCATTAACGAGATCTTAAAGTCCTAATATCTAGTGTTGTTCCCTCCTATTTTCACATTCTTTTGTGTTACCCTAGGGTTTCTTGGTTCAAAGTCCTAAATTGAGAGGAAAATACACTATTCTTTACCCACCTTTTAGAATTGTGTTTGCACTTGGTTGGTCTTACATTCCTACCTTTGTGTTATATGAAATAGCACAAGTCCACTGATTTTATACATTTACTTAACACAGTATGACCTTGAACACACTAACCCACTAATACATTCTAATGAATAACAACTATTCATAATTTAACAATGTTTGTATGTACTAACCATATTGATCCATTAACCCTTGAACCCTATACCTTTAAACCATTGACTTTAAATCATTGAACCCTATAACACATAACCCACTAACACCTTAGTCACCATCCCACTAGCCCACTAATCATCTAGCCCACTAATCCCCTAACACGTATACATCATAACACACTAGTCGAAGAATCAAATGACCATTTACCCATCAGGATATTTTTTAAGGATTCTAATAGTAGACTTGTAGTATTCTAGGTGATTACTTTGGATTGGAAAAAACATATGTATAGATATGTAGGTGAATATTAAATATGAAACATACAATTTACTCCTGAAACTTGTAAATTTTGGCAAATATTACGATGAAAAAAACATATTTTATGTAAATATAGGCGATATTAAAGACTAAAAATGACAAAATAGCAAACTTATTTTTTTTAAACAAACCCCAAAAATAGCCAATTGGTGAAATCTCGCCCCTAAAAATTTCCCTGTTACCCATCCACTAACCCATTAAACATGCATCCTATTAATCCAATGTACATAAATCATAATGTGCTATTGTCATTAAGTCACTAACTATTAATTGGCATTAATCATATTGATAATTTCTAACCGTGGCTGACCTAATAAACCTTTGTCCCTTGACTCACTAACCTCTTAACCTATTAACTGTATTAACCCTTTAATAGTCATTGAGCAAAGTGGTATCACAATCCCCTAAACCTCCTGAAGAATTATCCCAATTAATCCCTCACTCATTGACCCTCTAAATCCCTATACAATAACCTATTAAACACCTAACCTACTAATTCCTTGAACCACATACCTTCTAACTAATTAACCCTAGTTATTTATCAACATTTAGTCACCTAATATACCCTACTAATTAACCCTATTAACCCACTGACCTAAAAAACCGCTAATTTTCTAACATACAAACATTGTAAACTGTAAACCTTGTAACTTGTTAACCATTAACCCTAATTGACCATGATTAATCATTATTTACCATAGTTGAATACTAATAATCATGGATGACCTTTATTTACCATAGTTGACCATTACTAATCATATTAACCATGGTTAGCTTTAGCTAAGCTAATATTTCAACCGCGTAATCTCTTAACCCATTAACACCTTACCTAGTTTTATTTTTATATGAAAAAAAATATAATTGTATTAACAAAATGCTTCAATCATACTATTTAGCTCGTAAATACAATGTTTAAATAAGCCAAATAAGGATGAATATTTAAAATACTTGCAGGGTACAAAAATTATCGTTCACATAGGATTTCCCAATTGTTCTATAAGTATAAATTCGATAAAAGACACCTAAAAAATTGGAATCGATAATACATATCAAATATTTTTAAGGCGGATTATTTTTACTACTTTCATCTTTTTTATTTTTGATTCAGAGGTTCTACTTAAGGAAGTTGTTGCTCCAACTCCATGCCTCCTTGCCCCTGGAATATTGTCTCTTTTTCCTTGTCGACACCAAGATCATATCAAGTAAAAGAATGAGGGTTTCATTTTCATGAATCGCATTCCATATTCATGTTATTTATCATATTCCTGATAGTCATAGTATCTATTTCAACCTTAATATTTTCCTTATTTGTTGCAACAACATCTCCATTATTGAGGCTCCTTGAGAAGTGAAAAATGTGCTCATTTCCTTGAACTCTACTAATAACACTTGTTATATAGGTATTCATTTCATTTAACGTTTCTTCATGTCAGAAAAGGGTTCGTCGTAGTTCCCTAATGTCTCCCTTTAGGCTATTTGCACACCAAGAACAAGCCATAATTTCAATGCTCCTATTTCCTAAGGGATCGCAATAAGAATTCGTAAGGAGGGCCTCCTCTGGAAATCCCTCGAAATTACTCATCTCACCCAAGAATGTGCTCTAATAAAAAAAAATCACCCTGGGATTGAATTCCCAAGGAAACAAATTGATTCTTGATAGAGATAAAAACCATGTTGTACCTATTGTCAATCATGACAAGAGAGAATATAGCCTCCTCTGTAAGTTATCTTCTTCCCACAATAATTCAAGTTCTCCCTCCAACTCATGCAGAAGGTTTATATCTAGCTTCACATACTATGACCATTGAAGGCCCTTGACCTTCATATCAATAGCCATAATCTCGATCATGTGGGATGAATGCCAAACACCAATAAAGTTATTTGAGTTGGTACTTCACTCTTTTTCTTGGTAGATGTTCTGATTGATGTTGACAATTATGGAATGCCTAAAACTTAGGGGATGTGGCATATTGAGAGAACCCCTCCTTTATGTAAAACACCTTTGTGCAGTTTGGTTTCATTTGTAGCCTAGATATATGTGGATTTCTTGTTAGTCTATAGGGCATGGTGAAATCGGATCTCATGAAAACAATGCTTGAACCAATGGATTTCGGTAAAGATGTCTGCAAGCTTGATATCATTTGGAGGCATTCTAGTGATTGTCATTTTACGATTAGATAGGAGTCTTTGATCACAATGAGCAATATTATGTCAATAAACTATGATATTGCAATGCCTCTTAGAAGAGCAAGAGCTTCTGCTTGGTTTTTAGAGGCTATGCCTAATCCCCACTCATGATGCATTTGTGATAATCTGCAGTAGGATCAGACAGTTGTAACAAGCCTTACACAAAAATCTCAAGAAGTGCAGAGAAGAAGAGAAGAAAGTACTCAATAATCACTCATGAACACAGAAAATGGAGAATAGCAGTATCATACATTAGTTGTGAGCTAGCACTATGAATAATGAAAATACAATACAATAACTGTCAATAGAATTCGAATTGACCAAGGAGGTCATTCGAATCATGCTCAAAGTCCAGCTTGGATAACATTGGAGACATCATCCAGTCAGTAGTATCAGTCATAAATGGTCAATAGGTAGTCAAGTGAGTCTAACAGAGTCTAACAGAACCATCTAGGCATGAATCAGGTGATGGAGACTCCAAGGAGGGCGCATGAGGCTGGCAGAAGATCAAGTAGCACTCCATAACTAGCTAACTAGGAACTACAGGTAGTTAGCATGAGCAATCAGTGGAAGAACTGCTCAATCAATGCTCTAACTGACTGTTAGACACTGGGTAGGTGAGATAAGGAACTCTAATTGAATGATAACTTGTGGTAGGTGAGAAAAGGCAAACATGTCATGCAGGAGAGTCAAATAGGGCACATCAGGTAGGTAGGAGGGCTACTGGGGGATGAATATAGGCTCTAGGGAGATGAAATTAGGCTATAGGTGTTGGGGAGACCACCAAAATGATGACTAGATGCATGCAGTTGCATGCAAATGCACGCATGATGACTGGATGCATGCAAATCTAGAAAATGATGGTGATAATATTCCAACACCCTCCCTCAAGCTATACTATGAGGTAGTATTGAAGAACTGAATAGTAGGGCCTTGGTAACTAAGACCAAAGGTCACCCCGTACAACAATCTAATAAAATGAATGAGGAAAGAGGGAAAACACAGTGGGAAGAAAGCCCTCCCTCAAAATAGACTGACTCGATGCTAATGTAGCATGTCATCACTCACCCCAGAAGGAGGCAAGTGTCCTTTTTTTTTCGAAGAAGGATCGATCAATCTGAAATGGATCAGTAATGTGAGAAGGATGGAACCTTCCATTCTGAAAATCTGATCTGGTTCTTCTCTGATCATGTGGATCACCAACCAAATCACCGGTAGATCAGAGAGTAATGGTTGGCCATCGAAGAAGAGGAAGATCATCAGGTTCTTGTGTAACTGGATCTCCCATTCGTTTATATTTATCATCAGTTGCTAGATCTTTGGGTTCTTGTGGATCTGGAACTAACATTCGCTCTTCATCATCTCCATCTTCAGATACTGAATCTGAAATCTTATGTGATGAAGGTTTTCTCTCTTTCTCATCATTACTTCCAAACTCTGAATCTAAAATCTCATGTGAAGAAGCAAGTGAAACTGGCTCATCATCACTTCCAAACTCTGAATCTGAAATCTCATGTGAAGATGCTTTTCTCTCTTTCTCATCATCACTCAAAGGAGGAACACATCCAAAAATGTGAATATCATTAAATTGTTTCACAATGTGCATGTAGTTCTTTGATATCTCCTTTGAACCAACGTAGGTGAGATCATTATCAATATAACTAGGACATGATGATCACTAGTGGATGCAGTAGTGGTGGCCCACTTTGCCATATGAGTTGAACCAATAGTTGCTAGATCTTCAGGTTCTTGTGGATCTGGATCTAGCAATCGCGCTTCTTCAAGAGTCCTCTTTTTATCAATCTTCTTTGGTGAATCTTTTCCTTTCAAGAAACCCTTGAAGATGTCATGAGCAAACTTGCCATTTGGAAGACCTTAAACCACATTTTGAGCTTGCAAGTTTTGCAAATGTTTGTAGTTGAGATGAGATAGCCTACTCTCTTCATTTGCATGAGAGTGAAGAGCAAATTGTTTTGAGAGAGGTAAGAAGTGTGAAAACTCATAGAATTTTGTCTTATGATTTGCAACACCTTTTGCAATGATTTCTCCTGAAACCATGTGTTGTACTTTGACTTCATTTGGAGAGAAGATCACTCTCTTGGGCTCTCCAGTATGATTCATTTGGTACACTTAAAGTACATTTGTTGTGAGAGAAGGAACATAAATCACATCAGAAAATTAGCCATGGTCAAGATTGATTCTTCCAATCCCCTAAGAGGAGACTTCTTAATCATTTCCCAACTTGATGGAAGGACCAACTGAGCATTCGAAGTTGGAGAAGAGATCTTTGGAGGAATACATATGTCTTGAAGCTCCTGAATCTATGATGAATGAGGATTATGTTGATGCACTTGCCATGAGGGCATGGTATCTCTCTTTGTCCTCAGATCTAGAAGGTTCAGTATCGGTATCTTTCTGCCTTGCACATGCAGGTAGAGAGAAATTGTTCTTCTCAAGTAATTGAGCCATCAAGTCTATAGTCTTCTTCATACAAGAACTCTTAGGATGAAATCCTCGATGACAATATGTGCACTTGGATCTCTCTTTCTGAGATTGCTTGTTCTTCTTTGAATTTGAAGCCCCATCTGACTAATATGGAACATCTTTTGGCTTTGTGTCATTCGCTCTCTTTTCAAAAAAAAATTGCTTGCCTTTTGCATTCTCTCTTTTGGCCTTAGCAACTATAAGGGTCAAATCCAACTTTGGTTTGATCATTCCCATGGATATTAACTTCTCCTCCTCTTGTGTGAGAGATTGGATGAAGTCATCAAGTGTAGGGAACTTCCATTTTGGAATGGACATCTTAGCTGACTGAAATGTGGAGACAAAAAATGAGAAGTTTGGCCCCAATTTGGAGAGAATGGAAAGAATGAGTTGTTTGTCTTCTTTCACTATGTCATATCTCTTCAACTGAGAAATCAATATTTTGAACTTGGTTAAGAAGGCATTGATGGTTCGAAGCTTTTAGGACTCAAAGAGATGATTTCATTCTCCAATTTATGATCTTTAAGATCATCTTTCTATCTAAATAGGGATTGGCTCTTGTCCTAAAACTCTTTTAGAGATGTTAGATTGACAACATGGAAGTGAAGATCTTCAGAAATTGAGAGAAGAAGTAAGCCTACTGCTTCATCAAGCCTATCCAAGTACTTGTATTTCTCTACTGCACTAAGTGGTTCAACCATAATTCCATTTAGTATCCTGGTGAAGCTATTGGACCTCATGAAGAGAGACATATTGGATTTCCATTCGACATAGTTGGAAGAATTGAGTTTTAGATCCATCTGAGAAGTGAAGGTCGAATTGAAGACGAATTCGAATGGGTGAATAAACCTGCAAAACAAGAAGAGTTTTGTTGATGGAGATTTGCTACACTTCGAATGAAGATTTCCTTAGGACACCAAACACATATGACTAAGTCCTCCACACCTGGATAGACCTCAATGGATTTCTCTAGTGAATTCAAGGTAATAGCATCAGGATTTGTTGTAACACCTTTTGGAAAGACACGATTGTGGATAACACCTTTTGGAAAGACACCTTGAATATGAATATGGGTAACACCTTTTGGAAAGACACGATTGTGGATTACCTAAAACATGAGCTCGATCAAGGATTATTTAAGCCCTCAACCGGGCTTTCAAAAGCTTGATCAAGGGTTTAAACAAGCACTCGATCAAGTTTTTTCTAACAGCTCGATTGAGGGTTTAAATAACCCCCAATTGGGATTTGTAGCTCAATGGAAGGATAGCTAAACCCTCGATCTAATCATAAATAAGGTTTAAATTTTATATGTAAAAAATTATTGCCTCAAATAGATCGATTATTATCTTGATTGAGCTATTTGAGATAATATTATTTTTCATATAAAATTTAAATTTTGTTATGGTTCTTATATTTTATATTGTGTTTAAGCATTAGATAGTAATACATAATATTTCAAATCATAGCTATTTCAAATATTTTTGAATCCATCAATTGAGTTAGTATAATGTTAAGCTAATTACTCTTTGGGTTATGGTAACCCATGGTAAATTTGTGCATGGTATTTGATGTGGTGATACCATGGGAGAATTTACCATGGGTTAGCAAAACCATGGGACATAAGTCACATTAGGCTGATTACTAGCTCATAACAGATTAAAAAAGACAATCATTTAAAAAAGTTTAAATTTTATATGTAAAAATAATAATATTAACTCAAATGGCTTGATCAAGGTATTTGAATTAATATATATATATATATATATATAATTTAATAATTTTTATGATTAAATAGCTCGATTGAGCTTTTAGTTTATTTGCACTTAAAACCTCTATCAAGATATTTAAAAAATGTGTGTAAAACTTTGATTGAGGGTTTTAAAAACTTCGATCAAGAAAATAGCTTGCTTGAGGGCTTTAAAACAAGCTTTTATCCCCCTTTTCTAACTATTATTTTACTGGCCTCTTTGTTATCCCTAAACCATGTCCTGGGATGCACCTTAGGTGGCAGACTTTATACTGATGGATTCGTCAACAATTGTCTATGCATTTACATATAATTTACAAGTTTCTGAGTTTTATATGATATATTTTTTTTTAATTTTCTTTTCAAACTTACATTTACAGAACCATGTCTACAACTTCGAATCAATGGAAATAAAAATAAATAACATAAAAAGTAGACAACCAAAAATTTCAAAAAATATATATGCCCCACATGAACACATCCTCTTCAAAAGGGTATTTTTGTTTTTCAATTTTTATAACCAATAAAAAACATTTACGTGCACACACAGGTATATGAAATGTGATTAAAATTTTCAATGGTTGGTTTCAAAAATTAATAAGAAATATAATTTTCCAACATAAATTAAAAAAATGTGTGCACCCATTTCATTTTGCATAGATTATGTTCACATATTAAAAAATTATTACGTGTACACAAACCACTTGTTAACATTTCCAAAAATTTACAAGAACAAAGCTATCATTAGATGTAATTTTGGCATATTAAATAATATTATTATTATTTTATTTTAAATATATATGGAAAGACAACATAATTCCCTACAATTTGTTTTGTTATTGCATGTAGGAATTCACAAGGCATATATGAGTTTTGAGGGATTCAATTTAATAAATGAGTAAAAAATCAAAATCAAATTTTCACCATCACTTTTGGCCAAAACTTGTTACCCATCTTCATGGATTTTCCCTTGACACCATCATTAAATTCTAGACATGTGAATCTCCATTGATGTAATCTAACATACAAATGTAGATAATTTAGATATGGCTCATCACAAAACCATGCACGAGCAAAGGATAATAACACTACGAAATAAAGTAACATAAGAAGTTAATTAGAATAAAGTTGTGAATGCATAGCATATTATAACCTGAACTACAAAAAAAGAAGCATGCAATTGACAAACATGTGCTTAGAGGTTCATATGGTCATGTGATTTCAACCCTGACAATTCTTCTTATACTCTAAAGTAGTGTCATATAGTCAAGTCATATAATGAAGACGTCTTCACACTCAATATAACATACTTTACCAAATAAAAATAATCTTTCTTCAAAATCCATGGGACATCATCTTTTTTAAAAGACTAAGAGGTTCCAACTTTTCCTCTACTTTCATTTTTTGGCCAATGTTTTTTTTAGTATTTGAAGATATATGATCTCTCCTAATAGCTAATGTGTCATTTTTTTGGGGATAAGTGCCTCCATAAAAAAGATGGAACATTTATGAATATATGCCATGGGATCCTATAAGTGGGAAAACTTAAGATGCTCCCAATATGGAATCTCATAAAACACAAATCTACCACTTCAATGAGCATTTTCTCAACATAAGTGTTGAAAAAGTTAGGATCATCAAACATAGTTTTCCCATTTGAATCAAACAATTATGCAATTTCATTCTCCTTCTCTATGTAGTATTCCCTAAGCCAGTGTGCGGGTGTCACTATTTCAATCCTCCAATTTCTATCTCGATCATTATTAAAATAAGATGTGTCTCTTCTATAAGGGTGGTCTTCTGGGAGGAACACCCTTGAGCCATCGTACAACGTATTTCATAGGTGGTTGGACCACCTAGACTTTCTCTAAGTTCCACAATATTTACATCCATGATACTCTTTTGTTACAATACCTGTGATGCTATTGTACTATATGGAATACATTAGCGCCAAATATGGGTCTTGTTACATCGTATACCTATATCTCTTTCCACAATTTCTTGAATTCATCAATCAATGGTTGGAGGTAGACATCCATATTCTTCACTTTTCTTCTATCAGGAAATATAAGAGCCAACATAAGATGTTTGTTCTTCATAGAAAACCATGGAGGGATATTGGTATTGATCATTAGCACTGAACAAATAGAATAATTGGTATTTTGGAGGTAATATGGGTTAACTCCATCCATGGCTATGCTTAATCGAAGGCTTCGTACTTCATCCTTGAATTTATCAGACCATATATCCTCTATATGCTTCATGGCTATTGAATCTACAAGGACCCACATAGTTCTTGGATCACTTTTGTGCGAGTCATGCCACCCCTAAAACATGGCCAATACTTTGCAACAAAAAATGCTTTGAATCCTTGGAATTATAGGCATGTGCCTCAATATATTATGAGGAGGACCGTGTTCCTTACCATTTTTTTTATTTCGAGCACATGGCATGCCCAAATTTAGGACATATCTCTTTTCTGTGTTTTTGCCTCTGTATAAAATACAATAATTCAGAAAAGCATGATATGATATGTACTCAACGCCCAACTTTTTCAGCAGTTTCTTTGCCTCTTTGCAACTGCTTTGTAGCAAAATTTTGTTTGATTAAATTTCAATTAGTTGGAAATATAAATGTATGTTTTCATTAAGCATGCAACAAATCTCTTTTCATTATAGATTTAATGGTAAATTGATGGTTACTTACCTCAATACTATTGAAAAACATGTGTCCAACATACCATAATTGTTTTTCAAGTTATACAACAACATTGTTTCCCCAATTGGGTATAATTTGATCCATGTCCAAAGAGAGGGGTGGTGGAAGTATATTTTAGGATTTCGAAGAAGGCATCGACAACATTAGCATCGTTCTCGTGATCATTTTGATGGAATTCATTTAATAAAATTCCTTCCATGGCATGGGTATCCTGTAGTAAATCATCCATACCAACCTCTAAATCATTGCTTTCATTCTCAACCCATGAATAACTAGTGATACTAAAGATGTTCTGAATTGTTGACTCAGGACGTAGTGGGAATTGAATAGGTAGTTGATCCAACCATTTTTTGTATGCTTCCTCTACAAGGTCTACTTGTTTAGAATCCTTCTATCGATTTGACATTGTAATTGTGTGCAATGGTAGATGGTATACAGGTTGATCATTGTCAGAATATTGGTTGCAAAATTTTTGAATATTAAATCAATTATATTAGTAAACACAATGCATCTAGTATGTTGAAACATTATACCAAACATTTATTAGAAGCATATTTTTTCCAATAATACACATGCAATAAACCATTTTATAAAACATATGTGGAATTTAGAAATACATTAACAATAATTCCATTGAAAATCCAAAATTACAATTACTCAATGATATTTTTCTTATGCCCCTATGAGACAAACTATGTATTGCATGCACAACAACACATATGGATGCGTTCTTTTTCGTAAAGAACTCTTAGTTTTCATTGGATTTTTTTCAAATGAACCATTGGAACTAAACAATGAGCACCTATAGCTATTTATAAACCCTGCAAAGTTACTAGGAGTGTGTGGATGACCATCATTATATAACAGATTATTCATGTTAAAGTCTATGGAAGCATAAACATTCACGCAAAAAATATACATGGAAATACTATGGTTTTTTTTAACAATATTCAAGTAATCAAATCGACTACAAAGAGGAACAAAAATGGCATAAGTGCCAAGGACTGCTTGGGAGGAACAAACACATGTGAAAGGATAAAAAATCCAAGATTTATAGCATTTATTGTAGACTTTGTTATCGTGTAATTGTTACCACAATAAGAGAATTCAGTCGCAAAATCAAGCACATGAAAGGAAGAAATCCAAGTACCATCAAAAGAGTGACTGTAACTAGGTTGGTATTTACTTTCTATATGTATGGGAAATGATATGTCATCGCTACCCTCCAAAAATTGAATCGACCTTTGCTTGTACTTGGAAATTTTTTCTCCTAACTCTTTCAACACTTTGGATCTCCTTGTAGAGATGTTTTGGGTGGTATTAATATCATATGTTGGCTCACTATAAGTCTCAGTTGACTTAATAGAAGGAGACAATTTGGTCACTTTAGGATGAAACATGGTTGATTTGGCTTCCAACTTTGTCATTCTCCTCATCCAACTATCAACTAGTATTCCTTGGTTGACTTATGCTTTAAAAAAATCATAATTATACTCTCTATTCGGTTCTGGTTTACCTTAATGCACATTGACCAAGGATCGATTGAGGGTAGACTTATCTCTTATCATATGTATTTATCTGGTAATTCTTGACCAGCCATACACATCAACCCATAACAATTATGTGGGAGCTTCAACTTACAATCAACTAAAACTCACTTGGGCATCTAACAAGTGCCTTTGTATTTCCCTTTTTAATTGAATAGCATTGTTGCTTGTTGTGTTGAGTTTGAATCCACAAATTAAGATTGGTTTGGCACAAATATATTCGATGGAATTGTTTCGATGTTGAATAACAAATTGAGCAGCATCACCAAGCCATAGTGGTTGACATACATTCAATTTGACACTAGAATAAAAATTTTCAACAACTGGGAAATTATTGTAACCAAGGTGTAACTTTGTTTGTTGGGGCATTTGAATAACATATGTTTGACTTTTCATAGTTGATTCTCTATGAATTAATCTTGTTACCTTGTCTTTCTTTGACTTCCAATGATTGAGTTGAAATTATAAGGTATTATATGCTCTTCATTATTGAAGACCAAGGACATGTTTCCCTTGAGATTGAAAAAACATGGGTTCCCTTAACAAATATTAAACATTACTCTTCTAAAAATTAAAGGATCTTTATCATAATAAATCCACTACTATATATGAATCCCATAATCAGATTCAAGAAGAGGATTTTTACATACAAATTGTTGTTTCTCTATTGCAAAGTGAAAATAGAATATAAAAAAATCAGTTATAGATAGCTTATACCCATTAGGGGATAATCTACCCTCTTTCAGATGAGTGTCTTATGAAGGATTGATTATTTGGAAGCAAGGTATTCACCAAACAGGTTCACATCTTTGATTCCCCACCCCCAATATTTATTGGGCTTTGCAATAGTATCATTGTTGGCTAGGTGAGCCCCTTTGTAGTTTATACTTCCTTTCCATAAATAGTTTCCATAGATTCTCCTAATCTTCCCCAAAGTTCCTTTTGGAATTGAAGAAAGGGAAAGCTAATAAATAGGGATGCTTCAACTACTGCTTTGATCAAGACCAACCTACATCCTTTAGAGATCCACCTATTGCATAATTATTGTATTCTACCCCCAATTCTTGAGATGAGCCAAGACAATTCAGTTCTCTTGTAGTAATTTTCCTTTAAATGTATCCCAAATATTTAATACCACCTTCCATCTCTTGCATATTGATATGAAATAGCCTTTTCAACCTATCCAATAGATGCACATCCAGTCCCAACTGAGCAGAAGGAATTTTTTTTAGATTTATCACCATCCATGTTGCAAATGAAAAAAGATTTAAGATGTCATTCATTACCTAACCTTCATTCATACTCCCCTTTCCAAACAAGAGTATGCCATCTACATAAAGTAGGTGAGAGACAACAATATTCCTTAGAATTTGTACTCCTTGAAGATGACCAAGAGTTTTAGCATGGTAGATGGCCCTACTAAGACTCTCAACCACTAGTAAAAAAATATAGGGGGACAAAGGGCACACCTTCCTTAAACCTTTGGAAGAGGGAAAAATGAGGAGGCTAACCCATTAATAAGGAAAAAGAAACTAGCATTTCTAACACAATCATAATCCCGCCCTCTATAGAAGGTATAGTAGCATCAAGAAACTTATTCTTAAGAAAGGAGATCATCTCAATTCTTGTCAAGATACTAGAAAGAAATGGATTAAATGAGTAAATGACCAAACAAAAAAGTGACTAAATATCAATATACTCATTGAATAGGCCTTTGCATATGGTGGGATATATTTAAATACATCAGCACACTTCTCCTTTGTTTGATAGTCTCCAAGATTCATGTTTCTATGAACAACTAGATCATATTAATTTGATTTATCCAAACTACATTTAATATTCAAACCATGCAAGAGGAAGAAACATTGATCCAATGCATTATCAATACCCAAATATACCTTCTTCCTTTCAACATTACCAAGATTATCTTCACCATCCCCTAGTCTAGTGTTATCATTTCTCTAACACAATCAGATAGTTTAAAAATATTAGAATAACCTTTCACCCTTTCATCAATACCCTCATCTTTTCCAACCATTGTCCAAAAGTACATGCAATAGTTTTCTCCCTGCAAAACTTGCCCTCAACATATTTGATGTTGTATTCTATCGGTATTAAATCATGCCAACAAAGGTATGTTATCGATGATTAAACTCCCAAGCATGTTTGATGGTATCAATGATGCAATATTGCACATTTGAAACTCCAAAGCAACATGTAAATATTGTTCCAAAGCTATTGAGTTGGTAGGATAAACAAGTAGAAGAAGTAAAGAGAACGTATGTTATCAATGATAAAGGGGCATGTAAAGTGCTAGTGCCTAGAAAAAAACGAGGTCAAAATGAAAGAATATGTCTCAAGTGAAAACAATGAATAATAAAGGTCTAGTGGTCACCTAGGTAAGATATTCTTTGTTTCCACATGTAATTTATCTAGGAGAGATCGAAGGCTATTGGTGCATCAACTGTAGAATTGTACAATTTTATTGGTGTATCACTTAGGTAAGATATTCTTGGCTTCCACATATTCTTGGATATTCTTGACAGGTATTATACTATAAATAATTGTAGAATTCAATAAATCATGTGTCGTCTAAGCTCGGAAGGCAATCAAACATTACATTAGAATGACTATAGAATCATAAAAAATATACCACAAAGAAATTCATATTTAGCCTTATCCAATGTATTCTTGATTGTCTTAGACTACACTATTTAGTGTTTGTCATGTGTACTAATAAATGATTAGTACATACAAGTGAAACACAACTTGACAAATCCAAAAAAACTATAGATTGAATCTCTTGCTTGTCAATTAAAAATTGCAATATTGAATTGAAATTGTAAACATTATTGACAATAATTTCAAGTTGTTACTACATGATTTTCAGTATGTGTCAAAGATGTGTCTGCGAGCACATGGTGCCTCTCAAAACACCATGTGAAATTGCAAGCAAATGGTGCCTCTCAAGACAATCCAAGGAGGTGTGGATCTAGTGGTTGCCTCTTTTTTATTTATCTCATGCAATTTATTCCTCTCGTGTATTTGGTACAATATCCAATGATGGGGAATATATGATTAACCATTGCAACTCTGCTCAAAATCACCATTGAGAAGAGGGTAGTTGTCTTACAAATTCTTGGAAATTCCAAGATCTCAACAGATTGGTTGAATGACATATCTTATGTTCAGAAGATTGGTCTTGAGGTAGTTTTGAATCAAATCATAGTCACAAGGGCCTGTTTTCAGAAAACATATTTCATGTAGTGGTACATATACATATACACACTACAACATTTTGTGGACTAAAACACATCAAATCATGTTTAGAAAAAACGATTTTTTAAAATATTTTTATACATTGCCTCATATAGATATATGCCCCCAGGGAATCTTCAAAACAATAATGCACCAACATATTTTTAATAGTTTTATATTACAAGCCCGTGGGGGGAAGCTCAAGTGGTTAAGTTGAAATTGGTTGTAAATGGAAAGTCACATGTTCGATTCCCCCCAACCCGCATTGTGTGCCATGGGTTCGTCCTTGTGGTTGCACCTAGGGGTATAGTGGTAGCAAGATTGGAAGCCTGGACCCTGTGTCATGCGAGTACCATCCCAATCTCCGTTGTCGATTCCCCTAGATAAAAAAAATATATATTACAAGAAATGTTTTTATTAAAAAATATTTTATTGT
The DNA here is from genome assembly GCA_027924585.1 of Larix kaempferi. Classification (NCBI taxonomy): domain Eukaryota; kingdom Viridiplantae; phylum Streptophyta; class Pinopsida; order Pinales; family Pinaceae; genus Larix; species Larix kaempferi. Next base: position 5,364,397 of record BSBM01000336.1, read on the forward strand.
GTAGTGGTGCATTATGCTATCCAGTGCCCCAAGTTTCTAGTGAGCCTGAGTCGCACTAGGCAGATTGTATGCTTGTGGAGCAATCATTAGTTTTTATGTAAAATAAAAATAGACATATCTTTCCATCAAGGAAAATGGATTTTTTGAAATTGTTTCATTGTATTATTTAGAGCACCGATGCATATTTGTGTGAAGCGCACTGGTACGATCTAGTAATTTTAAAAGCACCAATAAAAAATCTATACTAAAATATTTGGTTGCTTGCCTCTATTAGAAACCTATGCTATAAATGGATAAATAATATTTTGGGGGGAGAGGTTCCACAAAAAACTCTAATAGAAGGTGTTTTCCTCATATTGTGTAGCGACAACAAGTCCAAACTACCTATGTCTTAAAAATATAGACATTTTTGACAAGTAATGAAAGTTGAGTCAATGTATATTTACATCATCATAACTCCATGTCTAAATATGCATTCCCATAGAAAACAACACCACCCTTCCTAGTAATCACATTCCAAATCAAACATAATTTTAAAATGACATTCTAATATTAATGTTTCAAACCATATATTACCTTAGTCCTTGACACTTAATTGTCATATTTACAACAAAGAATTAATTGATTTAAGCTATTGTTATATGTCATCTACGAGGACATATAAACTAATATAGATCCATATTAACTCTATATCTACCAAGCGTCGTGATGAATCAAATCCCTTGAGGTGCAAAAGTTTCCTTGAATGTTTCACTTTAAAGAAGGTTTGCACCTAAAGGGATTTGATCCATATCGCCCCTAATTTGTAGATCTAGAATTAGGATGGATCCATACTAGTTTAATATTTAAATTCAATGTATGTGGTCAAATCCCTCATATGTAAATCCACCATTTAATCATGGCTCAAATATTAGTTCACTTAGCAAGAAGTATCCATGTTTAGTTATTTATTTTGTTTTAGTTTTAGTTAATTGAAATATATCTATATCTCTTTGGTTTTTAACTTTAGGTTAGGGTTCACATTTAAAAAAAAAAATTACTTAATATTTTATTATTTAATTAAAGTGTCACATGGTAGCTCCATGTTGATCACATAATTAACTCATCCCTCATACTAGGTTTTAGAAAGCGCCTCTCAACATAACTAGTAAAAACAACGATATATATATATATATATATAAATTTTCCTTGGGAAAAAGCATAATTCTATTAAAGAAGTTTTAACAAAATTCCATCTGTAGAATGCACCTGTGTCATGCATTTCAAAACCATGGCCCCAGGTCAACTGACATGTTCTATAGGAAAATTTGTTTCAGCTGATATCTAAACATATTCTTGAAAAACTGGAAAAAAATTCCCCAAAAAACATCCGAAAAATGTGGCTCTCCATGAAAATACAAGCAGGATATCCTCTAGAAAGAGCTGCTCAAAGCAGTACTATCAAAATTATAGTTCAGTTCTATGAAGAGGTTGTGTAGGAGGAACCAATCCATCAATGAAAGGACGATGGAAGTATTCAAAAAATTATTCATTTTGTTGTTCTGCAATTTTCCATTGACCGTGTGCCAAAGTAAGGCCATCCTTTGAGAGTTGGTCTGCTAGACCATTCCTTTCCCTGTATACATGACGACATGTATAAGAAATGAAGTTTTATAATAAAAGATGAGCATCTTCTATTAAAGTGTTTAAGAGAAGAATATGACATTTCTAATATTTTTTAATCCAATTGATAGAATTCAGGGAGTCTCCAAATATTTGAAGATTTGTACATCCTTTTTCGATTGCAAAACAGAGAAGTAGATTCAAGGATAATAATTCTGTAAATTTATTTGTGCCTAGACCTAGACCCATAGTGATCTTGTAATAAACAGACTCTGAGAGATAAAGAACAACACCCCCACTACAAATCTCATTCTGAGGCCCCATCAAAAAATTCCCATGGGAGGGTTTTGTCTATAGTTACGGCTTGGATCATACAAATAGTAGGGGCATCCTTTTGCTGGGGAAAGCGAGAAAGGATGTCAAGGCTGCGGGAGGAGATAAGTTCCGGGAGAGAAGGGGAGTCCATAAATATCAAATGGTTGCGATATAACCAAAGGCCCCAAATGATAATGAGAGGAAGGGCTCTAATGTTTTTTGTATTCTGAAGAGAAGACCAATTTATCCAAGTCTCTAAAACATCTTCACCTTCCTTAATGAGCTCCATATTGAGTCTTCTTTTTGCATCCACCTAGGTTTGTTTTGAAAATTGACAGAATAAGAAAAGATGGGAAATAGATTCAAATTCGTTTCCACAAAGAGGGCACCATATTGGACCTTCAATAGATATTATGTGCATCCTATCCCAAGTTGGGACTTTGTTAGCAAGAGTGCACCACATGAAAAATTTGGTCTTATGTGGAAATTTTTCCTTCCATATGCTTTTCCACCACCAATCCGGTTCAACAAGATTAGGAGCGAGGAGTTACTGGTCTGAATGTGTTGTTCCACTTCTTTAAGATCATTATCATATATGGTATGTTTGAGTGAAGACCATTCCATTACTCTTTTCTTTACAGTCGAAAGGTTTTGGGAAAAATGAGTTGTTGCATATCCCCCATCATTAGGATTGTAAGAACGCCAAGTATTACGGACTAAAGATTTGAAATCCTCATTTCCTAGCCATGTCACGCAAAATTTGAAAGGGATGGTAGGTTTTTTGACAATTCCAGATATTTCCGTAATGATGGGATAATGATCAGATTCCCCCCCTGATCCAACCTATTGACAAAACAAAAGATTCCCTTCCAAAATATGTTCAAATATCAAAAAACGATCCAGTGTTTTTGCAATTCTAGGGTCCCCAGTTCTTTTATTTGTCCATGTTGGAAGTAGTTTAACAAGGGAAATGTCTACCATCTTTCCTTCCCTGAGAATGTGATAAAAAAAGGCCTCCAAGGGATCCACCCTATCCCTAGGACCCCAGATTTCATGTTCCCCCAAAGTAAAGTTGAGGTCTCCCCCAATTAACAATATGTTTTGTTTTAGAAGAGATTTCTAGAGAAGGGGATTCCAAAAATTTTCCTTAGCTTCATATGGACCAAAAAGATGCAACATAGATAAGGAGGCGTACAAATTTAAACTAAAAAAATCCATACTAAGACCTGAGGCGAAACCCCAAGTGTTTTCAAGTTTAACTACCCTAGGTTCCCATCCCAAAGCAAGACCCCCAGAGTGCCCACAAGCATCAATTGCAGTGAAGTCCATAAAAAACAGAAGATTTTTTAGTTGCTTGACCACCTCTTCTCCATTTCCAAAGGATTCCTGTAGCAAAATGACTTCAGGTTGATTGGATAGGACCAACCTTTTTAGTGCAAGTTTTTTAACGGAACTCGCCAAACCCTTGTAGTTATAAGAGAGAACCTTCATTTTGTAACCCCTAAGGGGGTATTCACTACTCTAAGTGCCCTAAAAATGCCTTTTTTCTTCCCATCCAATTGTTCCTTTTGTGCTTTGTGTTGGGAAGAGGAGAGGAGAGAGGGTCAACCACAAATTTTTGAGGTAATACCCCCGTTAGGATTCGTTCCTAGACCAACGGAAGTAAGAGGAAAACCAGAAAGATCTGGAACTTCTCTATTTCTGCGATGAAAATGGATAGGGGGGTTATCTGAGGAAAGTGAGGAGACGAATGAGGGAAAAGGGGTGTGTGAGGAAGAGATATTTGTAATGGGAATAGGTGCAGAGTTAGAGGTATCAATGGGAGAGGGTGGGGGAGGTGGTAAATCATTTAGCAGAGGTTGAGGAGCGTCCGAAGTTTTTAGATTTTTTAAAGAAAAAGTATTTGAATTAATGTGTGAAGCAGGGAGAGGAGACATGCCTGTGTCTAAAGAGGAATTTCGAGCCTCCAGAGACTGCGCAGCCTCATGCACCAACTGGGTTGGCTATCATTCAGTATCCTTTCTAGGAGCCTCAATTCCACTAGGTTGCTTAGGGTCTTGTGCTTATAAAAACCACTTTGAGGAGATCTCCTTTGAGCTGAGGTCCTCACCAACTTTGCCAACATTTTGACCAGTGTTTCCAAGGCTTTGAGTTTCCTCCCCGGCAGCGTGCTTACGATACCAACGCTATCCTTTTGTAAAAGTAAGAGAACAGTTGTTTTCCAGATGACCATAGAGATGGCAGCGTCTGCAACGAAAAGGAATACCTTCATAATCAAGAACTTTCCTGCGTTTGGTCGTTCCCAAGAACATATATTCATCGATAAAATCCCCCAATGCATTACCAATATCCCGAAAAGAATCCAAATTCCAGAATTCCCAGGGTAGGCCTTGCAGTCTCACCCAAACACGGATGATATCAAAATTTTCCTTGTCCACATCGAAGAGAGGAGTCCATTTTTCTAGAAGGACCGGGGTAGCTCCGAGACTCCAATTTTGTTTCAAAATGCATTTCACATCCTCTTTTGATTCAAATTTAATCATGAACCAACCTTTTTCCAGAACCCTAATATGTGGGGCAAAATTCAACATATGTGAACATATGTGCCCCACTCCATCAGGGTGGCTTGAATAGGTTGTTTTCCATGAAATTTTCCGACCACGGTCGTTTCTTCCATAGTAGCTGAATGTGAAATGGAGACGTCAACCCCATAGACTAGTCTTAAGAGCTCATCCTGCTTATTTGCGCATGTTTTCTTGCGCTTCTTTGGGATAGAGATGCTACTGTTTTCCTTGCTGCTAGTGGAAACATCGTCCTTTCTCGGTGAAACCCTATGTCCTGGAGGTGAATTCGTAGCAACCACAACATTAGGGTTCAGTATGGACGCTATAACCCATCTGCATCCTAGAGAAAATCCTCCGCAGTGAGTTCCTGTGGCTGAGAAAACCTCGATGGTATATAGTTCGAAGAAGGACACCCAGCTTCTAAAACATCAAATCCATAGGACAAGAAAGTGTTTTCGATACCCAGATATTCTATGAGATATTCATGTGAATATGAAGAGAGGAGGAAATCAATGGATCCAACCCCAGAGGAGTCTGGAAAGTGAGGAAACTATTCAGAAGGGTGGGTGAAACGAAAGCTACTGGGATCAGACAGTGAATCCCTAGCCGTCAGGCATTCCGGGACGGTAATAGTTGGATAAGTTCTTCCTCCCGGAGTTGGTGAAAGTTCAATATCGTGAGACCCAGGTGTCAAAAAAGCAGAACTACCCTCCGCTATCCCCCATCCTTGAGTGCGATGTTGTCGTTGTCGGTGGGGAAACTGTAGGAAAAACACAAAGACCCTCTAATTTAAAATGTTTAAAGGGATACATGAACATTGAAACATGTCTTTTTATTTTCCTCCCCCTTTTCTAAGTTATCTTATTAGCAAGCATTATATATGATATCCTCACTCTTGCTATACTTGCCAGCATGCTTGGTATATTGCATTCATTTAGCGTTCAATTTACTACTAGTTGATTTGATCGCATATTAGTTTTTTGGTCATTCATATGTTTTAACCAAATTTTTGTTCATTCATAATTTCTTGTGCATGTGTTATTCAATTTTTTTTTCGAATTCTCAACTCGAGGTCTTATTCTAGTGGTTGCGCATAATTATAGGTCTGTGAGCTAGACATTGAATTGGAAATAAAGATTCCTGCAGCTCGTTCAATTAACAAATATTTGTCAAAATCAATCAAATTCAATTCATATGTGTCATTTTTCATAGTACATTTTTTCAGGCGGCCTCGCCTAACCTTTCCCGAGCTTTCGTTGCACCCATGTCCATTGTGAAGCTGCCATCATTACACAAAAGTTGGCTTGAAGCACGCTTTTTAGCTCCATGTGTGAACCCTATCTGTTGTAATGCATGTACCATATTCATTGCGTTAAGAGAGGGAGGGTTTCGAACCACATTTTGGTTCCCTATAAAATTCATGACAGGTCTTCAATCATATTTGATTTATTTGGTCGTCAACCACGTTCTACGTTTTGTTTCTTCAAAATGGTTGTAACCCTCGTATTGCTAGTGTTTTTACCATTGTTGGTATTGGTAGTGAATAAAATATAACAAGATAAGCTAATGTTGGGACTACCTATGATGCTACCTCTGGCTATGAGGCTGCCTCTTACATCTTATGTTGTCTCTATTGCTACTTACTAGTACTTCATCAATTGCTTAACTATATGACTTGGAAACCAGTGCATCTGGATATGAAACCTTGCAAAAGTAAGTCGAGGCTAATGCTTCAACCATTATATATGCTCATGGTGCTTTTCCATCTTCTTATGATTTTATATTTGTATATGTATCTCAAATATGATATGTTGCTACTGGTCATGAGATTGAAATATAACTTGATTTTCCTGCTTTTAATTATGTCTTGTATCTTTGCATTCAAAATGATCTAGCACTTTGCCTTCAAAATGATCTATCACTTTGTGTTCAAAATGATCTAGCACTAGACACACAAATGATCTACGAAAGATTCAATTAATTTAGTAAAGTTCAGAAAATTTAAGGTGAGGGATAAAGGACAAAGGATAGTTTTTGGCCTCTCAATATCAAATATAATATTAAATGATAGAATTTAATCCCTTAATTGCACATAATTTTCGAATAGATGCTATTTGTAATGTAAAGATTACTGCAATGTGCAATTACAGTCAAACACTTCAATCTTAGCTGGATTTATGTAGATAGAAAAAAAAGATAATACAAATATTATTGCAATGTGCAATAGGTCGGAAACAAATTGACCTCTATTTTTTACCCTTCTTTTTTCTTATAAGTTCACTTCCTCGTATAGAGGACTTAGCTACATAAATATTTGTATAGTCTGCCATTTAAGCTAAGGTTAATAAGAAATAATTGCATACATGCAATTTCAATATATTCTATCAAACAATTGGCATGTTTCTCATAAATGAATCAACCCATCACTTGTATTCATGTTTAGGGAGATGCATTGAATTTGGTTATCATAAGAATAAAATCACAAGGCATTGCTTACCTGATAAGAATAACAAGATTGGGAATTAAATTCTCAAATGTTTTCATTGTTTATTGATCCATATCCTTCCCTTTTTTGTGTTAATTGCTGCTAGTAACATGGTTAACAAGGGATTTCCTTAGGTGACTATATTTGGTTACACTATTTGTTTCTCTAAAACACACCCTCTCTCTTTTGTTAATTTCTTCTAATAACAAGGTTAACAAGGGATTTCATTCAGTGACTATATTTGATTTCTAATCCCATGTGAGAGGCATTTAGGACCTGATTATGCTCAATGTGAAAGGCTATGTTATTCCATGTCAAAATTGTGTCCTCTACACAAAAACTAAGTAATGTGATCATATTTTTTTGTCTTGGGCACATAAATTGGCTGCATGTGATCATATTTTTTGTCTAGGGCACATAAATTGGTTGCATGTAAACACAGGAAAGACATCAATGGCAATTCTCTAATTATTGTGGAGAGAACTACGTATATAGAAACCCACACATTACTAAAATGTTGTCTCCCATCTTGTGCCACTACCAACAACTTACCACCTCCTATCAGCACCATGGATAGAATCCATTCACTGCAAACAACTCATGGTGACATTGGCATTTGGCAGATTCATGGACTATCCATTTTGAAAAATTGCTTGTAAATACAAAAAGAAAAGAACGATCCAACACCAAAGATGATTGGAAAATACTTCCTTCCTTGGGATAAGCCACCTATGCAACGAGAGAGCAGGGAAATTATTCATATCCTAGGAAGTTACAAAAAACTTGACGGGGATCCTCGTTTTGCTGAAGAAAAGCTCTCCAGAAACGGAAACGAGGCGGAAAACATTGTTTTTACGGCCGTTCTCATTTTTATGCATGCGAAACCGTTTCGGGAGAAACCATGGAGAACACTGATCGTTTCTTCCTACGCTTTTCAGTAATCCACTCCGTTTGTATGAGTTTTTGAGATTATGGTATCGCGATGAAGGCTTTCTCGGATTAACAACATCATTATCTTTGGAACCTTTGAGTATCGAGCAGAGTGAAGATAGGTCACCACAAGCAGGGATAACCTATAACAAGGCGGTCTCTTCCAATAATGGAAATATCTTCAAACTTCGAGCAGAGGCAATTAATACTAGGAGGTTCCTTGAACAAACCACGCTTAGTTCATTTTAGGTGAGCATGAGCATGTATTTTTTATTATGATAATTTAACTTAAGCATAAAGCTGGGTTAGAGGATAAAATTACATCTTATTATGAGTTGTGTTATAAGTGTTTATGAGTTTATTTATTTTGAATTCTAATTGGTTTTATTCATTAGAACTTTTTATTTTTTTTAATGGTTTTATTTTTAAATTTTTAAAACTTATTTTTTTATTTAGTAGTATTATTTTTTCTCTCTCCTCGTTTCTTTCATAGCGGTCACTAGCGATACAACTGGAAAATAATTTCTTATCTGGGCTAAGCCACCAGCGGGGCCATAGATTTGTTATTGCAACACCTATGCTTGAATGCACTTTTGGAAATCTATTGCTTCTATACATTTTTGGTTTAACAATAAGGAAAAATACAAATCCTCAACTGTTTTTTTTTCACGCGGAAAATACCACCTTGCTGCTATTCCAAAGGAATCAAGGAAAGTTAACACACGCACGGAAAATCTAAACAAAATTCCCCACATATCGTAGACGGTAAGTCAAGCAAACCGTCAACCAATCTAAGGTAGCTTGATGAAAGGATACTTTTGTATTTGTCTCATGGAAGATGCTATAACCATTGTGTTATTTTTTAACACATATGCAAGTTAAGGATGTATGCATTTAATATAATGAAATGGTAGGCGCTATCACTATCATTGGGAGACCACGTTTGCGAGCTTTGGGAACCGGTCTCATCCCTTAGGTAAATCACTTAAGCCTTATCTTTCATATGCTTGAGTGGCTTTAGTGTTTTTGGCTGGAACGGTATCACATAGAAGCGATCAATTGGATAAATAAGACACACAAATCGGTAGGGTGCAGATAATCAAACTATTTTATATACACTGTGTTATTAATTCGATAGATGAGACTAACGCTTTATAATTGGGGAAAACCGCAAACCATTCCTCATTGATAACCCATGAAATAAGATGAAGATGTTACTATAATATAATAAATGGATTATTCTTTTCTATGGAAATGAGAGGAACAAATAAATCAGAATAAGGTTGTGTATATATAAAACAATGGTGGGAAACCAACGTAGACCGAAATACACCACCAATGGCTGCCACCAACTACACGTATCTCTAAATTTTGTCCACCATACGCGTTGTGATAATTTCACAGACTCCACCGGTAATACAATAAACATCATTCGCCAAGCTATTGAAGTGAGCAAGCATTAGTGATGCTGGAAGCTTGTCATAGATTAATAGTTGTGGTGACTGTGAAGACCCTGGCCTAATCTTTACTATCTGCATAGGTTATGGTGGTGTAAAAAAGACCCCTGTAGTCAAGCTCATCACCTGGTGAGGATCCCAATACCAACCAAGTTAAAAAAGTGAGAAGCTTTTTACCACTATTATTTCACCATAATCGTATAGGAAGGAAGAGGGTCTTCTGGAATTTGTGTTCCTGGTTCTTCAGACGTTTTTTTCTGGTAACATTTGTTGTTCAGCGAAGTTGAAATTTTTATGTGTTTACCCTTATTTTACCATAACTCCAAAAGAAAAAGTCAACGGTTTACATCTCTGGCACCCCTAGGTTTTTTGGCATTTTAGTTGGTTTTTTGGTTACCTACTTTTGGTCCGAGAGGTGGACAGGTGGTATGACGTCCTCTCATTCACATGCCTCTACTTCTCTGGGACATGGGTATAGTGGTGGGAATCCAGACTTGGCCGGAGTACGTTTCCCGTGTTCGGACTCCTTCTAGGGAACAACTAGGAATAATACTATGGCAAAGTATTTCTATGAAGATCATATTCCTCGTTCAATTTCAAAGAACTCAAGATTCCTCGTGGTCGGGGATGAGATTTCGGATGGTCGAGGGTGGAACCTGTCGAATGATGTTCCCTCTCATGTTTGTGGTTAGAAGGTCCATGTTGCATCTAAGATTAAAATACCTCAACACCCATTAAAATTTGAAAAGGAAAAGAAAGGACACCCGCTGTGTGTTCTTGGAAAGGATGTTACCTTTGAAATGGTAATGGCTCTGTCTCACAGGGCCCTTAGTGGGAATTTTAAATACATTAACCTCTATTGAGCGGAAATTATGCTGTGGATTAGGATTAAATGGAAACCCTATATTGAAAATATACCAAGGGTTTTGATGTTGGCCAATGGATGGATGGTTTTCCAATTTCTCTCGGAATCGGAGAGGAGAAACATAGAGGAAATATTTTGGGTAATTGGAATCGGTTCCTTAGTCTTATCTCGATGCCACTCTAATTTTGACCCACATAAAGAGAAGCTTCGTAAAAGACACATGTCGTTAATCCTTCCCAGTTTTCCTTTGTGGTGTTGGAATCTTAAAGGTATTATGGCGGTAGCTAATGTTATTGGCAAGTTCATTCTTATTGAAGAGGAAAAATGGTTGGGAGCGGACCGCAAGTCTCCTCGGATCTTGGTTGATTTAGACGTTGAAGAGGGATTACCAGGAGAAGTTGAGGTGATATGGGATGGTGGGTCTTCTGTGCAATATTTAGATTACTGGCAAATACTTTTTCGCTGTCATATCTGTAGAAAAATCGATCACTCCAAATCTCATTGCCTCTTTAATCCCTCTGGGGTCTTGGAAATTCCTCAACGGGATAAGATGGATGGAGCGGGTGAAGGTTTTTATCATCCTATACCTTTGGACGTCCAATCTGCTCAGTACTTTGTTGGTAATTTTTCTCAAACTTTTCCTTTCCTATTAAAATTCATATCGGTCGAGGATTTGTGTAAGGCTCTAGTTGTCAAGAAGGATTATTGTTCTGACAAGGTGGTGGAAAGTTCGTCTATTGGGAATTTTGAATGCTCTCCTTCGCTAGCCATGGTTATTGACTCTCTTGCTTTCCTTCCTGGGTCTAAACCGTCTTTTTCTAGTTCCCAAGAGGATCCCCCCTCTGCCCATATAACCTTCGGTTCTACCATTTTGGAGTAGGCTTCGGCTTGTTGTGAAGACACTGTGATTCCCAATTCCCCTATTTTTTCAGGTCTTCCGAGGATCTTGATAAAGATGACTCACAGATGAAAAATCCTAACTTACTAGTTTCTATCACCAAGAATGGGTCGCATCCTCCCACTCCCGATGGTTCGGGTCACCTTAATCGCCTACCCTCAAATGATTTGGACTCTCCCCACTTACCAGGCTCTTATTATTCTCCCTTGTGGATTGAAATTTATTCATCCCCTCTTGCTGAGCAAATTTTGTCTACTTCTAGGGACATGGGTAACATAAGAGCTCCACTTTCTAACTACTCAGTTCATGCCTCATAGGACTCTGGAACCATACCGATTTCCTCTATTTTTAACGAGAATGTGACCATAAGAAAGAAAAATAAGAACAATAGGGGCAATGGTGGGTCTGGCTCAGCTATTAAACAGGATGACTTGGGTCCTCGTCATTCGAACCCTAGAGTCTCCTCTCTGTTTGATAAGGGTTTACCAAAAATCTTCCTCTACTACAAATAACTTTTCCTCTGGGCCTCATAGAGATGAATCGGCCCTTGATGATGTTATTTGATGAATATTGTCTCCTTTAATATTCACGGCCTCGACAACAACCAGAAACGAGTTTCCTTCAAGCGTTTCTTCGAAGTGGTTCATCCTTGTATCATCCTTATTCAAGAGACCATGACTACATCTTTTGTGGCTTGCAATTATTTTCTTAAAACCAAACCTAGTTGGAACGTTTGTGCGATGGATTCATATGGGTTATTGGGGGGAACTTTAGTGGCATGGAACCCTGAAGTCACTAATATGAAAGCTTTTCTCACCTTCGCAAGTATCCTCCTAGAAGGGAAGATCAGGGGAATGTAGAACACCATTTGAATCCTGAACATTTATGGTCCCTACAATCAAAGGGGGACATTTTGGGAGAAGATTTCGAATCAGGATTTACTTTTGGATGACTCTCTTATTTTGTGGGGGACCTAAATTTTACTCTTTCGGCTTCAGAAGTATGGGGATAGGGTAACATCAATGATCCCTTCGCTGACTCCCTTGCTACTATGTTTGAAGAAGTGAAACTTGTTTATATTCAACCTCATTTCCTTGCACCTACTTGGGAGATGTGGGGTCGTGGAATCACTAAGAGATTTGACAAGTTTTTCATGTCTGAAAGATTATGTGAGTTCTTGGGTCGTTTCCTTTCTTGGTCTTATTCGGTGGGAATCTCAGACCATAAGGAAATTATTCTTCAGCTGGATGTAGATCTGGCATTCCTGATGTATCCTTTTAAGTTTAACCATTGTTGGTTGGGGGAAGATTCTTTTTTTCGATTTGGTTCACAAGTAGTGGCGGAGTTTCTCATCGGAAGTTTCCATTTCTCCCTTGTATGGATTGGTTCAAAAACTCTCAAAATTGAGGGAGGTGGTAAAATTTTGGGATTGGAAGAAGAAGGCTAAAAATCAATGAAACCTTCAAGTCATTGAGGAGCAATTACAACATTTATCTAGTTTTATTGATGATGAATTTTTCTCTATGGAAAGAAAAGAAAAGGTTCTTGCACTTGAAGTTCAGAAGCACAAATTCTGGGGGATATTGAAGAAACCTGGAGGCAGAAAAGCAAAGCAAGATGGCTTAAGGAAGGGGATAACAACATAAATATTTTCCATAGGTACGCCAACCAACAAAGAATCACAAACTCCATTTAGGACATTAAAGATGATCAGGGTAGAACTATCAGTGACACCCCCTCTTTGAAGCAAGTGGCCATAAACCACTTTCATGATATATACACTAGAAAGAATTCGGTCGATTTGGTTAATCAGCTAAGCTCCATTAAAAATTTCCCTCGCTTCTTCAGTACTAAGGATTGTCCGATGAATTGGGAAAGAATATTATCAAGGAGAAGGTTCTTAATGTTCTGAAATGTTTTGAAAAGGACAAAAGTCTTAGTCCTGATGGTTGGACCATCGAATTCTACATCCATTTTTTTGACTTGTTGGGTAAATAATTGGCCGAGGTTGTTGATGAAACTAGAAAGAAGGAGATGGGACTGAGCATTATTAATTCCACCTACATAACCCTTATTCCCAAGAATGATCATCCGATCGAGTTCAACGACTACATACCGGTATCGCTCTGTACCCTGTTGTATAAGATAATTACAAAGATTATATCTGAAAAGGATTAAACTGATTCTTGGAAGGTGTATTTCAGACGAACAATTTGGTTTTTTTCCTAATAGGAAAATTCTAGATGTTTTCTATATTGTATGGCTCAAGAGTGTTTGCACTCGGTGAAGCAAAAGAAACTCTCGGAATTTATCCTTAAGATGGATCTTGAAAAGGCTTATGACAGAGTAGACTGGAAATACTTGAGGTTTATTCTTATTCAGGTTGGCTTGTCTGTTGAGGTAGTGAACTAGATCATGGCTTGTATAACTTTGGCCAAGTTTGTTCTTTTGGTTAATGGCTCCCTGACAACCTTCTTTAATGGAAATCGTGGAATCAGACAAGGGTGTTCGTTGTCCCCATATTTTTTTATTTTGGTGATAAAAGGATTAAGCTTGATGATATAAAAGGCAAGAAAATTGAAGTTGATTAAAGGTTTGAAGGTTGTAAATGCTCTTTATATATCCCACATTTTGTTTGTGGATGATGTTCTATTACTTGGGGAAGGTTCTCTAATAGAATGGAATCAGTATTTGTGCATTATTGAATCCTTTTGTGATGCTTCTGGGATGAGTGTAAGCAAACATAAATCTTGCTTTTATTTCCATTGCAAAGACCGTATTGTTGCCAAACAAATTGAGCACTGTCTCCCCTAGTGTATGACTGTTATTGATGATGGTATGAGATATCTCGTTTTTCATTTGAAGCCCAACAATTATAAAATATCATATCGGAGTTGGCTGGTAAAAACGATTCAGAAGAGGATCATTTCTTGGTCCTTTAGGTGTCTATCTCTTGGTGGGAGGCTCAATTTGGTAAGCTTTTGTACTTCAAAGCATACATGTATTTTGGTTTTCATTATTTATTGTTCCAGGTGCTGTGATTTCAATCATTAGGAGCAAGATTTTTCATTTCGTCTGGGATGGAAAAATTGGCCTTTCTAAGTTTCACCTTGTATCCTGGGATATCTTATCTTTTCCCAAGTCCCTTAGGGGATGGGGTATCAAGCATTTGGGTTACTTCAACAAGGCATTATGTGCGAAAATTATTTGGAGAAGTTTATTTAATAAAATACTTTGGGGAAATTGGTGAAGGAGAAATATTTGAAAATCCACCTAATTATTGGCTAAGACCTCAGTCTCACAAACTATTAGAGGAAATTTGGATTAAAAATGGTCCTTTCAACCCTAATTCAAATTCCATGTCATCATGTATTAGACAATCAAAATGCTTTAAAATTCAAAAAGGAAGCACCTCTTAAACAATTTTTTATTATATAATTTGGGGATAAGTGGATTTCTTTAATAATATAATTTGTCTTCCCAATATGCCCAAAATGATCTTGGATATTGATAATGAAATTAATATGTTAATTGATTTTATGTAATAGGTGATCCATAGATAATATATAATAGTAATAGTAATTAATATTATAACTAATAAATAATAATATTATTGGGTCAAATGACTTTTATTATTATCATAACTAATATATAACATATAGTAATAACTAATATGCCCACCAATATTTTAGGTAATATTTGACCAATATATAATATATAATAGGAATAGTAATAGCAATTAATATTGTAACTAATATATAATAATATTAGATTATAATTAATATTTTATAATAACCGTCAAAAGCCAGGTCCAATAACTTTTTAACTAATATCATAACTAACGTACCCATTAATCTTTTAGCTAATATTTGACCAATATATATTAGTAATAGTAATTAATATTATAACTAATATATAATAATATTTTATACTAGCCGTCAAAAGTTAGGTCCAATAAATTTTAACTAATATCATAACTAATATACCCATCCATCTTTTCAATAATACGTGACTAATATATAATAGTAATAGTAATTAATAAAACTAATATATAATAATATTACATTATAATTAATATTTTATAGTAATCGTCAAAAGTTGGGTTTAATAAGTTTTAACTAATATCATAACTAATATACCCATCCATCTTTTAGATAATACATGACCAATATATAATAATAATTAATATTAATATTACAACTAATATAAAATAATATTATATTATAATTAATATTTTGTAATAACTGTCAAAATTTAGGTCCAATAACTTTTAACTAATATCACAACTAATATAAATATATAATTAAATATAATAATAACTAATATCAAAACTAATATACCCATCCATATTTTAGGTAATACATGACCCTATAAATTTTAAGTTGGCAATGTATATTTAATTTTCTTTCCTTATTTTGGGTGAAAACACTACATCGAACTTGTCTTCATAAATTGATTTTAATATAAAATAATATCTAAGGTAGCTTTGATAAAAGTTAAATAACCCTGGGCAGCTTTGATAAAAGCGAAATAGTATAAAAAAATTGCCTACATGGTGTTTTTTACCATTTTCCTTAGGAGGCCCATTTTTCATCCAAATTTCCTCTAATATCAGGCTCTTTTATTTGGCGAAGTATGATGGCAGTGTTTCCTATTATTAACGATTCCATAGCGTGGGTAGTTGGCAGAGGCTCCCAAATTTACGTAGGCATGGATCCGATATTGGGACTTAGTGAGGGTTATCTCTTATCAGGGGGACTGATTAAGTTGTTGCATCGATGTAATATCTACGTGTTGAAACATGTGGTTAGGGAATGGCGAGAGGGTGGTTCATCTTGGAGCTCTTCAGGGGATATAGGGCTTATTTATCCATTCAATATGGAATGGGATAGGTATGTGGAATCTCCTTTCTAGGATAGATTTGTTTTAAATGAGAAAGAAGATAAATTGGTATGGGCGTTCAACAAAGGTGATGGATAGATTACTGCTCGTTTGGCTTACTTTCCCTTAATGGAGTCAGAATTGAAGGTTCATACTTACTGGTGGTTAAGAACGGTTTGGAATGGTAATGTCCTGCTCAAGATTAAGTGTTTTACATGGTTGTGTTTCCATAACAAAATTCTTACGTGGAAGAATTTGCAGAGGAGAGGCATTGAAGGACTGAGCATTTGTAGCCTATGCCTGGATGATTCTGAATCGATAGATCACTTATTTGGTAGGTGCTCCTTCTTCCATAATTTTTGGGGCATATTATGTAATTTTTACAGTATTAAAGTAACTTGGGATGCTCCTTCCTTTGAGGAAAATATGAAATACTGGTTTTCAAACTGTAGAAAGGATCCTCACTTAATATTGTTCATCATATGGGGTGTTTAGAAAGTGAGAAACACTCTTATTTTCAAAAATGAAAATCCTAGAAGGGACCTGATTTGCATCAAGATCTCATCTCTCTACCAGGAATATAAAGGAAGCGATAGGGAAAAAAAGCCCATGAAGGTGATTTTTTTTTTAATCTGAGTATTCTTTCCCTCTAGGTTACTTCGATGGTGCACATAAGGATGGCCTATGTGGTGTTGGAGCAGTCCTAAAGATATGTTGTCATCATGAGTATTACTTGTTTTTTATGGCGGGAGAAGCGTCTAATACGAGAGAAGATCTTTTAGCTCTATGGGAGTTGTTGTGGTTTGTGCTACTCAAAGGTGTTCTTTCCTTATAGGTACTAGGGGACTGGAAATGTATTATTGATTTGGCCAAGGACTATGCTACTCTGCACTCTCTTGTATTAAGTCATTGGATGATGAAGGTGAAGAACTTGATGGCATCCTTTGCTCATATTCAGTTCAACATATCCTCCGATAGGTTAATGTGGTGGCAGACTCACTCTCTAAGAGACCGCTTGGTAGGATGAATGGTCATATGTTTATTGAAGAGTACCTGGAGGGTGGACTTATTCATGCCGATTGTGTCTCCTTTTTTTAATTATTGTCAGTAATTTATTGTGTAAGATGAGAAGGGTATTAAATTCCTTTTAACATGTTGTCCATTTTTGTTTCTGGATAATGGCCAAATAGGCCCTTTTCTCTATAATATAATTTTTTTGATATGTTCACTTTATAGAAGAGCAGAGGCTCACTTCTCTCTGATCTAGATGTATATCTGATGTAACTCTTTCTTTACTATAAAGTTGTTTCTTTTCCTATATGAAAAAAAAAATCAAAAAGAAGGTAAAAATAATCACATCTTACACCATATACATTGCTACAAATTGTCATTATATATAAGAAAGAAAATGACAAAGGTGTATCTTTCCTCACATTAGGCTCTTTTTCAAAAATGTCATCCAAAAGATATCAAGTAATTTCACTACTAATGTTGCATTCCTTGATTTTGGAAATGTTTTGTTTATGTTGATTTTTCTTCCACTCTATCAATCGTTGTCAAATGAATTCACTTGGATTATCTTTAAGAATCAATGGAATTGTTATGACTATTTTATAATAATGGGAAAACACTCTAGAATTAAGTTTAACATTAAATCAAGACCTTTATTAAAAATCAAGTGTATTATTATCATATATGGTGTTTTTTTTTACCTTCCTTTAAAGTAATCCTCTAGGTATGATAGAAATGAAACCTGATAATTGCAAATATTATGTGTACAAAGATATAAATATATGAAATTACGAATTCTACCTTACATGTTTATGTGGTTTGAATATATAAAGCTTTATCTTCCTTAATGGTATCATCACATTAATGCAAACAAATAATTAACCAAAATAAAATTAAAGTTGCAAAAGTTCTATTTATGACTTCAAATTTGAATTATATTTTTTTTATAAAACTAATTTTAGAAAAAAACTAAGATTTTCATCTAATTAAAATAAGTTTATAGTTTTCATATATTTGAAATATGTGTACACAATTTTATTGAAAAATAAAAAATACGAAATAAAAAATAAAAAATAATATTTTATTTTTTAATCTAAATGTCATTTATTATTATTATTATTATTATTAAAATATATTATAATTCTATATAAGAGTATATATACAATTACTTCTTTACCTATATGAAACTATTTCTTTTAAATAGCTTTACTAATAATAAAAAGACAATGAATCTCTTAAAACAATGGGAAGTAGCTTGAACTTAATATATAATTGCTAATTAAAGAATGATAAGCAATCTTTTAAACTAACTCACTATCCAATCTAATATAGTCAATTGCTTTTATTCGTATGTCTATGCTTTACAATATGCTTGCTTATGTCTATGTTTTCCAATTTGGTTTTAAAATATTTTTTTTTTAAATCGTCAAATTCAATAGATTAATTTAAGAAGTCTTTTTTGGATACATGTCCATCCATGGTATATTGCACATGAATAGTCTACCCACTGATATATTGGACATGAATAGATGTTCCTTCAGTGAGGAAGCTTAATTGGACAAGGTCTATGAACCTTTTGTAGTCCATCCACTTGTCTTTCTTACTCGCTTGAAGTGGAACACTTCAAGGTATATTTATAGGAAAATAATTGTATAAGGAAAATCTTTTGGCTATTTAAAACTTTAATCATGTTGTAAATCTAGATACTTCTAACAACTTCGACCTTCATTTGATTCGTTCTCACTCCTTGCATGACTTTATCATAGAATGATGTTTGCGAAAGTTTATATATCCTCATGCCGATTCTAAGAGCTATGAACTTCATGTTTTAGAATTGCTTCAAAGGTTTTTTTTATATCTATAAAGTTTCATGGAGATTCGAAGAATTCTGTTTTTTAAAATTTGTTTTTTTTTTAATTTGGCAATGCTATTTTTTACTAAATCAAGTTCAAGTGTGGATATTTAATTATGATCTCTTATTGAGTAACGGATTTATATTCTCAGAGTTATATAAAATATCATATATGTATAAAAAATATGTTTTTTTAGTGATTAAAAAGGATTATTTTAGAAATTTGGCTAGTCAAAATTAACATTTTGTTAAGATAATATATTTAAAGAGAATCTAATGGAGATTACAAAAGATGCATCCAACGTATTCCTAACATTGTAATTTTAAGCTAAGATGTAACTAGTAATCTTTCTTCACATGTAGTTCATATATATATAATCAATTATTTAACAAATTTATATAACATTTTATTTTACAATTTTATTTTCAAGAGAAAACACAATTGTATTTCACTAATAACATCATTATACAGTAGCAAAATGTGAATGAACAGGTCACACTTGAAATGCCTCTACTATGCTCAAAGAACTCATTGACAAATTTACAAAGGTACCATTGCTTGTCGTGTGATTTTATAGAGTGAAAACTTCTTGATAAATTAAGGTTATACCTCATTTATATGAAATCATCATTAAGTAACATACGGACAATTAATTATGTAGAGGAGGTGGAATGAGATGCATGAGCTTGAGAGTTGAAGTCGTATTAGTTATGTTTTTCATTTTTAAGGTATGTGTATAAAATTAACATATAATTTGACGTATGCGTATTCTGAGATAATTCAAATTATTATTAGAAATGGTTAGAAATATGTACATCTTCACCCCCACCCTCATAAAAGTTGGGGTTGAGGGTGTACACATTACACATCTTCACCTTTCTTGAGGCCAAGAGTGAGGGTGGGGTAGGGGTACGGATCAAGTATGAAGATGAGTGTAAGCTTGGTAGTGGGATCAAGGATGAGGGTGAGGCATAGAGGTCATGGATGGGGAAGTGGTTGACAAATCTAACACCCCATACTCTATATAATACTACAATGTTGACTATCTCAAAACACATTATATTTTATCTTTTGTTAAGAAACATCTACAATACCAATAAAACCTATTTTATCTTTCCAAGTTAGAACTAAGAAGTTCCTATTATAATTTGATTCACATGTAAAAGGAAATCTCTCTTTCCTTTCCATTTTAGTGACAAGATCCAAAAGCTTATTGAAAGATCTAAAACATTATTGAAAGATCTAAAACATTATTGAAATTTTATGAATTAAAAAAAAAAAATAACAATTTTCAGAAATCACACACCCCTATAATAAAAATTAGGCTTCACCCTTCGTTAGCTTAGAGGACAAATTATTAAGTATATATTATATTCTCAATCTAAAATATCAAAAATAAGAAAAATCAATGTCATAGTCTTACATCCCTCTTCCTTTTTAATCATATTCTCAAAAATAAAAATAAAATATAAATCATTTACATTTATACATTACATTGATTTCCATAAAATAACCTAAAGAGTACTAAAGTATTGGTTAAAGACTACTCTAACTCTTTCCCTTGTTTGACTGTCCTTAGCATAATTGTCTTCCACATTTCCCTTTCCATATCAACCTTTGTCCCATCCCTAAGAGTTGGTATCACTACCCCGACCCTATGTAAGGCAAGGCACTATCCTTTGTGATGTAGATACTAAGTTCACTTCAACATGCACCTATACTAGAAAATATCACATAGAGGTAGGTTCATGTATCTCTCTCTCACTTGCTGGTATTGTCATTTGCATTCATTCATACTTTATTAAATGTTCTAACTAATATTTTCACAAACAAAGTTATTAGAACTTGGTTAGTATGAATCTCTTGATTTAGTTATCACGTCACCTTTTTTATAATTATATTTGGTTTCATTTAAATATAAATGGTTTAATTATTATCGTCCGTGCTTAGTAGTTAAGATTGTTTTTTTCTTTACATCTATTGCTTTCTTATTGATCTTTCTCTCTCTTTTTTCAATGATGTTTTTGACAAACTAATAATTCATAGGGAACCCTTGTGCTCTTCCTTACATTGACGCTAAGGGAAGGTGTACCTTCACACATACTATGGAATATTAAGGCTCTATTGGTGAATTATTCTCTTGCAACATCTTTGCACTAGATTACACTAAAAAATTACTCAAGTGATCCCATGCAATTCCATGTTTCTCTTCTTCCTTTAAACTCATTTTTATTCCCGTCTCATGGATAACAACACTTGCATGGGTGAAAATGTAGTCTATTATATTCACACTTGGGTACTCACATATGTTACCCACTAGGAGGTGCCTTGTGAGATCCACCTATATATATTTTAATTATTCATGACCTTCCGAATGATGATAAAATACCTCTCTACAAATTATCTTATGTGATGGATTTCATTCATATAGTCCCTCTCACTTTATCTTAGATGTGTGTCACGAACCCAAAATTTGTAAAATTTAAAAACTTTTCTAAGTGTCTAAAATACCACTAAAATCTATGCGAAAATACAAAGTGTGGGTTTACTTTCTTTAAATACTGCTTTACAAAATAATTAAACTTTGCGACACTTATTACTGTTTACAAATGTCGTTATGCTAATCAAGGAAAAGATATACGTTTTAATTTCAACTAAATAAATTCTGAACTTGATATGTCAACCAATTCTTAAATCTTGCGGGAAACACAAAAACTTCATTATGTCTTAATATGCATCTTTAGAAAGCATGTATATCTTTTAGTGGACAATTTAGAATTGATCAATTATTTCCCATAGTCCTGATATAAATAGAAACTAGCACATTCATCATTGTTTACATATAAAGATTTCTAACTTGATTTTACTCATCACGTGGGTTTCTAATGACTCATATGAGACACATCCAAGGAATGCATTATTACATTTAAATAACCAACATATCAATATATGAATACATTACTCGCAAGGTACACATAAAATATTCGATTTCAACACAAGTACACACATATGCAAAATCAAGTCATACATAGGAGACCAAAAGTAACGTGGTTCACCCGTACACGGGCTAGTCCACAAAACACTCATAAAATCAGAACTTCTTTACTAACTTAAAGTACCAGGACTCATCTGAACACTTGCATATAAATCATCATCTGAACACTTACATATAAATCATATCTGATCTTAAAATCCTTTCCTCCCATTAGAATAATGTCAACTTCTTTATATAAAATTCACTGAATTGTTTAGTCTACACTAATCAATCTTCTCACCCTTGAGGTATCTTTTTTAACTCTATGAATAAACGCTAAGTATTGCTATACTTAGTCTAAGAAGTTTTCCCTTCATTAAATTGTCATAATATTTTAACAAAGAATCACTTTCCTTTTTGTTATGCTAAATACCTTATCACATCAAATACCTTTTATTTAACAGTTTTAACAATTATCACCCCTTTCCAAGGTACTTGTTAGGTTCTAGCATATCTTCTTGTACCCTTAAATACATAATCAAATATAGCATCACTTACTTCAATTAGTGAAGACTTTATTAAAAGGCTAAGAATTAAAAATGACATACATGCCAAAATGTTTTCCCTAAGCGAATATAAATATCTTTTTGAATCCTCATAATAACTTTTAAATTATAGAATTTATATAACCCAAGGCTATGTCTTTATGGGTTTAGTACGTATAAATTCTAAACCTAAATCAAAATATAGGCTAAGTCCGCTTCAATTAAAGGGAATTCTTTTAACTCGAGATTCTAATGATTGTCTCCTGACCTTATCAATAATGCCGTACATCCCCATATAATTAAAGATATCAATGTTTATAAAGTTAGCTAACAACCAAAAATAAATAAGTCTAAAAAAAATAAGACAAGACACGTTCTCCAGCCAGGCTGATGGAAGGATGCGAATTTTAGCCAGGCTATCGTCATTATTTATAGGAACAATTCTAAGGTAAGGATGCGAATACAGCATGAACCGATGACGACGAGTAGGGGTTACAAATGCCCACAAGTAAGCGTAAGTAATGGGTTTTGACAAGAAAATCAAACTCCAACAAGTAGTGGCACAGAAAAAATCGCATTTCTCTGTCGCAAAGTTGTGATCAGGCTTCAAATTTGAAGCCTTCAGGGCCCTTCAGAGGTCATTTTACACGTCATAGAAGGTCACTTCAAATTTTACCATGCAAAAAAAATTTAATTTCATGGTAAGCCCTTCAATAATTAAATTAACCACTACTGTTTAAAATTGCAACAGAAGGGTAGCTTCAAATTTCACCCATCAACAGTTTTTAGTGGGAAATTGGGAATGCAGCTACTAGCTAGGTGACTTGGGAGTGGGACTCGGTTACTCTCCAATATCCACGTGTTTGATCATCCATGGATCATGGACCATTGGGCCTCTAATAATATCATTGAGCAACTTACGTGGACGGGCTTACACTGAGCAGCCCATGGCTTGAACGCTTCGAAGTTCTCGTGTTTGTAGCGAGCGCTTACGTGTTTAACACATTTAATGGCATCACCAAAATTATTAAACCTGGTAGGTGGCTCATACATGTTGTTGCTAGCGGGCTTACCAAGTTACAAGTTATCACATACCAATTCATGAATGTTGACTCCGTGAGTTAATTGAGTATTTAATGTATAATATATTATGTTAATGTGCCCCCACGAATTTGGCATTTCAGACAAAATCCACAATCCATAAACTTCTTGTAATGTTGCAGGTTGTTGCTCCTGCCCGTGGCCCCTATCTATTGCCCTGTGTTTTCTTTGTTGTATCAAGTTAATCCTACCGTCTACGGCTCCCAGCCTCACACCCTGTGTTTTCTTTGTTGTATCAAGTCAATCCTGCAGCTCCCGAGTTACACCTTTTGTTTTCTTTGTTGTATCAAGTCAATGCTCGAATTCCATGCTTCCATGGCTCCGACCATCAATATATAATATTGCATGAATAGAAACAAGCTTTTTCTTATACCCCTCTTCCACTATGGTTGAGCTACTTCCAAGTTCCACCTACCCTATCTCCTCCACTCCTCCAGGATAGTTTGCGGAGCGACGCTGGCAATGCCAGCCTGCCATAAACATATTTAAAGAAATTCGTTTTCTTTGAGGGGCTCAACTTCAAGGCTGACTAGATTTTTACATCCTATGAATTTACAGGTCTGCTATATCCACTGAAAAATAAAGCCTCTCAACTTTACTACGTCAGTAAACATTGAAATTTTGATGTACTATTACATTTTCAAATGAAAAGAATAACTTATTTTTACATGGCAGCATTTAAAGGTTCAATATCTCATAGCCCTTCATAGTGAAATGGGACCCCACCCTTCAAATTTGATCCCTGGTTGTGATGTAAAAGAAGTTATCTCAGCCCATAATAAAAGGTGTTTGCTCAGGCATTTGTTGTGATACAGTGAGTACAAACCACACACGATGTTCATCAAAAAAAGACTTCAAATAGCAGGTCGGTCCCGCTAGGATCCTTCCCTATTGCCATATAAATAAATTTAACAGTCTTTAAAAGTATTTTGCAGAGACGATTAACAACCAGACAAATAAAACCATGGATACTATGGGCAGAAATTTCTTACATATATAAAACAAAAACATACAAAAATAACTAAAGGCTTTGAAGTGATAATTTGAATAATACAAAGCAATTTAGATTTCAAAGGAACATAGACCCTAAACAATCTGCGATCGATACAACAAAGGATATTAGTGTAATGGATTGATGCAGAGGATTTTTGTTTTGTGTGTTCTGAGAAAAAAAAATTGCAAACCTATACCGCAGTATACAATCAACCGAGGGACATTACAGAGGATCTGGTAGCCAAAAGAGAGGCTCGCGCCTAATGAAGAATCATGTAGTCATAGTAGAGATCTCAGGTAGAAATCGAACATCGATTTTAAGCTTCCTAGCTAATCTTTTGTTGCATAACAACAGGCAGAGATTTAAAATATAAACCCGATCGATAGTTATGTGGAGAGATCAATCAAAGAAGGGATCATTGCAGTGTACAAGCAGCATGAGGTGACTGAGGTTAACTAACAGCGTCCAGGTCCGAGCACTCAACGACTCTGAACCGAAAAACATGAAGGGCTTTTGCTGAAAACAGTGTTAAAAAGAAATATAATCCAGTGATAATTCTGTTCACTTCGGTACTAAGCTAAATCTTGCACTAGCATGGTTTATACAGAGATACATAGTTTTGTGGCATTCATCTACCGAAGGGAAGAAATATACCAAACGATCCACACAATGAATAGTCACTGGGTTTTTCAACTACAACACCATGGAAATGAGAACAAAAAAAATAGCATAGAAAGAAAATAACGTACAGGTAAATGATGTTACCCTTTAACCAGGATCTCGTCCCTTTCTTCTACACAGTGATGTTTTTCCTTCTTTAACGCAGAGATCCATTCTCGTCAAGCCTATTTCTTGCCCAGTTCTTCCACTCGAATCTCCCACCGAGATTACTGTTACTCCTTCTAGTAATGTGCAGAAGGACTTTTCTTTTGCTCCCAATAATAACTAATGCCCCCCCTATTGATGATTATTGCTCGTAGCTTTCCCCCCCCCCCGAGCTTCCCAATCTCAGGCACTCATTCATTGTCTCTTTCTCTCGGTCACAGCGTATGTAAATATCTATCATTTCCCCAAAAATAGTTAACCTATACCATGATCTTCCCATATCAAAGGCGGCCTCCTCCTCTAAATACCAACCCGAAGTTATTTGGCATAAGCGCCACTACTCAAACGAGTTTTGACAGATGGGTGAGACTTCCCTCCAGTAAGGCGACAAGTGGCAAAAATCCTCCACGTGGTGAGTACAAATGGTGGCTCTTGAGAGCAACCAACATCTCAATCCAACAACGGCTTTCTCCAACTCTCATTGAGTTCAGCGGTGGGGAAGTAGTGGACATTTAAAATTATTGAGTTAGTTTTAGGTGTTCTTAGTGGTAGTTTAGAAGAACTCTTGGTGGTAGTCATTCGATGTCTCACTCAAGGAGACAAACTCACAAAAATATCTAAACATTTATACAACATTAAAAATAAAATATTCCTTTTTATCTTTTAACAATCTTCTTCCCTCCTATTTCTTAGTCGAACTATTAACATCTTTTGGGGTGAAAATATATTGCTAACAATTGTTAATTAAATGCATTCTTTACCAATTATTAAACCTTGTTTCTCCTCTCGACATGAGGAGGTATAAGATTACTTTTAACAAAAAGAACCTACTTCTTAGCTTTTCTATAAAAATCTTAAATCCATCAATATGGCTCGATCTCTCTTCCATTAAGTTGTGGAAATCCAAGCCAATGTTTAATATAATAAACTATACCCAAATAGTTTAAAATAAAGGTTTTAAGACCATCCAAATATATAAAAATTAACTTCTCCAAAGACTATCAAAACAATAGAGTACATACTCCAAATATATATATATATAAATACGTCATTTATGGTCATGGATAGTCTATCCAATGTAGCATATATATATATATATATATATTGCTTTTTAGGCATCTTTTAAGATTCTCATTAAAAATAGAATCCTTAAGGTTATTTTTTAACTAGCATCCTTATAGTAATATCCCCATAGAGGGCTAAAGGTATAAACACCTCCTGAAGTAGATTTCGTTTATTTTCCTAGCATCAATGTTGAGAATAGACTGTGATATCCTAGTGAGTGACTTCCTAGGATCATTCAGTAATGATCTTACCAAAGTGGCTTAACCTTATTTAGGTAAATTAAAATATTTAGGCCATATTATGCCACACACACGATTGTGGTGAATAGTATCGTCAATACTCTAGCTTCCCATGGCTTTTTAGCTAGTCGAGTTCTCTCTCTCTCTCTCTCTCTCTCTCTCTCTCTCTTAGCGGATTCCTTGCCTCGTCATTTTAGTCATGTCTAAACCTTTAGTCGCTAGGTATAAAATAACATTTACGAATCATAACAATAGCTTCATGGTCCACTGGTGGGGCCTTGGCCTTGAGCTCCTCACCAGGGCCAATTACAAAATTCATATTTATTTTTATAAGAGTAATAACAATCCATGTCGAATTTGAGGGATGTTACAATGTGTGATCTCACTAGGATGTGTAATACATAGGTGCGTTCCTTGGATCCCTGTTCCCCCTTGGTATCTAGCATTTGGTCTCATGTTTGACTTTTTTTACCCTGAAGAGAACTCACTTGGGGCATTCCATAACTTTAGGCATCTAGTGAAGGATGCAGTAATTTTGGTTTGGTTCATAGTCACTTAAACTACCTCAAATCGTATCCATATCTACCCAAATCCATTTTGAATGTGTCATTGATGGAGCCAATTTGGGTTAAACCCATAAAGCCTATATTATCTATTGGTCCTAAGCATACAATGGATTTATTTTATGTACTGTGATTATGAATCTACAAGTCATGTAATATATGATCCATTTGTGCATCAAAACCCATGATACCTTTATAACATATCCATCACATGAAGTCACCATACATGGTATGATCGTTTTATATGACTCAGGAACCCCAATAATTAACCTATTGTTATAGTATGCCTTGAGGTCACTCCTTTACCTATTTACAAATTTCAATTCCTCTTTGTAAAGCCCATCTAATTCTCCTCAATTCTTATATCTTTGAAAACCATAATTTTTAGGTACTCACTAAGATTGGCAATTCAAATCCTTCCATTTCTCTCAATCCCCTAGGGATTCTTGTGCCTATCATCTCAACCACCTCTACTTGGATATCCTTTGTAAATATTGGCTTCAATATTACAACTTCAATTGATTTATCCCGGGGTATATTTATTACCATAGTTCCACTCATACATTGGAAGTTTCAACTCCACAATCTCTAGGGATGTTCCACAAAGGGAAATGGAAGTATTATACATACTAAGGGAACCAAGTCTCTATAATATTCATATTTCATTTTTTTACCTTTACAATGGTAGATCTAGAGTTTAATAGTTACATTTCCCATATACATCTAATTTGTATCGAATATTGGGACAAGTCTCTCTTGTGGAAATTTGGCACTAAGTTTGGATGTAATTCCAATATGTGGATTACTCTTGGAGGATTGTAATAAATCTCAACTTCATCCTAGATATATTCATAATCAACATCAATAAATTTCAAGTGATTTCTATTCATTCATATCTTTCCATTTATAGCACTAGGGTTTCTATCTCATCATTTAAAGGACTTGTTGGTTCATTACCCGTAATAAGTTGGTTGTATTTCCCATTTAATTTCCTAGTAAAAATTGATATAAAACCTAAATGAATTTTAACCGAATGACATACAACCATAGGCTATCATTAACGAGATATTAAAGTCCTAATATCTAGTGTTGTTCCCTCCTATTTTCACATTCTTTTGTGTTACCCTAGGGTTTCTTGGTTAAAAGTCCTAAAATCGAGAGGAAAATGCACTCTCCTTTCCCACCTTTTAGAATTGTGTTTTCACTTGGTTGGTATTAAATTCCTACCCTTGTGTTATGAAATAGCACAAATCCACTTATTTATACATTTAATTAACACGGTATGACCTTGAACACACTAACCCATGAATGCATTCTAATGAATAACAATTATTCATAATTTAACAATGTTTGTATGTACTAACCATATTTATCCATTAACCCTCGAACCCTAGACCTTTAAATCATTGAACCCTATAACACATAACCCATTAACACCTTAGCCACCATCCCACTAGCCCATTAATCATCTAACCCACTAATCCCCTAACACATATACTTCATAACACACTAGTCCAAGAATCAAATGACCATTTACCCATCCACTAACCCATTAAACACGTATCCTATTAATCCAATCTACATAAATCATAATGTGATATCGTCATTAAGTCACTAACTACTAATTGGCAGTAATCATATTGATTGACCTAATAAACCTTAGTCCCTTGACTCACTAACCTCTTAACCTATTAATTGTATTAACCCTTTAATAGTCATTGAGCATAGGGGTATCATAATCCCCTAAACCTCCTAAAGAATTATCCCAATTAATCCCTAACTCATTGACCCACTAAACCCATATACAATGACCTATTAAACACCTAACCCACTAATTCCCTAACCCACATACCTTCTAACTAATTAACCCTAGTAATCTATCAACATTTAGTCACCTAGTATACCCTAGTAATTAACCCTATTACTCATTGACCTCTAAAACCACTAATTTCCTAACATACAAACCTTGTAAACTATAAAACTTGTAACTTGTTAACCATTAACGGGCTGGTGCAAGGTAATGATACCCAATTATGACACGTTAGTTGCAATGACATGCTGGAAAAACAAAAATATTATCATTAAAATGAATTATTAGAGGTACATACAAACCTTTTTCGAATTAGGTGTAAAAAGATGAAACGTAGAAAAACGGATGACCTTCTGAAATATATAACTTTTATTTATGGAAACGTGGTATAACCACCCCAAAATGTCATTTTTAAGATTGGTATGTTATTTTTTATCTAAAACATAATGCACATGTTTTAGTTGAGCCACCTATTTGTTATGTAAATAGTCAATTTACGAGGAAAAAAATATGTAGAGGCATAGGCAACAGACGAATCTTGTGTGGGGCTATTTTTCCAAAATTTTAAAAGTTGATTTTATATATTTTTTAAATTACGAAAGTTAGTAAATCCTTAAAACAACATGGTCAAAAGTTGGTCCACCATATCATGGTCTGAAAATAATCAAAAGACTTTTTGTTTTTAACTTGTAGGTATTCTTGTACTCTTGTGCGGGTTCTTTTCCGTTCTTGGAATAGGTAAGCCAATCAAAATTTATAGGCCAAATAAATGACCTATTTTTTTTACAAATTTGACATGAGTGCAGTTAAAAATGAATTAAAAATAGAAAACAACAACAGATCTATTCCAAAAATATATAGTTAGAATATGCACACACAGCTCGACAAGTGTGTGCAATTTCATTTGTAGTGCACTAGTGGAGCATATGCGGAACTAGGTGTGAAAAATATGAAGTTACAGCATTTGATGTGTTCTTCCATAAATCAGACTGACCCTCAAGGTTTGGAAATCCGAAGCTAATTCCAAGCCTGCAAGGGCACCAAAAACAATTTGAATCCCGTCAAACACACGCAGAACTGTGTGCATGCATTACTATAAGCACACATGAGGATGGGCGCGCACGCATTACTAGAAGTGCGCACGCAGATATGAGTGCACGCGTGACTAGAAGCGCGCATGCGGATATGTGCGCATGCGTTGCTTCTTTCTCTTTAAAATCTAATTTCTATTCCTATACATAAAAGTTCCAAACTATTTTAATTCACTATTTTTGTTGAATAAGGTGAGATTTCCTCTAAGGTTGGGACCCCCCACCTCTCTATAACTCCACCCCCCTCTCTTCCAATCCACCCAATACCCCCCACTCTCTTCCACTCTATCGACCCTTATCGTTGTCATCATCTTCATTATCTTCACCATCATCATTGTCATCATCATCACCATCATCTTTATGTTCATCATCATCATCATCTTCATGTTTGTCATCACCATCATCTTCATCGTCTTTATCATCATCATCATCATCATCATCATCATCATCATCATCATTGTCCTCATCATCATCATCGTCCTCATCTTCATCATCATTGTCCTCATCATCATCATCGTCCTCATCTTCATCATCATTGTCATATTCCTCATCTTCATCATCATTGTCATATCCCTATTCCTCATCAACATCTTTATCATCATCATCTTCATCATCATCTTCATCATGATGAAGATGAGGACGATGAAGATAAGATGAAGACGAAGATGATGGTGATGAAGATGAAGATGATGATGATGATGAAGATGATGATGATGATGAAGATGAAGTGATGATGATGAAGATGAATATGAAGATGATGGTGATGAAGATGATGAAGATGAAGATGATGATGAAGATGATGACGACGATGATGATGATGATGATGATGATGATGAATACAATGAAGATGATGGTGATGACGATGATGATGATGAAGATTGTGATGATGATGATCATGAAGAGGAAGAGCGCGATGACGATGATGATGACGATGATGATGATGAAGAAGATGGTGATGACAATGATGATGATGTTGATGTTGATGATGAAGATCGTGATGAAGATGATGACGATGGTGATGATGATGATTGTGATGAAGATGATGATGATGATGGTGATGAATATGGTGATGACGATGACGATGACGATGAGGAGGAGGAGGAGGAGGAGGAGGAGGATTATGAGGATGATGACAAATATCATCATCATCATCATCATCATCACCACCACCACCACCACCACCATCATCATCATCATCTTATATCCTCCTTATATCAAAAATTACAGAAGCTCCTTATGATGACGAAGATGATTTGGATGATGATGATGATGACCATAATAATCATCATATTTTTCATCATATCATTATCATCTTTGTCATCTTCATCACTATAACAATCATCATCGTCGTCATCACCATCTTATCATCTTCATCATCATCATCATCATCACCCTGTTCCTCATCATCTTCCTCATTACCCTCTTCCTCATCATCATCTTCTGCCTCATCATCATCATCATCATCATCATCTCACACGAGTAATGATTCAACAAAATTAGAGAAGCTCCTTATATTATCATCATCATCATTTTCATCATCTTAATCATCATGATCATGATCATCATCATCATCATCATCATCTTAATTATCATCATAATCATCACTATCATCTTCATCATCTTAATCATCATCATCATCGTCGTCGTCATCATCATCATCACAATCATCAACATCTTCATTGTCATCATCATCACCATCATCATCATCATCAACATCTTTATCATCATCACCATCACCATCATCATCAACATCTTCATCATCATCACCATGATCAGCATCAGCATCTTATATCCTCCTTATATCCAAAATTAGAGAAGCTCCTTATGATGATGAAGATGATTTAGATGATGAAGATGAAGATGATGATGATGATCATCATCATCATCCTCCTCCTCTTCATCATCATTGTTATCTCCCCCTTCCTCATCAACATCTCCATCATCATCATCTTCTTCATCATAATCATCATCATCTTCATCACCATCATCATCAACAACATCATCATCATCATATTATATCCTCCTTATATCCAAAATTAGAGAATCTCCTTATGACGATGAAAACAATTTAGATGATGAAGATGATGATGATCATCATCATCATCGTCCTCCTCCTCTTCATCATCATTGTCATCTCCCCCTTCCTCATAAACATCTCCATCATCATCATCATCATTTTCATCACCATCATCATCATCATCATCAATATCATCATCATCATCATCATCATCTTTTTCATCATCAACATCTTCATCATTATTTTCATCTCTAGGTTCCTCATCAACATCTCCATCATCATCATCTTCTTCATCATCATCATCATCATCACCATCATCATCATTGTTTGACGGACAATCCACTCGAGCAGATGCGAGCCGGATCTCCCTAGCTCAATGTGAGTCTAGAACAAATCATACAGACTACAAACAAATTTCCTAGATCTACTTAAGGATCAAGTACCAGATGCCTTACCTCAACTTTGCAATCATTTCTCCTAGATGCTTCTCCATGTCTTGCGGTTGTCAGATCTCAACTGCAAGACCTGTCAAGACACATAGAACAATGCAAACGATTAAAAAGCATCTATACAATAAGAGATCTAAGTAAATAGTTAAGCAAATAAACTACACAATATCATCGCACATGAACAATATTGGTGGAAAGCGCTTATATTACTGTAAATCAAGAAAGTACATAGATAAGAATAAACTACAACCAAGGCTTAATGTAGTATCCCTTCTCCATCCAAGCCAATTGCCATATCCTCCCAAGGAAGTATGAGTCTTTCGATGGATGAGTTAGAGATCTCTCCAATATGATTTCAACAGCATGTAGACACTATAGACTTCCTCCCTTGGGAGAGGGGTAGAGCTTCACTTATATAGGACTAAATGGATAGGGTATGGATAGGGTAGGTTGAGATACGGTAGGAGAGAGATAGGGGATCCTCCCAAGAAGTTATGAACCAAGTTCCAACTCCCCCAAGAGGTCAGGGATAAGGATACAAGTCAGCAGGCTTCGAGAATGAGCTCGAAAGGCCTATTTTTTTCCATTAACTGACTTCGTCACACCCTGCAATAGAGCAAGATGCGACGTCGCAGGTTGCATGAGTGCAGCCTGTGACGACCTCTCAAATCCTAGCATAAGTGCAATGGCATCCCTTCTAGATGAATGACTTAGCCAATGAAACTTCAGGGGTGTATACACTGAATCTCATGATGGTAGGATTTTAGGTGTAACAGAATGCCCCCCAAAGCATGAAGCTGTTGAAATATTGGACAGGTGAAATGCTTTGACAGAAAGAATGGCAATGGCTTGTCAGACGAAGGACACTACTGCAGTACAACTGATTCTGAGTACACTGTCTCATATGACATACAACATGGCTGCCGACCAATACATTGTAGATATATGGTAGTAATGACCGACTAAACACAGCCATGGCTACTAGACACAAGTGTAGATCCATGATGAAATGATAACACAACCACGACCAATACAAATGTGGATCCATGTGACATAACTCAATACAAAATCCATCGCAACCTGGGTAAAACATGACTCCTTAGGGTCTTCAAGCTGAACTCGCAATGATACGAATATAACCATGTGATTACAAATGTCTTGACGTCAAACATGGTAGAAACCACTTTATTATCGGTCATTGATGTATACCGTTAACAAGTGTGAGAGAAATCACCATTAATGTCAATGATCCCCAAGGTATCACAGTACATATCATCAAGCATGAATACATGAGTTGAATTTGAACGCGAGATGAAATCTTTCAATCAAGATTCAATGATGTAAACTCATGTTAAAAGCGAAGTATCCTGCCATTGAGACATGCAGGGCCAAGGTACTTGGTTGGTTTCTAGATTCAATCCTCGAATGGTGATTTGAAGTCAACAAGGATGAATCTATCGAAGGAGGGCCATGATGAATCCCCCATCATCGACACAAAAAATGACAAAGGATGTGTAGAGCAGATCGGATGGTATAGTGACATGCAAGACTGACTCAGAGTAGACTGACATGATGGAAGCTGTACTGAATGTAGATAATGAGTAGTGAGAGTATTCTTGAACATGGGCATGGCATGCCTTGGCAGTATTGACCTAACGAGTTGTGATACCAATTCCTAATGCAACTGATGGTGGAAGCGTTCTTTGAATGACTCAAAGGAGTAACAAGACTCATGAAATAGGTGAGACTGGAGGACAAACTGTTAGGATATTTAGACACTTAGGAGTTAGTTAAGATCAACTTATGTAATATATTCGTTAGGTAAAGTGTGTTTCTTTAGTATGCATTAGTATGCATTTGTAAATATTTAATCTGACGGTCACGATATGTTCTAGACACAGAGTGATCCGACGGCTCAACTTCTCTTAGATCATACCTAACCTTGATCCGTGGCTTAACACCCGATTGGTCCATGATCTCTATTTAAAGATCATGGAGGGTCATTATCTAATTGATCAATTATGAGAAGCTCATTTGTAACTTTCTTTATTTTTCATAATAAACTGCTCCATAGAAGTTATTTGGCTGGGGTCATGGAGTGTTTCCCTCTCGAGGATTTAAACTATGTCAAAACATCGTGTGTCGATCTGTGATTTGTTTGTGTGAAGTGGTTGCTCTAGGTGTTCAGTCTTTTGGGAGTACCCTGTGTACCTGAACATGGTATCAGAGCTTTTATGAAGAGCCGCTTCCGGTTATGATCTAGATCTTGAACTGGTGTTGTCGAAACTTGAAAGGGTTTTTGGTTCTGAAATTTCTTTACATTTCTAGGCTATGGGAGGTGTTCCATTGTGTCTGGGAAATAGTTTTCATTTGATCGAAAACGTTTTTCGGTTGCTTCAGAAACGCGTATTTCATCGGATCTGAAGGTATAATGTTACAGTGATGCTTTTTTTTTAAAATATCTCATATTTTATCAGTTTTTTATTATTATATTTTTTTAGTTCGGATTGTTGCTTTCTCTGTCTGCGTATGCTCTTTTCTGTGCACCTTGTGCAATCTCGGCGAATCAGAAACAAAAAGGGAAAGGGTTTTTCTTGGCTGCATATGCTCTTTACCGTGCAGCTTGTGTGATCTCAGCAAATTAGAAACACAGAGAAAATGTAGACTTTTCGGGAAAGCTAACGAGATCTAACCCCATAAATGTGGAAAAGTTTTTTGTTTTGTTTTGGTTTGTGGTGTGATTTGCAGGAGAAAAGGCAAGTACGGAAACCGAGAAATAAGAGTAAAAAAAAAAACCTTCCCCATTCTCTTCTTTTACGTACGTTTTAACTTTAGCTCACTTGGTTCAAAATTGCTTTATTCCTTAATAGGTCTTGAGTTGAAGTCTTATTAAGTTACTTTTAAACAAAAATGCATGCAATTTCTAATTTTAACTTACTTTATTGTAGAAGTGCATCTCACTTAAATAATAAAAATCAAAATCAAAAGTGAGTCACTTAAGTTCCTTCTTTTTGCTGCACTATTTAAAGTAACATCATTGTAAAAGTGAAAATCACTTACTTTACAAAAGTGATTCACTTAAAGCAACTTTTTTGTAAAGTGATTTTCAAAGGTTCATCTTGGGAAGAGGGGAGTTCTTTTTTTAGCTGGACATTCTCTATCTGCCACATCACTATTGGGGACATCTTCAACATTTTCTTTGTTCAAGCATAACTTCATCATACAGAATCAGTTTTCAGTGCCGTTTTTTTTAAACTGCCTATTTTTTCAAGCTCTTCGCATCCAGACTATTGGTTTCTATTGTTATAGCCATTATTTTCAGCATGGTCGCGCCTTGTGATATTCTACTTACCAGTTCCAACTATTTCTCATGGAAATCTTGTATGGAGGATGTTCAACGAAGTAGGGGACTTTCCAGAATTACCTCAGGGAAAGAAACAGAACCCACTGATGATGATAAGAAAATAAAATGGGGAAATAGATGTGACGAAGCTCGTGGATTGATTGGGATGTTAATCTCTACTGATTTGCAATTCCACATATCTGGAATTGATGAACCTAATACTACTTAGGACAAGTTGAAAGCTGTGTTTGGTAAACACAATGAAATTCAAGGACATCAACTCAAAAATGAGTTGATTTATTTAAATCCAAGTGATTTTTCATGCATTCAAGATTATTTATCTAAGTATAAAACTCTTAAACTCCGATGTAAAGAAAGCAAGATTAAAAGGGAAGACAAACAATGCATTTATCATATTCTTTCAAAACTTGGACCTGCATATTCAGTTTTTGTATCTACATTTTAATCCATGAAAGAATCCTTGAATGCAGCTAGCTATCAAGAGCCTAGTCTTGAATCCTTTTGTGATTCATTGATTAGAGAGCAAGATAAGCTCATCCATCTTGGAATAATCAACAATGCTAATACATCTAGGAAAGCCTTATTGTCCCAACAAAAAGAAAAGTCCAAGCCTCCCAAGAAACAAACTTTTCGCAATAATAAGTCAAACAAGGGTCCCAAACCCTCTCAATCGGTTCCTTCTTTAAAAAATGACAAAGGATCCAATCCAAAAGGAAAGAAGACTGAGTGTCATTGCAACTATTGCAGGAAAGATAATCATGATGAATCTAAGTGTTTCAAGAAGATGGCAGCCTTGGAAGCAACAATGAAGAAGCACCACATTAGCCTAGATTCGCCTTCAGAATCTAACTCTCATGGACATGCACTTTGTGCTTCTGGTTATTCTTATACTGCATCTTCTTCTTCTACTTTAAATGAATGGCTCATTGATTTTGGAACATCTTATCATATGGCTAAGGATCAAGCCATCTTTTCTACTATGCATGAATGTAACACCAAACAAATATTTGTTGGTGATGATAGATCTCTAAGTGTTGTAGGATATGGAACAGTTCCAGTAGATAATGGTCATTTTAGTGATGTACTATGTGTTCCAAGAATTTCCTGCAATTTGTTATCAATTTATCAAATCACTCATTCTGGTGAAAGTAAAACTGTGACATTTACACCTCACCAAGTTGTAATCAAGGATTTTAAAGATCCTCAACATGTCCTAGCTACCGGAATTGTTGATGATATTATCAGGTTGTACAAATTTAACAACTTTGGGTCATCACCTTTTCCTTCTGTTTTTGTTGCTCATAATGATAGCTTGAGCAAACTTTGGCATGAGCAATTTGGTCACTTAAATTATCGCTCATTGCAACAACTATGTAAAGACAATATGGTGACAAGTCTTCCGATGGTATCTTGCAGGGATGGTGTTTGTTCCGGTTGTGTACTTGGAAAACATCATCAAGATAGTTTTGAGAAACGTGCCTCTTGGCACACCTCGATTCCCTTGGAGCTTGTGCATAGTGACTTGTGTGGTCCTCTTCCATCTACTTCATTTTTTGGTTTCAAATATTTCTTAACTTTCATTGAAGATTACTCCAAATGCACTTGGGTTTATTTCCTAGAACTTAAGAGCGAAGTATTTAACATGTTCTTGGCCTACCAGGCCCTTATTGAAAAACAATCTGGTCATCAAATTATTAAGTTAAGATCTGACAATGGAGGAGAATATCTTAACAAAAAGTTCCCTACTTTCTACACTGAACAAGGAATCCAACAACAACACACTATTCCATATACACCACAACAAAATGGTGTAGCTGAACGGAAGAACTGCACTTTAAAATAAATGGCTAATTGTATGATCCAATCTAAGGGACTAAGTCTTGAATTTTGGGTTGAAGCCATAAATTGTGAAAATTACATAGTTAATTGCACCCCCACTAAAGATTTACAAGGTATCACACCGGAAGAAGCATGGAGTAAAACTAAACCCGATGTAAGTCACTTCCATGTGTTTGGTAGTGAAGCATGGGCTCACTCCAAATGAAAAACAGAAAGCATTGCATCCTAAAAGTGAAAAGTGCATATTTGTTGGATATTCTGAAGATGTAAAAGGTTATAGACTTCTTCAACCACATTCTCATGATGTAATCATTAGAAGAGATTTTAAATTTGATGAAAATCTCTTGGCTTGCGAGCCTAACTCGGCAATTGTGCCACCTTTGTCCTACGAGCCTGATTCAGGGATTGTGCCTTCTTCTTCTTCTAACTTCCTGGATAGGTTTCCAACTCCATTTTCTGATGATGACAGTGAGGATGAAAATCCACTTCCGCCTG
The DNA here is from genome assembly GCA_027924585.1 of Larix kaempferi. Classification (NCBI taxonomy): domain Eukaryota; kingdom Viridiplantae; phylum Streptophyta; class Pinopsida; order Pinales; family Pinaceae; genus Larix; species Larix kaempferi. Next base: position 5,402,629 of record BSBM01000336.1, read on the forward strand.
CTCATGTTACTCCAGTTGCACGAGCACAAGTGCTTCCTCAATGGGTCCATTCAACATGTGAAGCAGTTGGTGATCTTGCCGGTGATCCTAAAGATCAACATCGAACATGTTCTCAGTTTCAGTGAGCCTCTTCTCTTTTGGTTCAAGTTTCTGAGAATCATGATTCAAAAACTTTTGCAGAAGCTTTAGGAAATCCAGATTTGGATGCAGCTATGGATGAAGAATATCATTCCTTAATGGCGAACGATACTTGGGTTCTTGTACCCCTTCCAAAAGGAATAAAACTTGTTAGATGTAAATGGGTCTACAGAATTAAGTATGCATAAGATGGAAGTGTTGAAAGACTTAAGGCAAGGTTAGTTGCCAAAGGTTTTTCCCAAGTTGAAGGGATTGACTACAATGAAACCTTTGCTCCTGTCGCAAAAATGAACTCCATCCACCTTGTTCTTTCCCCTGCAGCCTTACATAACTGGGAAGTCCATAAAATGGATGTCAAGTCTACCTTCTTACATGGTGATTTACAGGAGGAAATTTACATGGAACAACCTCCTAGATATGTTCAAGATAACTCTATCATTGTCTGCCACCTTAAGAAATCCTTATATGGCCTTAAGAAAGCTCCTAGATCTTGGTATGCCAAAATGGATAGCTTTCTCCTTAACACTGGTTTTTCTAGATGCCATTCTGACCCCAATGCATATACCAAGAAAGTAGGAAACCATCTCATCATACTTGTTCTATATGTTGATGACCTTATTCTTACTGGTAGTGACCCTAAGCTTATAACCCATGTGAAATCCAGTCTTAAGAAAAATTTTGAAATGTCAGACTTAGGAAATTTGCATTATTTTGTTGGTCTCCAAGTCCTGCAAACCAAAGAAGGAATCTTTCTTTCTCAGTCTAAGTACGCTTGTGACCTTCATTGCTTTCACATGGAAGATTGTACACCAGCCCCTTCTCCCTTCTAGTCTACAGTCAAACTTTCTGCCACTTGTACTTCATCTGAAGTAGATTGCACCTTGTATCGTCAGCTTGTTGGTAGTCTCTTATACTTGACTCATTCTCGTCCTGACCTTTTCTTTGTCGTTGGTTGTGTTGCCCGTTATATGCAAACACCTCATGAAAGTCACTGGAAAGCAGCTAAAAGAATACTTTGATATATTCGAGGTACAATTCAGTTTGGGATTCATTATAGTACAGGGGGGAAACCTTTGTTGGTTGGTTTCACTGATTCAGATTGGGCCAGCAATCCTGATGATCGAAAGTCTACTGCAAGTTATGTTTTTAGTCTGGGATTTGGACCTGTCACTTGAGCTTGTAAGAAACAACAAGCTCTTGCTCTTTCTTTAGTAGAGGCAAAATATCGAGCTGCAGTTAATGCCAGTCAAGAAGCTTTATGGCTTCGATGGATGCTATCAGAGTTTGGATTTGAGCAGCAGCAACCTACTCCACTTTGGTGCAACAATCAAAGTGCCATCAAGCTCGCCAAAGATCCAGTTCTACATCAACACAGCAAACACATTGAGCTACATATGCACTTCATCAGAAATCTTGTTCATGATTGTGTTCTTGAAGTGCTATTTTGTCCTACAAATGATCAAGTTATAGACATCTTCAACAAGTATCTTACAGAAGCGAAGTTTTCTAAACTTCGATCTATGTTAGGAGTTCAGGAATTTGTCATTAAGGGGGGATAGGCTCTAATGCCTTCTTCCTTCTCCTAATAGTGTCACTTTTGTAAATCCTTCAATCCTATCCTAAGTTGTTCTTAAGCGGGAATGTTAGGATATTTAGACACTTAGGAGTTAGTTAAGATCAACTTGTGTAATATATCTGTTAGGTAAAGTGTGTTTCTTTAGTATGCATTAGTATGCATTTGTAAATATTTAATCCGACGGTCATGATATGTTCTAGACATAGAGTGATCCAATGGCTCAACTTCTCTTAGATCATACCTAACCTTGATCCGTGGCTTAGCACCCGATTGTTCCGTGAACTCTATTTAAAGAGCATGGAGGGTCATTGTCTAGTTGATTGATTATGAGAATCTCATTTGTAACTTTCTTTCTTTTGCATAATAAACTGCTCCGTAGAAGCTATTTGGCCGGGGTCGTGGAGTGTTTCCCTCTCAAGGGTTTAAACCACATCAAAACATCGTGTGTCGATCTGTGATCTGTTTGTGTGAAGTGGTTGCTCTAGGTGTTCGGTCTTTGGGGAGTACCCTGTGTACCCAAACACAAACGGATGATGCAAGTGTAGTATGCAAATGTAGATGAGTGCCATCTTCAAGAAATTACTAGATACTGCCACTGATAAGGGGTGTAACATAAAAGCTTTCATTTTTTCCCATCATGAATGATGAGTGCCTCATGTGTTTTTTACGAGCTTGATGAGGGCAACCAGATGCTCGATATAGCTCATCTCATAAATGATTCCAATCCCAAATATTTTTCGAACCTGGGAAAGGAGGGGTTCATCCCATGATGAGCCCTTCAATGTGAGAGTTTAACAAGTCCATAGAAGGTAAAATCGGTCGTCATTTCATGTTTAGAGAGTCTGAAAAGAACTAAAGAAGACTCCAATGGTTCTTTTTTGTAAAGTTAGCCTCATCGCCCAAAAAAGGGTAAAACAATGCGGGAAAGGAATCTTCTAGTCATGATTGGCTACAGTATACCTTTTTCGTAAGTGTTGAGATATTGTAACTTCTAAGAATATTATATTTGTACTTTATTATTCCAGAGATGTTTCATTCCTCCGTGAAGATCTTATTGTATATCCAGAGATGTTTATTCCTCCATCGGATTGTGGTAACTTGGGTTATTAGACTTCCCTAGTGGGGGTCGGCATTGTATGTATTATGTGGGTCAAAGGGTTATTAGACCACCCTAGTGGGGTCGGCCCAGTCAGCTGTAATGGGGTGTTTAACCCAATGGTAAAGTTTGGGCCAACCTAGTTAATATAAAGTACAAGTCAGAGATGTGTATATATAGAGGAGGTGTGTTCCTCATTTGACACATTTCCCTCACTTGAAATGTAGCACACTTGTGAGAGAGAGGTCTGCTATGGAGGAGGAGGAGATCATGTCTTTGGTTTGCATCTTTTTATATTGTTGGTCATCTATATTGACGAAACTTTGCTGAGTTTTCTAGCCCATGAGGGTTTCCCAGGATAAATCTGTGTCTCTTGTGTTTATGTTGTGCTTGTTGTTTCTTCAGTGATCCTGTATATGCTATTGTTGTGAAATCAAATGAAATGCTGATATTTTCTATCTTAGCATATTGAATCTTAACATGGTATCATAGCTAACCTGAAGGAAGGAAATGTATGGCACTTATGACACTTGCTTCACTTGCGACATTTTGAAGGTTAGGGTTTTATATAGAAAAAACCAGTTATCGTGGAAATTTTTCTATAAATACATTTTGGAGAAGGTTCAGGATATGAAAAGTTTATAGGTCATAGATAACATCCTCTGTACCTTGTGTCCAAAGGCCACCCTCAGATTCGTTTTACTTTGTGAGTTATGATCAATACAAGTTAGGGTTTCTGCCTCTTCCAGATCTCAGTCATAATCAGGTGACCTAGGAAAAAAGGTCATAACTTGGGCTAGGAAGCTCCAAATGAAATTTCATAAAAAGTGACAGGTAGTACACATACTGTACTATCTTAGGAATCATTTTCAGAGGCCAAAGTTGAACCTGCGACACATGGAACGTCGTACAAGTTAGCTCTCTTGTTTTATCCCATAAACAGGTCACGTTGCGACACTTGGCATAACTCTCTCTCAGAAAATCCAATTGAGGTCAGACCTGTCGGGATAGAAAGATGACAGGTCAGGCTACCACAAAAAATGTTTTTAGACCCTGTGGATCGAAAATTTTGGATTTACAACATAAACAATTAGGTACATATTTCTGTCAAAACAAAATTATTTTTGTAGCACCTTCATTCATGGCTTCCGGAATTTAAGGTTTTAGATAAAGTCAGAATTTTTGGAATGAGAGTCCACGGCTGAATGCTACTCAAAAAAATTGAGATTTAGAGACCAAGATAGAATTTTTTGGTTTGGTATAAGACCAAGCTTGATCAAACCCCAGTTCATGATTTTGATCGGAAAAGTGAAAATTAGGGCTTCTGCAAAAGTTGGAGTTTTTGAAGTCTGTGACCATGGCCAGAAGCTCCTCGGAAAAATAAGAGTTTAGAGCCTTGGATCAAACCTTTTGATAAGGCAGAAGGGTGGGCTCCATCAAACTCTAGTTTAGGATCCTGTCCAGAAGATCCAGAAGTTTCGAAGGCAATTTTTAAGGGTCAAATTTTGGAGATTTCAAAATTGAAGTATGATAGTTTGATCAGCTCAGCAAGACACATCCTTCCATACATTCAAAAGTGTGAAAGTCAAAGTTTGAATTTTTAGGGTTTCTCTGACAAACCATAATCGAGCTCCAGATCCAATTTTAGGGGGAGATAAGGCTAAGGCCTTACATAAGAAGACTACAAGAAGTATCGACGGGTATGACTTAAGAAGATACAGGTATGTCTTGAAATCTGATTCTTGATTAAGTTCATAATATGTTTGTCTTCATATTATTTATTAGTACAATCTTGATTAATGTTAAAATTGTCTTATCACCCTAGTAAAATTATGTGAATGATAGAAGAAATTCATTGATTAGGGCTATATGATTGTACTAATGCACTGTGGTGTTGTATGAGGTTGATGTTGTCTACTAACAAGATACAGGTACATCATGAAAGACAAATCAAGTTCCATGACCATGACATCATGAAGACAAAGACTCATCCATAATCTTTGATCACATAGAAGTTCTACTTATGAGGCATGTATGACTTTGCTCTATTATGCTTAACCTATGAGATATGTAGGTTCTAGCACAGGATCTCTAAATCATTGAAGAGAACAAAGAAGATATCGATTAGGTATGTTAGACATAACTAAGCAGGTATACTAATCCATGTATGTTTTCCTATGTCAAGTTAGAATCTTACCTTGTGTTAGGATCCCTTATATAAGTATACTTGGTATGATTGGTTATGCTCATTCATAAAGTTAGTAATCAAGGGTTTATGCATATTATGTCTCTTATTTTGATTGATGATTTAACTAACCAGAAGAGTCCTATGATCAAACAAGAATATGCATGAGTAAAAGAAGACTTCCTTGAAACCTGAAATACTAATGTTTATTATCTATAATCATGACTATACATATTCAAGATTATAGAGATTTAGAATGTTTTGATAATATTGAGATTATACTAATGAATGTATGTTTGTGTATGAGATCATGAGCACACTTGAGCTTGCACAGTGGTACAGAATGAATAGAAGTTCAAAAGTCATATAGACGATCAAGCGGGACGCAACCACACAAACATAAAAGATAAGTATTTGAGTTGCTATTTGAAATAGTAAATGATATTGCTTGTAATAGTTGTATGCATATTTGTATTCCTAGAATATATCATGCTGAGTGTAAACATTCATATAACATTGAACAGTATACTACTAATATGCATATGATTGGTAATTTGGACAAACATTCAATTGTTGCTTGTCTAAAATGAAACCTCTTTGTTGACATGTTGAGAGCTGTGCACACTCTCTATAGTATGTTCTGGTAGAGATGGAAGGCATCTAGATAGCCATTGTATGCATACAGGATATGGAAAAGTGTTGTGCCAAACTATTGGTCAAGATAGTAGCATAACTATGTAAATCATATATGTATGCACAAGAGGTTATCATGTCAACATGATTTGATGATTATGAAGCATTACTAGTCATGTACTTAATCTTGATTTGTAGGAAAGATCATGAAGAATGATGAACACCGAACAAGTGATGGATGTTCAACAAGAAGATTTACAAATCAAACATAATATAGAAGGCTAGTGGCTAGAAGATTCTCTTAGAAAGAGGAAGAGAATCATGATGAGATGTTTGCTCCAAGTGGCTAGATAAGATCATTATCTTAATGATGTAATTGAAGAAGAAGTGTGAATCAAGGATTCAATTGAAGAAAGCTCTGTATGGGTACCTAGGATCGATAGTCAATTGATGAGCTTAATGATCACCATGGGTGATGTGGATCTCAACCTTTGCTACAAAGTTGAATATGGTTTCCATACACAGATGACATGGTTGCAAGAAGGAACTCACCACAGAGTTCGAATGATATTGAGGCTCATATCAGTAGACCCATCTGACGAGAGATGGCACAGATAGATTTGCAGAAGATCACTCAATGCAGAGTGTGAATGATGTTCAGTCACAAAGGAGGAATTGATAGTTTCTTGATAAAGCTTGGGTTTTACCAAAAGTAAAGCTGATCCGTTACAAATGATGAACCTGTCATACTATTACTGTATGTGGATGATCTATTTTTACAAATAGATCATGAAAAGAAAGAAGAAGATGGCTGCAGAAATGAAAATGAAAGATCTCTTACTTCCTAGGTCTAGAAGTATGGCAAGGCTCAGAAGGAATCTTTCTCAACCAGGGAAAGTATGCTGAGAAATCTTGAAAAGATTTGATGTGTTGGAATGGCCACTCTCGTAAAATCCAACTTGAAGTTGTTAGTGGATGACTCATAAAAGTTAGGGGATGTAATTCTGTACAGACATATTATTGGGTCATTGATGTATCTGACGAATACTAGGTCAGATATATGCTTTGCTATGAACACCTTTAGGCAGTATCTAGTGGAACCTAGACGTGCTCACTTAATAGTTGCAAAGCATGTGATGAGGTACCTAAAGGGTACGATAGACTTTGATCTATGTTATCTTGGAGATCATGACTTCAGATGGCTACACAGATGTTGATTGGGTAGGAAGTGTATTAGACAGTAAGGGCACATCGAGAGGATGTTATTGTCTGGGATCGACCATGATCTCATGGTTTAGCAGGAAGCAGTCCAGTGTGGCTCTCAGCACAACCGAAGTAGAATATATGGCTGCTTGCTCTGCTAGTTGTGAAGCGGTATGACTTCAGGATTGTTTGACTTAGAGATGGAGCCCACTGTGATCATCTGTGACAACCAGAGCTGTATCAAGATGACAGAAAATCCAGTGTTCCATGATAAGTCAAAGCACATAGAGATCTGACATTTCTATATGCAAGATATGGTGCAGAAAGGAACTATAAAGTTCGAATTTGTAACAAGTTACCGATGTAGTAACCAAACCTCTACCTCAAGAAAACAAGTTACCGATGTACTAACCAAACCTATACCTCAAGTAAAATTTGAGTATTTCCGAGAAAAGCTTGGTAGGACCCTCCTCGAAAGGGGGAGTGATGTAGACACTGATGATGAGATTGCCCGCATCGATAGTGAAGCCGATGATGAGGATGGGATTGGATCATCCCTGGACTTCAGTCCTAAAGAGAGCCGTAGACATATGTCTTCGAAAATGAAGTCCCTAGTGGACAAGTGGGGATTGGATCATCCCTGGACTTCAGTCCTAAAGTGAACCGTAAACACATGTCTTCGAAAATGAAGTCCTTAGTGGACAAGTAGGGATTGGATCATCCCTGGACTTCAGTCCTAAAGAGATCCATAAACGTATGTCTTCAAGAATGAAGTCCTTGGTGGACATGTGGGGATTGGATCATCCCCGGACTTCGGTCCCTTGAATTGAACCATAGACAAATGTCTCTGAAAATGAAGTCCTTAGTGGACAAGTAGGGATTGGACCATCCCTGGACTTCAGTCCTAAAGAGATCCGTAGACGTATGTCTTTGAGAATGAAGTCCTTGCTGGACATGTGGAGATTGGATCGTCCCTGGAATTCGGTCCCTTGAATTGAACCATAGACAAATGTCTCCGAAAATGAAGTCCTTGGTGGACATGTGGGGATTGGATCATCCCCGGACTTTAGTCCCTTGAATTGAGCCATAGACAACATGTCTCCGAGAATGGGGATTGGATCGTCCCTAGACTTCAGTCCCTTGAATTGAGTCGTAGACAAGATGTCTCCAAGAATGGGGATTGGATCGTCCCCGGACTTCGGTCCCTTGAATTGATCCGTAGACAAGATGTCTCTGAGAATGGGGATTGGATCATCCTTGAACTTTGGTCCCTTGAATTGAGCCATAGACAGAGGTTTCCAAGAATTGAATGATAGGACTGGATCATCCCTGGACCTTAGTTCAAAAGGTACATGATAGTACTGGATCGTCCCTGGACCTCGGTTCAAAATGTACATGATGGGATTGCATCGTCCCTAGACATAAAACTTGTCTTAAAGTGATAAGGATTGATCATCCTGGAACTTGATCTGGATTGTATCATCCATGGACCTATGTCCTAAAGAGAGCGGGATTGATCATCTTGTAATATGATCGTGTGTGTTGCAGGGTATGCTGCTATTATGAGGATACTTGTATTGATGTATTGATACTTGTATTGATGATGTGTATTGATGAGGATACTTGCATGTATACTTGTATTGATGATGTGTATACTTGTATTGGTGTGGATACTAATACTAATGATCTAGATGACGATGTTGCTTGAATGTGTTGATCTAGATGATGATGCTGCTGATCGTGTTGATCTAGATGACGATGTTGCTGATCATGTAGATTGATGATGATCCAGATGCTGTAGATCGAGATGATGATCCAGATGTTGTAGATCGAGATGATCCAGATGTTGTAGATCGAGATGATCCAGATGCTGTAGATCGTGATGAACCAAATGTTGTAGATCGAGATGATGTGACGACAATGCTTGTGTGACGACAATGCTTGTGTGACGACGATGCTCGTGTGATGACGATGCTGATGATCGCGTGATGACGATGCTGATGATCGTGTGATGACAATGCTGATGATCGTGAGGATTCAGATTTTGATGTTGATGTTGTTGTAGTTGTTTGAGTGCTGCAGAAGATAAAGACTCAGTATTGAAGATGTTGATGTTCCAGTATTGAAGATGTTCCAACTGGTTGAGTTACTGATGATGTTGAGAAAGCTTCCAATGATTTATAGATGTATCATGTTGATGACTCCTTGCTCCTGCAAATGTTGTTATAATATTCTTCTCGTTAAGGGGGAGTGTTGAGATATTGTAACTTCTAAGAATATTATATTTGTACTTTATTATCCCGGAGATGTTTCATTCCTCCGCGAAGATCTCATTGTATATCCGGAGATGTTTATTCCTCCGTCGGATTGTGGTAACTTGGGTTATTAGACTTCCCTAGTCGGGGTTGGCCCTGTATGTGTTATGTGGGTCAAAGGGTTATTAGACCACCCTAGTGGGGTTGGTCCAGTCAATTGTAATGGGGTGTTTAACCCAGTGGTAAAGTTGGGGCTGACCTAGTTAATATAAAGTACAAGTCGGAGATGTGTATATATAAAGGAGGTGTGTTCCTCATTTGACACACTTCCCTCACTTGAAATGTAGCGTACTTGTGATAGAGAGGTCTGCTATGGAGGAGGAGGAGATCATGTCTTTGGTTTGCATCTTTGTATATTGTTGGTCATCTATATTGAGGAAGCGTTGCTGGGTTTTCTACCCCATGAGGGTTTCCCAGGATAAACCTATGTCTCTTGTGTTTATGCTATGCTTGTTGTTTCTTTAGTGATCCTGTATATGCTATTGTTGTGAAATGAAATGAAATGCTGATATTTTCTATCTTAGCATATTGAATCTTAATAGTAAGTAGTGCCCCCTGGTCCGAAAAAGCGGTAAACTATCATTAGGGAGACGACCATTCAAATTCTTTAACAAGCATGAACGTGACAAGTTCGCTTAGCAATATTTGTGTATTTCGAGATCCTGAAAAGAGATTAAAGATAGACTCCAGGGGGGTTCCTTTTTCCGTAGGATTTGAACGAGCCCAGAAAAGTGATAAATCATAACTTGGTAACTTATTCTCATGGTTTAAAGAGCACGAGAAAGAACAAAGAGTAAGATCATCATAATAAAATAATTACAATCTAATGAATAGAAAATAACGACAAAAACACACAAGGGGTGTTCATACTTGAGATGATCATTCCAAAGCGGAAAATGGCGTAAAAAGACACCTAATAACCCCTGCACACTCAAAAACTACGTGAAATAGTCAACCAAGCTTTCAAATGTGATAAAATCGATCCAAACTATAGCAAATGACCTAAAGGCATCAAATATCTGAAAAAGGAATATTCCATTTCGATCTATAAATAGAAAAATGGGCCAAATAGAGTTACCATGGTTTCATTTGCCAAATTGGGAGGAGAAGTGCCATTTGGAGCCAAAACTTCACTTGTCGATTCCGGGAGCTACGAGCAGCCATTTCACCTGCCGTCTGGAGCAGGTAACTCTAAACTTCATCCAGCATAATTGTAGTGGTTTATATTTTTGAATTTGGTTCATTTTTTTGGGTTTTAGCTTGGTTTGTGAATGGCCATTGCGTCCTCGACTCGTCGCGGTTTTCCCTTTCGGGAACTGTGACGAGACTGAGTCGACGCAAAGGTCGCATGGTTGGACTGCGACGACCTCGCACTGTTAGAAATAGTGGGGTGCGATGATGGAAATGTCCATCCCCAAACACAAACCATTCCCAAAAAAGAACTTTTGGTGGTTGAAGCAAGTGTTAACAATGTTTATAATCTCCTTTTACAGGTTGCCAACAGCCATAATGGTTTTGGAGTGGCATGAACGGGAGCATGAGTTAGATGATGAACAAACTGCAAATGATCCATGATGTGTGGATGCACTAAGGAACTGTGGGCTCCTCATGTTCTTCGAGATCCAGGGCATGAGGGCCTAAATCCCACTACTGACCCATATACTCCAATGCTTGGATTTGGCTCAGCAATATTTCATGATCGGTGAGCACGTGCTTACCATAGATGTCGAGGACATCTACTTCTTGATTGGATTGTCCCAAAGAGGGGACAATGTGCTTCTTACTGGATCATGTGGAAGTGATCAGACTGTGGGTGACATGATCCTGTAGCACTGTATTCCCAACACCCGTGCTTCTAGCAGGAAGATTCCCATAAAAGATGTGCAGGAACATCCATTGTGCACCATACTTTTCACCATTACGAGGATGGCAGAGAGCCAAGCTCCTGACTTGGCCACCAAGTCGCAGATGCTATATGCGGAGGACTGTATGTCTCCAAATATCTAAAACTGGTGCAAGGGACTCCTCACAAACATGCGAGCTCAGCTGACCAAGTGTCGGTGGGGAGAGCTCAAATAGTTTGGCTATGGTTTGATAGTGATCTCATTCCTCTTGGAGTGGGTTCCGCTCTTGCACCCTCAGGTACCACTGGATGACAGGGATCCTAGGGATCCACACATGGCTAGATGGAAAATGGTGATGTCCCGTCATGGTGGGGGTCCCATCATCTCATATGGCATTGAGTTTTTCAGCTGGCTGGAGGGCCAGTTATTGATGGTAGAGGACTTCTCATACAGTGGTATGGATTTTAGAGATGACCCGGACTTGCCGTTTCCCGAGGGAGCAGCATGGGGAGACATAGGTAAGAACAATAAACCCTTGTACTGTTAAGTTTTGTGTTTTATAATCTTTTTTGTTATAGTGCTGACAAGTTAACATGTGTGTGCAGATGTGGGCCCCATACGACCAGTGGGAGTCTCTCTTCTTTCGAGGAGAGAGAGAGGAGAGGGATCAGTCGTGGGTCCTACTATACATGCTTCCATTGCAAATATGGATGGGGTCTACACCAACCTGAGTGGGTTGACGTTAGACACTCCCGAGCCGACGGTAGATGAGGTGTCACGTCCCATGCAGGTGTACATGGTTGAAGCGACTGCGCGCTTCAACGCACTGCTTCGCAGGGTTGCAAGAGAAATTAACTATTTCCACACGTAGCAAGATAGAGCTGTTAGCCCACCTAGGGTTGTATGGGCCAGGCACTAGGCCTTGTGTTGTTACTGTGTATGTACTAAGAGCTTGGAGGCCTCATATTTTTTGTACTTACTGAAAGCTATGAGGCTTCAGATTTTGTAGAGACTTACTGAAAGCCATCGTCCTTCAGATTTTGTACCAGCACTACTTTTTATGATGATATATATATATACAGACATTCCGATGATTTATACATTGTGTGTTTTAAAATGGATGAATGGTGTGGTCTTGTTATGTGTTTGTTTATATAAAATGAGTTATTTACATGTTATGTCTACTTTTAACAGTTCATGATATATGCTTATGTGTGTGCAATGTACCAATCTAAGATGAAGTTGGCCATAGAATCGACCACTGTGTTTGCATCTCATGGAATGTGCAAGTACTGAATGGACTCGAAGGACCTTTCCAGGAGATGGACTCATCGATAGAGACAAAGTAAAATGGGATCGCGGATGGCGTAGACTCGGTTAAGATGGGAGACCACTAGTTGAGAATCCACGTGGATGACAACATGGTCCATACCCAAAGAAATGGCATCAGTTAGGGTTCCGATGACTGCTTGATATTCTGCAGCATTGTTGGTCACGAAACCTAGACACATTCCCCCTGAGCTGATGAGATCGCCGATAGGTGAATAGAGTACCCAGGCTGCCGAAGCAAGGTTACAGGTATGTCGGTTGGCGCCGTCTGCGAATCCGTAGCACGTTGCCATCTGCACATGTAAACAGAACATGGCATAAGAAATGAAACAAGACCTAATCACGTAAAAAATCAAAAGCGTCACACCACAAAAAAACACACACATGCCATGTACAGTATATACAAAAGTACTTATGCGTGAAAGACTCAGGCATAGTACCTCTTTAGGTAGACCCCATTGCAGGGATCACCCAAAGATATCCCGTCATAGTCTACAAGCTCATAAGCTCCCTTCTCCGGGATGCATTTCACTATGTAAGGTCCATGCCACATGGACTCAAACTTTCATACCCCCATCTTATCATGCTTTAGTCATACGTGAGGACCAAATCTCCCTCGTTGTAGGTGCGAGGCTCTATCGACTTATCATACTACGCTTTGATGAATTTATTGTGAGCCATGTTGGCGAGAGTGGCATCTCAGTGAGTCTCGTCTAGCTTATCTAGGTAGAGGAAGCATTCTTCCTTGGCAGTAGTGTTTGGGAGAAGTTCAATAACGAGTTTGAGAGACAGAATCTCGCACTCAATGGGAAGGACTGCCTCCAATCCATATACTAGTTGGAAATGAGTAAATCCATTGGTGATTTTAACGGAGGTTCTATAAGCCCAAAGCGTGGAGAAGAGCATTTTATGCCAATTGGCCTTGTGCATACCCACCATTTGTTGGACCATATTTTTCAAGACCTTGTTAATGGCCTCGACCTGTCCATTCGACTGTGGGTAGTATGGTGTTGAGTTTTCATTGCGAAAACCCAATCTCTCGCTCAACTCGTCAACCATATGGTTCATAAAGTGAGAACCATGGTCGGTAACTATCGCTTGAGGAACTCCAAACCGCACTATTACATGGTTAAACATGAAGAGTGCGACGGTCTTGCCGTTGTTCATGTACGTAGGCATTGCCTCAACCCACTTTGTAAAGTAGTCCACAGCTAAAATGACGTAACTATGCCCCCTGGCCGAGGTAGGATTACAATGCATGAAATCGATGCCCCATTTAGCGAAGGGGCCAATGGAAATAACCAGGTGTAAAGGGGCGGGATGGGTGCACTTTTTCGTATGAAAATGTTGACATGGAGGACATTTTTTCTATGGCCTCGATGCAATCGTTGAAGAAGATAGACGGCCAGTAATATACTGCACGCAAAATCTTCTGGGCCACAGCCATCCCAGAGAGGTGACCACCACACGGCCCAGTGTGACAGTCATTCAGAACGTGTTCAACCTCATCGTGAGTCAGGCAGCGCCGAAGGATAGAATCAATACCACGGCGGTACAAAGTATCACTGATAATCAGATAATACTTCGCATGGGTGTGTATTCGACGACGGTCGTCACGAGATAATTCAGGGCTAAAACATTGGGTTTGAAGATACAATGCGATATGTCCATACCATGGATCAGACGTACTGATAAGAAACAATGACTCATCCAGAAAGGAGTCATTGGGCTCAGATTCTGCATCAGTACGGGGGAGGTCGTAGATGAGCTCAGCAAACACCAAAGACTTTTTAGACTTGGCTTTTGCGAAAAGAAGATTGAATTCTTGCAGTATCACAATTCTGCGTGAATACTTGCCCCCAAGTACCTGACGAGTGAGAACGTGGTACATGGGGTTCGAATCAGTGATGATGGTGGTGGTGCGAAGCAAAATATAATGATGAAACTTCTGCACGACTATGATTGCCGCGAGAGCGAGCTTCTAAACATGTGAATAGTGAGTTTAAGTGTCAACGAGACCTTTACTGGCATAATATATCACATGTTCTTGGGTGTTCTAGTCTTCCTAAACAAAAACCATGGCGATAGTGGTGTCAGAAGCGGTGAGATATAAAATGTAATCTCGATAGTAATTCGGCGATTGGATCACAGGGGCATGCATGATGGCATGTTTTAAACTATCAAAAAATTGTTGATCTTGATCATCCCAAATGAATGGGATGTATTTTTTCATCAATCTCATGTACCCTTATGTCTTTTGTGCAAAATTACAAACAAAGCATCGTAAATAGGTTGCTCTTCCTTGCAGACTCTGAAGTTTCGTAAGGTTGGTTGGAGCTGGAAGAGCGACGATGGCTTCCACCTTCGAGGGATCAATACAGATCCCATCTTTCCAAATGATAAAGCCTAAGAGGTGTCCAGAATCGACACAGAAAATGCTCTTGTGAGGATTCAGACGGATATTGTACCACCTGCATCTGAGGAAAACGGTTGCCAAATGATCTAAGTGGAACTCATGCTTCTTCAAGTGGGCAGGGAGGTCATCCAAGTAAGGTTCCACAAAGTCCTTCACATCATGGGATGCGTATGACATGGCCCGCTGGAATGTGGCACCATTGTTTTTAAGGCCAAACGGAATTTTACGATATGCAAATGTTTCCCAAGGGTAGATGAATGCAGTCTTGTGTTGATCGTCCTAGTGGATCTCAATTTGGTTGTATCCAGAAAAGCCATCCATGAATGAAAAAATGATGCTTCCAGCACAATTGTTGATGATCTGGTCGATGAAGGGATTCAGGTAGTTGTCCTTGGGACAATCTTTGTTGAGATCCTGATAGTCGACACAGACATGGATGGTACCCTATTTTTTATTAACAAGGACGACGTTTGAGACCCACTCTGTCAATAGGACAGGGTAAATGAAACTGGCCTTCAAGAGTTTTTCAATCTCTGCCTTGATTGCCACAGTCTTCTGAGGGTGTACCCGTCGTAGCTTTTGGCGGACAGGTTTGACATCGAGATAGGTTTTAATCTTGTGTAAAACAATGGAGGGGTCTATCCCAGGCATATCCTCGTAGGTCCAAATGAACACATCTCATAATCGCTTGAATAAGGCCGTGGCGGTGATGACTTCTTCAAGGGAACACTTCTGGCCTAACTGAATGTGTTCCACTACACCAAGAGTAACTGAAATGTCTATTAAAGTGGTGGCTCAATGTTGGCGAAGTTGCCTTTAGAGTCCTTTTGACATGCCAGTATCGAGGACTAAGAGCCAGAGTAGACATTCGGTGTAAAGATGGTGTGTATTTTGTTCTCCACAGTATCCAACAAGGGAAGGAAAGATGAACAATGGTGGATTTCTTCCCACGGCGGATCATCTGCACTCATGATTTCCATAATGGACTCATCAGAATGAAAAGTCCGTAGCAGAGGATAGGATGATGTCCGTTGTAGAGAATAGGAGGTGGAGGCTACAGCTAAGTGGTCCTCCAGTGTTGATTGGATAGCTTCATACATGAGTTCAGCAAGTGACAAAGGCATGGTGTCTCCAATCAAGTGAGTGGTGGATTCATCAGGTACAAGCCGTGAATCAGTGGAGTTAGGTGTAGATGAAATCTGCGATGAGATCATGTTCACTGTTGCAACATGGTTTGGGGGATCCGAAGTAGGAAAGATGTCGATAACGGATGAACCCTTAAGGAGGCCAACCCCCACACTCTCATACTTTTGCGAAGATTGTCCAATTGAAGGAACGTTATCACTTGGGTGAGTAGTGGTGTCAGGTGTGCAGAAATCCAGTAGGTCGACTGTGACAATTCGTCCTTGATGGGGGAATTGTACTCTGTGGAAGACAGATGATAAGACTATAGTCATGGCGTAGAAATAATTTCGACCAAGCAGAATGTTATAATCTAATAGGGCAGCGACTACTTCCACGTCCGTTGAAGGATCTCAAAGTGGTAGGAGAACGGTTCAACTTGGGAGAACCAATGGCTCTCCAATAGGCGATTGACATGACTGACGTAGAGGCTCCTTCATCCAAAACGGTACGATGGATTATGCTAATTGATGGGAGAACCTCGGTTTAAAGTATTCTAGCCAGAACATGATAGTGTTCGATGAATCTAGGTCAAATGCACCGATGGCGGCGAGGAGAGTCTGCGCTGATTCAGACAGTTTTGCAAGACCTCAAGCATCAACATAGCACAAGGAGCTTGTGCTAAGTCTTCTACAATGTTGTAGTTTTTAGCAGCCCGAGCATTAGGATTGAAACCAATTTTCTAATCGTGCTCTTGGGTGGACGCAACACTAGCTCGAGAGAGGGCTTCTCTATAGTGAGAGGAGCAGCTGGTACGGTGACGTCAGGCATCAAAGTGGAAGATTTTTTAGTATTACTTCCAATAGGTTCTTTGGATGGAATGGAGTCATACAAACGAGAACATGTGTTCAAGTTGATAGTCTCATTACGTACCATGAGAACATGTGTGGTGGTGGATGCTTCTCCTTGGGAAGAAGAAGTGTTAGCGATCCACTGCCGATTTTGAGCAGGGAAGGGATTGTTGAGAACTGCGGATGTGGGTTTTTCCTTAAGAAACTTTTGAACATCATCTCTATGGGGGCACTCTTTAGAAAAGTGATCATCACCACACAATAGGAAAGGATACTTCAACTTCCTTTTATGTTTGGTATCATCAGGGGTGCTCTTTTGTTCCTGCTAGGTAGAATATTTCTTAGGTTTCCCCTTGTTCTTCTTCTTACCACTAGACTTCTGAGGTGAAACTAATGAAACAGAGTTCACTTCTTCGGTGACAGCAGGAGTGGATGATTTGGTGGTGTCGTGACCAGCTTATGTTGGTGATGTGGAAGAACCTTGTGGGTTCGACAAACCAACAGTTTGAGAGGAAGGATGGGTGTGAAGGGATCCAATGATGCCATCGGGAAGAATATCAAACAACGTGCCAAATTGAGCATAGACTAAGTCTAGAAAATGGGCACGAACAATGGCTTTTTCCTTGGTGACACTGCCACCCATGAAAACATCCCGTGCTATGGTAGGAATGAGAGACTTCGTAAACCAGTCTGCTAGGAGTTGATTTGGAATAGGAGCCTTAATAAGACGTCATCTCCTTCGCCACTCATGTATATGATCTGATATATGAGTAGCGGTATTTTGACGGAGAGAGGTTAAAAGCTCTGTACCAGTTTCATACTGTATAGGCAGCCAGAAATGAATCAAAAAGTTCATAGCAAGAAAACCAAAATCAGGAAAAGAATGAGGTGGTAATTCAATATACCACTTGGCAGCCGAACCAGTGAGAGTCCATTGGAATAACCGAAGACAGATCGAGTCATCCATTAGGGAGTTGGATGAACACCATAAGTGGTATGTCATCACGTGGTTTTTAAGATCCTCACCCAGCTTACCATCAAATTTTGGGATATCTGATGGACGTTTCACCGGAATGGATGGCCAATTAGTTCCGTGGTAGATGGGGTCATTAGTTAAGCGAGACAGGTCAGGTAGGTCCAAAGTAGCCAAAAAGGGCAGTTGCGGATTAGGCTACGAGTACTGATAGTACGGATAAGGCGTATAAGGACCCGTGGGACCCGGTATCGACTGCCCATAAGGTGTTCCAGGAGGAAACTGGCCATAGGGGTACTGGCCGCTCGGACCAAATGTAGGTCCATCGCCATAGTAAGGTGGTCCATAACCATAATAAGGTGGCCCATTACCATAAGGTGGGGGTCTTCCTCCACCGCCAGGAGGGGGTGGGCCGCCTCCAAATGGTGGGGGTCCGCTACCACCTCCAAGGTAGGATGGGCCTCCACCATAACCGCCTCCGCCAAGAGGAGGTGGTGGTCCACTACCACCATCACAATAGGACGAGCCTCCACCACCTCTGCTGGGAGGGGATGGTGAGCCACCACCACCGTCGGAAGGATAAGAGCCACCTCCGCTACCTCCACCATAGTAGGGTGGTGGTCCACCACCACTACCACTAGGTTGAGAGGGTCCTCCACCACCACCACCAAGAGGGGGTGGTGCTCCTTTGCCACCGCCGGAATGAGATGGTCCTCCCCCACCACCACTGCCAGGGGGGTGGCGCTCCTCCACCACCTCCGCCAGGGGGGTGGGCCTTGATGACTGAAATGAGGTGTTCCTCTGCCAAAAGGTAGAGGTCTTCCTCCTCTAGAATTATGTGGGGGCCCGCCGCCTCCAATGGGAGGTGGGGGTGGACCAAACGGGGGTGGAGGGACTTGGGGGACTGTAAGTGGGTGTCCATGTTGTAAAAAATTATGTTGTCCCCATAGAGTGTAAAGATTACCCTGGTAGGGTACCCCGTAGAGTGCGTTTCCTGGATTAAGTTGACCTAACATAGGGTTAAGATGACCTGGATACTCTTGACTCAATGGAGGTTGAATTACGTTAGACGGTCCCCCAACATGGGATAGTCCCAAAGTGGAAGGTCCAGGAGGTAAGGAATTTCCAACGGAAGGCTCGATGGGAACTCCTGTTGTAGTATTATGGTTAAGAGATGGGGGTTTCCCCCCAGCAAAAACTTGCTAACCACTAGGTATAGGCTGACCCAACACTGGCTGTTGATTATTCACCGTAGGATTGCCACTACTCGTAAATAAGGTAGGGGTAAAGAGTATCCTCCTTGTGAATTTTGGAGTGGGGGAGGAGCAGGTGACGTAGCTGTGGTAGTTACAGGTGTGTTGGACTGTTGTCCTTCAACAGGTTGGTTGATGAGAGGGACTGAACTGGTCTCCTATCTAGGAGATGCATGTGCAGGAATAGATGGTTGACTAGTTTCAACAGTGGTCACGTGTTTCGTGGATAATTCTGGTGACTCAAAAGATAAAGAGCGACCTAGGATTAGTCTGTCGCCGAACCTTATTTGAAAGTTTTGACTTCGAAACTCCTCACCCATAGCATGTAAACGATCCAATTGCTCGAGATAAGGTGTTAAGTGGTCGTCGGGGCTATCCCAACTAGGTGGGGGTGCAACGGCAAAATGGGCCACTGGGTGACCGGTAGAAGATGTCCAATAAGCTATTGATGGACCAACAGCTGCTACGGGGTCATCCTGGGGTTGATCTATCCATTCCAACGACCCAGGCTCTCCCAATGCAATGGGAGGTAATTCTTGTGAAGTGGGGATTTGTGCTTCTTCACCCTGCAAGGGATGAGAGGCAGGTGAATCTGGAGGAGTATGAGGAAACAAAAGTCCTCCAACATTCAAAGTGGGGTTTTCCACTTCATGTGACCCGACCCTGGCTTGTGGATCCATTCTTACCCTCGAAATTACCTCCTGGTTAAGGGGATATTCGGGTGGCGAATTCTGAATCCTGCGTGACCTTCTCCAAGGAAAGTCAGCTAGAGTGACTGAAACAAAAATTTTATCCTAAGGAAATCTAAAAGAAAAGAAGACCAGACAAACCCTACACAAACTAAGGCCACAAGCAAACTTATGTCATAAGAGTGGATTCAACGATCTAGAACCTCATAGGATTGTCAAGGCTTCACAACTCGCGATATACTGCAGGGTCCAATAGTAAAATGCGACAAGGAGGATTGGGACCTTACCCTTGCCTGAATAACCGATTACCTGGATAGTACGTGTGTAGTAGCTCCTCGAGTGTTGTTCTTGGTGTATTGCTCCTCCAAGACGGCCAAAAGGTTAACTCAATTGGTTTCATGAATCCTAAGGGTGTCTCCCGATATACACAAGGTACGTGGGAGCTCAAATCCATAGTGGTGCTGTCTAATGCACAACCGTTAGGCAAGAGACCTTCCGATATACTACCGAGTATGTGATACACCCTTCGATATACGCCAAGTACTAAAGGTGACTTGGTGGGTACGTGAAGGAGCTCGATATACCGATAAGTATGTGGAAGACTACAATACCCCCGGGATACAGTACTGGCAAATAATGACAGCTGCCACGCTTAACGACGCCAGAACATGTCTCTAACTTACACACAAGTTACTAAACATTTTACCCTAGTTCTATCGTTAATTTTATCTGGACGGTTAGGTGAATGCATGAGGTGAGTACATAATCATAAACATAATGTAGGCCCTAACTACATGCAAAAAATATGCTTTTCTTTCAATGAACTCTATGTATGGGAAAGAGAAATTTTCATTTTCTTTCCAACAATTTTACCAAAGCAATGCAATGCAAGACAATCCCAAATCTACCAAAAAATGACCATGAAGTATTCTTTTCTTTTTCAGCAAAACATAAAAGACACAACACTACTGAACCAAATCAAAACATGTTTTTCTTTTTCTTTTATCTTTTCAAAACGAAAATGACGCTAAGTGATGAAAAGAGAGAATTTCTAAGCAGAGTATGCGAACTTTTCACTTTCACTATGATGGCCTAAAAGCATGAAAATCAAAAGATACAATTAACTTTTCCAAGCATGGAACTACTTTTGCAAAACTTGATGTCTATTCGAATTTTTCAAGAAAATGAGCAACTTATAGTTCATGAAAAACACAAATAATGTAATTTCTTTCAACTTTTCCAAAATATCTACAAACGAGACATTCCAATGCATATGCAATTCTTCAAATGATCTTGAAAAATGATGGAAATAAAGAACTTTTGATCTTTCAATGGATGTATCAAAGTAATGATTTGACAACAACAATGCTTTTTAAACATAAACACTGAACTGAAAAGATCACTCGCAACACTCTAATAACTCAGAAAACCTCAAGAAAAGATGAGCACTCAGTGGACTAAAAATACTCACAAACACTCAAAATCACTCAGTAACAAGCAGCACTAAAGCAAGCAAAACTCACGAAATGAATGTAAGTGAGGTCTGGAAACCGATCTAATACAATGATCATATCTGGAGAGGAGAGGAGGGAATGCAAGGGTGAGTGGATGCAGGTGGGGGAGACATGAGTGTCCACCACTACCAAATCTTAGACTTGTCCAAGATGGAACCCAAAACCACTCCAAACAAAACCAAACAACTCAGCACATAAAGAAAAATGGTGTCTCTGATTGGATCACACAGTACAGAGGGAGTCTGCACACAAACCAAATTCAAAACAGAAATGGAGAAAGGGTGCCTATATGGAAAAAATGGCAGATTGGCGCACTCTGTGCTTATACACAGTGTGACATCGTAGTTCACCAATGCGGGAAGTGCAATGACATCGTAGTATACCAATGGAAGGGCTGCGATGATAGACTAACAAGAAAAGAACAGAGATAAGAAAACAACACAGTGTCGCTCTGGGTACACTGACCAGGTGTGACAGGCGAGATCTGATTTCAAAAATGAACCAATTCTCCAGGTAATGAGCATGAAAAAGGTATGCAAATGAGAAGTAAAAACTCAAAGGAATCTAATCAGACTCTTCAAAGTGAATATTTGATGGTGAAATCAACTAAAGAAGGAAATGTCAACATGAAATGGCTTGGCAAGAAATCAACTAAAAAACGACATTCAAATTGAGATCTACAAAGCAATGTTCTTTTCCAAACCAGAGATTCTGGGTTCAATCCCCAGTATGGTCGCCAGATTTGTTTGACAGACAATCCACTCGAGCAGACGCGAGCCGGATCTCCCTAGCTCAATGTGAGTCTAGAACAAATAATACAGACTACAAACAACTTTCCTAGATCTACTTAAGGATCAAGTACTAGATTCCTTACCTCAACTTCGCAATCCTTTCTCCTGGATGCTGCTCCATGTCTCGCAGTCATCAGATCTTAGCTACAAGACCTATCAAGACACGTAGAACAATGCAAACGAGTAAAAAGCATCTATACAATAAGAGATCTAAGTAAACAGTTAAGCAGGTAAACTACAAAATATCATCACACATGAACAATATTGGTGGAAAGCGTTTATATTACTGTAAATTAGGAAAGTACATAGATAAGAATAGAATACAACCAAGGCT
This sequence comes from Larix kaempferi, assembly GCA_027924585.1. Lineage (NCBI taxonomy): Eukaryota > Viridiplantae > Streptophyta > Pinopsida > Pinales > Pinaceae > Larix > Larix kaempferi. The sequence goes on from BSBM01000336.1 coordinate 5,424,891, forward strand.
TAACGTAGTATCCCTTCTCCATCCAATCCAATTGCCATATCCTCCCAAGGAAGTATGAGTCTCTCAATGGATGAGTTAGAGATCTCTCCAATATGATTTCACCAGCATGTAGACACTATAGACTTCCTCCCTTTGGAGAGGATAGAGCTTCACTTATATAGGACTAAGTGGATAGGGTATGGATAGGGTAGGTTGAGATATGGTAGGAGAGAGATAGGGGATCCTCCCAAGAGGTTAGGAACCGAGTGCCAGCTCCCCCAAGAGGTTAGGGATAAGGATACAAGTTAGCAGGCTTCAAAATGAGCTCAAAAGGCCTATTTTTTTCCATTAACTGACTTCATCACACCCTGCAATAGAGAAAGATGCGACATCGCATGTTGCATGAGTGCAGCTTGGGATGACCTCTCAAAACTTAGCATAAGTGCAATGGTATCCCTTCTAGATGAATGAATTAGCCAATGAAAATTCAGGGGTGTATACATTGAATCTCATGATGATAGGATTTTAGGTGTAACAATCATCATCAACATCTTCATCATCATTGTCATCTCTAGGTTCCTCATCAACATCTCCATCATCATCATCATCATCATCATCAACATCACCACCATCATCAATCTCTTCATCACCATCACCATCATCATCATCATCAACATCTTCATCATCATTTCCATATCTAGGTTCCTCATCAACATCGTCATCTTATTCATCATCATCATCTTCATCTTCATCACCATCTTCATCACCATCACCATCATCATCATCATCAACATCTTTATCATCATTGTCATCTCTAGGTTCTTCATCAACATCTCCATTATCATCATCTTCTTCATCATAATCTTCATCACCATCACCATCATCATCAACATCATCGTCATCATCACCATCATCATCATCAACAACATCTTCATCATCATTGTCATCTCTAGGTTCCTCATAAATATCTCCATCATCATCATCATCATCATCATCATCATCATCATCATCACCATCACCATCATCATCAACATCTTCATCATCATTACCATCATCAACATCTTCATCAGCATTGTCATCTCTAGGTTCCTCATCAACATCTCCATCATCATCAACATCTTCATCATCATCATCATCATCTTCATCATCAACATCTTCATTATCATCACCATCATCATCATCTTCTTCTTCCTCATAAACATCTCCATCATCATCATCATCATCAACATCAGCATCATCATCTTCATCACCATCATCATCATCATCAACATCTCCATCATCATTGTCATCTTTGGGTTCCTCGTCAACATCTCCATCATCATCATCATCATCATCATCTTCTTCTTCATCACCATCACCATCAACATCAACATCTTCATCACCATCACCATCATCATCATCATCATCAACATCTTCATCATCATTGTCATCTCTAGGATCCTCATCAACATCTCCATCATCATCATCTTCTTCTTCTTCTTCATCATCATCTTCATCACCATCATCATCATCATCAATATCTTCATCATCATCGCCATCACCACCATCACCACCATCATCATCTTCCTCATAAACATCTCCATCATCATCATCATCTTCATCATCATCAACATCTTCATCATCATTGTCATCTCTAGGTTCCTCATCAACATCTTCATCATCATCATCTTCTTCATCATCATCATCATCTTCATCACCATCATCATCATCATCAACATCACCATCATCATCATCATCAACATCTTCATCATCATCATCATCATCATATTCTTCCTCATAAAATTCTCCATCATCATCATCATCATCATCTTCATCACCATCATCATCATCATCAACATCTTCATCATCATTGTCATCTCTAGGTTCCTCATCAACATCTCCATCATCATCATCAACATCTTCATCATCATTGTCATCTCTAGGTTCCTCATCAACATCTCCATCATCATCATCTTCTTCTTCCTCATAAACATCTCCATCATCATCATCTTCTTCTTCTTCATCATCATCATCATCTTCATCACCATCATCATCATCATCAACATCTTCGTCATCATTATCATCTCTAGGTTCCTCACCAACATCTCCATCTCCATCATCATCATCTCATCTTCATCACCATCACCGCCATCATCAACATATTCATCACCATCACCATCATCATCATCAACAACATCTTCATCATCATTGTCATCTCTAAGTTCCTCATCAACATCTCCATCATCATCATCTTCTTTATCATCATCATCTTCATCACCATCATCATCATCATCAACATCTTCATCATCATCATCATCATCATCATCATCATCATCAACAACATCTTCATCATCATTGTCATCTCTAGGTTCCTCATCAACATCTCCATCATCATCATCTTCATCATCATCATCATCATCATCATCATCTTCATCGCCATCGCCATCATCATCAACATCTTCATCACCATCACCATCATCATCATCATCAAAATCTTCATCATCATTGTCATCTCTAGGTTCCTCATCAACATCTCCATCATCTTCATCTTCATCACCATCACCATCACTATCATCATCAACGTCTTCATCCCCATCACCATCATCATCATCATCAACATCTTCATCATCATTGTCATCTCTAGGTTCCTCATCAACATCTCCATCATCATCATCATCTTCATCACCATCATCATCATCAACATCTTCATCATCAACATTAGAGAAGCTCCATATGATGATGAAGATGATTTAGATGATGCTGATGAAGATGAAGATGATGATCATCATCATCATCATATGATGATGGAGATGACGATGATGATGATGATGAAGACGATGATCATCATCATCATCATCATCCACATCCTCATCATCATCATCATCATCCTCTTCATCATCATTGTCATCTCCCCCTTCCCTATCAACATCTCCATCATCATCATATTCTTCATCACCATCATCATCATCCTCATCACCCTCATCACCCTCATCACCCTCATCATCATCTTCAACATCTTCATCATCATCACCATCATCTTCATCTTCATCAACATCATCATCTTTATCATCTTCATCTGCATCATTATCATCTTCATTGTCACCACCCTCATCCTCCTCATCATCTTGTGCACTTATGCACTTAGGGATTAATGTTTAGAAAAGGACCTAAAGGCCTTTATGGGGGAGGGGCTCTAGGAACAAACTGTAACATATTGATTTATTTGGCAATAAATGAAGTAAACATTACCCGCCAAACTATTTAACGTTCAACATGAGTGTGCACACGCATTTAGCACACACGTGCTAGATGGGCGTGCGCGTCCCTGTGAGCATGAATTTCGGAAAACAACCCACTCAATTCTCCCGCATTTTTTCTCTCATTCCACGCATTTTCTTCTCTATTTTCACGCACAATCTGACAACCATTTGCATCTTAGAGTGAATTCAGACACCATTTGGTGTTTCTTTGACAATTTGGATAGAATACACAAGAGTTGGGGCTCTAGTTGGCTCTTTGGATTTGATACACACCAGTTGGGATCTATTTGGCTGCTTTGATTGAATACACAACAATTGGACTCTATTTGGCTCCTTGGATTGAATTCTCGTGCTGCTTGGACACACTTGAACTCTTCTTACATATAGTGGATACATCAAAAGAGCATTTTACATTTGAAGCAAAGAGCAATCATTGATCCTTGAGGTATGGTGACCTCTTCCTCTTGTTCAATGTATTTTAGTCTTCATTCACTTTGTTTGAATTGTATCTATTTTAGTTTTTCTTCATGAATAGTATGATAAATGTATTTTAGTCTTATTAATCTTCAACATAGACAATAAGGTTTCATAATCACCTAACTCCATCTAGTACACAAACATTTGTTGAATTCCTCATGATTTCAATACAACAACTCACACAAACACCTAAAGAATCAAACTCTTAATCTTTTGGGGCTATTTTCCCTCATCCAAAACATGAAAATGAAGTGAGTAGGAGCTTCTCCTTTTGTAGGAAATGTGCTCCTACTAGAATCCCATACCACCATCCAATACCATCCAATTGAGTTCCTAGAGGTGATGTTGTTATATCTAGGGCATTCTCAATAGCTTTTAAGATTATATGAAAACATTCTCACTAGATGTTGTTTTACATAATCAATTGCTACATCGATTTTTAATAATCATGCACATAGAGTTTTAATATCTTATTTGTTGTTCATTCTTGCAGGGGTGATATTGTTGTTTTGTTATGAAACGTATTGAATATGGGTAACATATGTAGCAATAAAATAAAGTCTAGAAGGAAGGAGCCACCCCTGAAAAGGCCCATGAGATAAGAGAAAAGGCCAGGTTGTACACGGAAAACCGTAGACATCAAAATGTTAGTGCCTTAGATCCATCAACAAGCAACGACGAAGTGGTTGAAGTCAATCAAATCTTGCTTGATGTCGAGTATGAAGGTATGGATGTTGAACAAGTTGTTAATTGGCAACCTCCCCAAGAAGAGCACACACACATCGAACACACTCCCTTGCAGGACCAAACTATGAACGAAGGGCCACAACAAACTGGTGACGAGACTCGTACTTCCTTTCTGACTCCCTTGCCTCGACTATCAAGCAGATGATGAAGAAATCCCAGACGTATTCATGTGGATGAAAGTTCATTTTCAGGACTTGAAGGTAAGTTTCCCAAACGCACTATTGATTTCCATTGTGGCAGGATAATCAAAGAATTTTTTGAATCCAAAATCGATGCAGCAAAATGTCAATTATTTCTAGCTTTGTTAAAATCGCATTGTCTAGCTCATGTTAGGAGAATTTTGGGCATAAAGGTAGTTAGAAGTTCAAAGGCCAACAATCATGTTGTTAGAAATCTACAATCTATAATTAATTTGATAGGAAAAAATTCTCGTACAAAATATTTTAATGCGGCCCGTCGAGTACTATCGGAAACGATCGTAGAGAAATCCACAAGTCAACATCGCCTGCTATCACACACATGTAAAATCTTTAAAGTAGATAGAAAGACTCTTCAAAAGTATTCTACAATTAGAGAAAAACTTGACACCCCAGGCCAAAAATATTGTTGGGCCTTTGTTGGTAGGTTACCTTGATCAGACATTAAGCTTATTGATGCTGTTAAAGAACTAGTACAAAATTTTTGGCATGATAACACTAGACCATCATCGAATCAAATAGATGTGTTCAAGTTTAGAAAAGGCATTCAGGGGTGTGAACCCCATGTCAAGCACTTCCTTGACATGACACAAACATAACTCTACGATAGGTTCAAGAATGAGCACACACAATTGAACTTGGGCCAAAGATCCTTTGACTCAAATGCAAACCCTGGTATGTTAGAATTTGCATTGATCGAAACACATGTTGCTATAGATACCATGTAGAATTTGAGTACTATTATGATACATATAGACATATATTTTGTGATTTCCATACTAACATTGTGCATGAATGCCCATCATTACAACCACCAAATGTATCCAGAGAATTTATACATAGCATAATGTGTCCAAGACCTGAAGGACAAAAATATTATAAAAGATCATGTTTATATGGGACATGTTCCAATTGCAGTGGATTTGCATTATTGATACGATGCATCCATGAAACCAATGAGCACGAATTTGGGAGGATGTCAGTAGAAATGTAGAACTTCAAGTACATAACATATCAAGTAGATAGTACGAAGGAAAGAAAAAAAATTGCATTGGTGAAGTCACAGGTAATCTAAGTTTGCATACTTTCATACTGTACATGTTGAATTTGTACATATATATTCAGATTGAAAATGTCACATTGTATTAATGCCCTTGGTTTTGTGGCACCAAGTACAAATTTGCGATTTCATGAAGGAATTCTACCAAAAGACCAAGCAGTATGTACAACATGTCCATGTAGCACAATGGTAGGATGAACAATACAAACAATGCAGGGACACCTTTCCCAATGGAACAATATTGTCGGTTGTGGACTTTGTTGAAAACTACACCCTGCAGCCACATAATGAGATTCAAAGTCAATACTACCATTCAGACCAAGTTAGCATAATGGTCCTATTGTAGATACAATAGATCCCATGTTTTAAAGAAAACATGGGAGCCCCAAATTTTGATATGTAAAGGTAATGATTAAATTCCTTGATCATTTTGGGGTTTTTCATCATGCTTTCATTACTTTGCTTTGATTTGATTAAGTTAGTAATTTTCCCTTTCGAAAATTCCCTTGATTTTGTGTGTTTTTTGTGAGTTGTGGAAGTCTTTGGTTTTCCCAAAAAATAACTCATTCTGCAACCCGCAATCCGCAATGCGAATTATGGAAGATCATTTTTTCAATTTTGAAACATGTTTGTTCTGCAACCTGCAATGCGGATTGCGGATGCAGAGTTGTTTTTTCTAATAATTGCAGTTGTTAGCACCCGCAACCCACAATGCGGATTGCGGGAACACCTTTTAATTAGTTTTACACTTTGTGATTCCACAACACGCATTTTCAGATTGTGGATTGCGGAAAGTATTTAAATAATGAGTACGTGTTTTGCGTTTCTGCAACCTGAAACGACGGATTGCGGATTGCGGAAACCTTTGGTTTGTTAATGTTTAGAGTTTTGATCCCACAACCCGCAATTGTGGATTGGGGATTGCAAGAAGGATGTATATATTTTCAATCAAACGCCCGCAGCTTCCTTTCGCATCCTCCATGATTAATCGTAACCATTCCTTCACCTTAATCCTACGGTCGATATTGGATTGTTCTCATTTTGTTAACTATGTCTGTTTTCCGTTTTTCTTCATCATTTTTTTATTTGTAATCAGGTTTTAAACAACGATTTTCACCTGCGGCCAAACATGAACCGGTAATCATTGATCCCACTAATTCGTAGCCGACCAACAGTTGAGATTTGACATTAAATCATACGTAAATTAATGCAAATCTTATCTTATCTTAACCCAATTTTCATCGACACATGCTATGGGTTATTTCAATACAGACATGATAAATGCAGGTTTCAGACCGTAAGATGTCAATCATGGCAATTCATTACGCTCAGTCATTCCTGGAATCTTTATTTTTTCCTTTATATACAGACGTCGACATGGGAAATTTGTTGATCGTCATATTGTAATTGAAAGGTCTTGTTAGTTATTTTTCACAAGTTTTCCTTCTGACGGTCATACTGTGAGCAACATGCAGAGAGATCACAAATATTTGGTCATATTTCATGAAGAAAAAGAACTTCATCCCCTTCTATACCAAGAACCTGTGTCGCCACCTTTTGATGCAGGTGTTCCTGATGACAGCAGTGGTAGTGAAGAAGAGGATTCTAAGATTAAATCCATCTGCATATGGCTCCCTCAAAGGAAGAGAAGGAATACCACTGAGGAACCAGCTAATCGAGACGATACCATTATCCAACATTTTATAATCAATGAAGTACCTGCCACTCCACCAATCCCTTTGAAGGATGAACAAGTGGCCTACTTTTCAGTTTTCGAGAACATTGTCGATCATCACGAACCTTCTAAGAAGGATCTTTTGGTACCCTTGTCATCCGTCATAGATAGCTAGTAGACTGTGGTTAACATCCACAGTTTGCTACGTGATATTTCCTCGAGATTACGTGATGAGTATTTTTTGAAATTTTGTGAAATATTTGGTATGAACCACTCCCTACGATGATATGCTTAGACTAGATGATTTTGTAAATCGTTGTTTTCATGCGATGGATATCCTTTGTAACTATTTTTCTAATGATTATTTAAAGGGTAGAGGTCTCTTGGGGAAAGGGGGGGGAGATAATCGCCGGAGAAGGACTGGAGAAAAGTTGTTTCACTTGTGATCTTGTAATTTTTTGCACACCAATGAATCAAAGTTAGTTTCTTTTGGCATCTTCTTTGTTTATGTTATCAAATTTCTTTGATGATGTCTGATTTCTTCACCTTAATTATTTATGAATACTGTTGATTTTGCAGCCGATCATTAATGCCTTAATCTATGATGTATATTTGTCTTAATTCATGGTATTTGTATATTTACATTTTAATTGAATTTATTTAATTAAAATTTTTATCTATTTCTGCAAATGATTCACATAAATTCATAATTCATGTTAATTTTTCAATTAGCATAAGAACTACAGGATAATCTTGCATGCTCTCAATCTTTGAACTGTTATCAACAAATTTTATTGCTTGGCTATATTTTGAAGTAATAAGTAATGATCCAATTTTACTTTTCTATTAAGCTAGTGAATTAACTTATTAATACTCAAGCCAAGCTATCCTACGCACAAGAAATACACTTCCTTTAGATTAGAACAGACTTATTTTAGATTTTCTTCAAGGTAGATTTGATCTAGGTTTAGATCCATTTAGATTTAGAACACTTTAATATTCCCTCAGAGGAAGACTGATCCTTTGGGATCAAACCCCATAAGTGCCAGTGGAGGCCTTTGTATCTGTGGGAGTTAACTACACCAAACAGGCTGGGGATAGAACTGCTCTTGCGCGGAGCCTTTTGAAGCCTTTCATTCTGGGTTTTCACCCTCTATTGTTAGCCTTAGAACCCATTCCAGCAACCTACTCATCTGAGGCTTCAACAAATGGCGCTAGAAGGAGGGCCTGAAACAAGATATTCCTAAACAAAATACTAATAGAACTCCTCTAGCAAGAACCCCGATTTTCACCCATAGTCACATGCAGGAATCTACCTCTGTTGAACAACCGATGCAAGATCCAAACGCCATTCCTGCTACCCCTGTGATAGAGCAGGAAACTAGAAGGGGAAACATTATTTTTGTATCACCCACTAGGGGACCCCTCACACTCGAACAGATACTCAAAGTTTCTTCCAATAGTGTTGCTAGGTTACAACAAAGGATCGCTGAAGAGTGTAATCAAGGACTAGCAGCAATTCATCACCAGAACACCGATCAGCAAGCTAATAACCAAGATAAACAAAATTCAGGTTTCCCAAACTCTGAACAACATAATTCACCTCGCCACAATCTGCTTCCCGATTTCAATCTTGATATATTATTCGAGGAATCAGAACAAGACCAACCAAACATTGCCATAGGTGGACCACCACCAACACCTCCTTCATCTTAATCATCCTCATCTGACAATTCATCACATAGTGAGTCAGACTCCACTTCTTCTTCAGAAGACATACCCATGGTTGAAGGTGCAAACAGACCCTAGCTAGACCACAATGTTGTGTTTATAGTTGGAGATCAACACAGACTCCCTAAAAATCCTGAAAAGTGTCTACCTAAGTTTGATCCTGATGAGAAATCACCTGCCCTTGATCATATCAAAACCTTTATGCAGGAAATCAGAATTAGGAGTGTCGTTCATGAAGATGTAGTCTGTAGATTGTTTCCTTACACTTTCAAGGGAAAATCCTCCACTTGGTACTTTTCCCTAGAAGCCAGATCCATCTCTTCATGGGATGACTTTGAAAAAATGTTCATCCAAAAGTTTGGAGATGATAAGACTCCAGAAGACTTGGTTATAGACTTGTCCTCAATGAAAATCAAAGGCAAGGAGATAGTTAAAGATTACAATCAAAGGTTTTCACACTTGAAAAATAGAATTCCTACTACATTTCTTCCTACAGAAGAACTATTGGTTGCCTATTATGTTAAAGGCTTACCAGTTCCCATTGCTATGTGGGTAAAACAAGATCGAAATGACAGCTTGCAAGAGGCCTTTGCTAAGGCTATCCAAGTTGAAAAGGATATATACTGTATGAAAGATAACCCTGATGCTTCAGTAAAACAACCTTCCACCTCCAAAAGAAAGAAAGAAGATCCTCCAAAACCCACAATGCAAAACAAAGACCCATAATTTTGAGATGAATGATATGAAGAATTTTCTCCAAAAGATCTCAAATGAAATGGTAGACCTAAATAAAAGCAACACAGAAAACCAGAACAATAACAAGGGATTCAATAGACAACCTTTCAGAAGACCTTATCAACCTCCCCAAAACCAAGTCCCCCCTAATCCTAATGAAGGATTGAACTCTGAAGAAATTCTTCCTATTTTTAAAGCTTTGGTTTCAAAATCATATAATTCTCCTGATCATCCATATGAGAACCTACAAGAGAATCAAGATCCAGAACCACCAGATGAAGTAGAAGATCAACAGATAAAAACAATTAGCTTCTTTTCAGAACTTCCCATGGCTGAGGAGGAAGATTATCCTGAGTTCGTCTTCAATGTCCAACATCCCTATAACACAAGGAGTAAAGGACATCCCACATAGGAAGCTTCCACTTCAACACCCATGCCAAACAGAGGTAAAGCACCAATAGTTAAGGACACTTTAATTCCTGGAATAGAATACAGTCTGATTGAGGACTTGAAAAGAGTAAAAGCCAATATTTCTCTTTTTGAACTTCTGAAAATCCCTGCAATGAGAGACAGTCTGCCCAAGAGTATGATTGTCAAAAAACCCAGGGAGGCTCAGAACAACAATTTGGAAACATACTCTAAACCTGGAAATCAGAATCCAGGTAGCAAGAAGACACCTCCTTTCTTGCTTACTTTTGAAGTCTTCAATAGAAATGTCCATAATTGTATGATAGATTCAGGGGCTTCATCAAATGTGATGCCTCTATCTGTCTGTAAGAAATTGAATGCCTTTGTGGATCCCTGCCATACTCAAATTGTCCAATTTGACAGATCCGAAGTTAGAGTGGTGGGAGAACTGAAAAATGTCTTGTTAACACTATCTCCTGACCCCAGAATCCACCAGACAGTGGATATTATTGTGGCTGACATTCCAAAAATGTATGGCATGTAGCTGAGTAGAGATTGGTCAGAGAAGCTCAAAGGCTACTTTGCTACTAACTGGTCTCACTTATGGCTTCCCTACAATGGGAGACCAAACAAAATTAAAATTAGTAGGGAACCTTATATGAAACAAATTGTCACAGACTTAAATGAGCCTAGTGAGCCTGCTGCATACTTCAGCTCACATGTGGAACATTACACTTTTGATACTTTCTTTGGGGATCTGCCTGCGGATTTGTTACCAGCTGAGAATATACAGAATCAGCCCCAAATTGTCAATCTTACTTATGTTCCATTCTGAGGCACTGTTGTACAAATGTATACAATGTAAATACTAATTTTAGAATATACTTGAATGCATGGACTCTATTTTTTTATGGCTCCAGATCTAAAGATGGAGCTGGTGTAGGTTGTGTCCTAATTGATCCAAAAGGGACCAAAACTATGATTTCTTGCAGACTTGAGTTTGAATGCACCAACAACATAGCTGAATATGAGGCCCTGGTTCAGGTACTCAAGAAGGCCATTGATATGGGTGCCTAGGTAATCAAATGTTATGGAGATTCTGAGATCATAGTAAAACAGGTGAGAAACAAGATACTTTGTTTGTCTCCTTGTTTGATTAACTGTCAAAAATTGGTAAGAGATCACACTAACTCTTTTTCTGCATTTAACATAAACTTAGTCCCCAGATCACAGAATTTTGATGCAGATTTACTGGCTAATACTACATCAAGGTTGATTCCACCAGAAGGTTTGTCCCCTAACACTTTTTCAATTGAACTTATGTACAGGCCTTCTATTCCTGATAATGTGACAAATTGGAAGGTATTTGATGATGATCAACAAATCTTAGACTTTCTCACAGCCCAAGATGAGGCTGAACATGAGAAATATCTGTCTGGTCCTTCCAACCTCATCCCTAAATCAGTCATCAACCTGGAGAAATACTACGATATGCACGATAAGTTCAAGCAAAAGACCAACTGTAAAACCCATATTTCATCCCTCAACTATGAACCTGTCAACCTAGGAACAGAACAGAGTCCTCGTTTCATCAATCTAGGGGTTGATTGCTCTACTGAGGAAAAGAGAGCATTTATCAAATTGTGCAAAAAGTTCAAAGATGTTTTTGCATGGGCATATGATGAACTCAAAACTTTTGACACCAGTATCATGCACCATAATATACCAATGAAACCAGAAGTAAATCCTTATCAGTAGACATTAAGGAAGATGCATCCCAGTCTGGAACCCTATGTAAAGAAGGATCTGGAGAAATTACTGGAAGCACGAATTATATTCCTTGTCAGACATACACAGTGGATTGCTAACCTGGTACCTGTTCGGAAGAAGAATGGGGAAATCAGACTCTATGTTGATTTCAGAAACTTAAACAGAGCTTCTGAAAAGGACAACTACCATGTTCCTCCTATGGAGTGGATTCTACAGAAAGTAGTAGGGTATAAGATGTTTTCTCTCCTTGATGGCTTCTTAGGATATAACCAATTCGTAGTTGCCCCTGATGATCAACTAAAAACAGATTTTAGGACCCCTTGGGGAACCTTTTCCTACAAGAGAATGCCTTTTGGGATGATAAATGCAGGTGCTACATTCCAGAGAGCTATGGATATAGCTTTCAGGGGTTTGATGCACAATTCTGTCTTCATATATTTAGATGATATTACTATTTATTCTAAAAAACGACATGAATATTTGTATGTTCTGAAACAGGTGTTTGAACACTACAGAAGATATGGAATCTCATTGAACCCGAAGAAGTCTACATTTGCAGTCACCGAAGGTAATTTTTTAGGTTTTATTGTTTTGAAAGAAGGCATGATTATTGATCCAGAACACACAGAGTCCATTTCGAATATTGGCCTACCTGGTTTACGCAAAGCCATGAAATCCTTTCTCAGTAAGATTAATTTTGTTCATAGATTTGTTCCGAATTTTGCTCAAATTGTTAAGCCATCGCAAAAATTAGTTAAAAAGATGCACAGTTCAAGTGGTATGAGGAACAAAAATATGCCTTTGTTGAAATCCGAAGAGCCATTGCGGAAGCCCCTGCTATGATGTCTCTAGACTTCAGCAAAGATTTTATTCTGTACACCTTCGCTACTGACTTCTCCTATGCAGTTGTCTTGACACAGAAATATGATAATGATGCTGAAATTCCAATTTCATTCATGAGTTCCACTTTCAAAGGAGCATAAATCAACTACTCCCAAATCGATAAACAAGCTTACACGGGTTACAAATCAGTGAAACATTATAGACCGTATTTATTGAAATCTCGGACTAAAGTCATCGTTCCTTATACAACTATCGGGAATGTTCTTGTTCAGAAGGAACTAGGAGAAAATAGAGCTCATTGGATGACAGCCTTGCAAGAGTATAACTTGGAGATCATAACAGCAAAGATTGTGAAATGCCAAGGCTTGTGTCTGCTGACCACTCAATCCAATGATCATGTACAATAGCAGATTGAGTGGGAACAAGAAGAGAGTACAACAACAGGTTATGTTAATGTTATCATAACCCAGGCATCTGAATGGTATGATGACATTAAATTCTTCCTCACCCATGGGTTTGCACCTAAAAACCTTGACTTTAAAAAATGCAAAGCTTTAAGGCTAAAATCCATGCCATATCAATTTATAGATGGAGTTCTCTTTATGAAGAATTATGATGGTGTTTTTCTCAGGTGTTTAGACAAAGAAGAAACTGATAATATTCTTTTGCAATTCCATGCAGGACCTGTGGGAGGGCACTTCTCGGGAGAAACCACTGCACATAATATCTTGAGGGAAGGATAATGATGGCCTACTTTGTTCAAGGACTCCTATGCTTATGTCAGAAAATGTGACCCCTGTCAGAAGTGTGCTAGAAAAATAAAAAAACGTTCCTTCCTTTGCAACCAGTAACAGTTCAATTTCCATTTCAACAATGGGGGTGGGATTTTTTTGGACCCATTAACCCTGTTTCCTCCCTACAACACAAGTATATCTTGACAGCCACAGACTACTTTACCAGGTGGGTAGAGGCAGTCCCTCTCAGACAATGTAATACAAACCAAGTGATATCTTTCCTTGAAAGTCAAATAGTCACTAGGTTTGGTGCCCCTAAATTTCTAGTATTTGACAATGCAACTTATTTTTCTTCCATTGATCTTACACAGTATGCCCTTGAAAAGGGGATAAAACTAAAGTTTTCTGCCAATTACTATCCACAAGGGAATGGACTAGCAGAGTCTTCTAATAAAAACTTAATTAACATCTTGAAGAATACAGTTGCTACTCACCATAAAGATTGGCACACCCAACTACACAATGATTTTTGGGCAGACCGGGTCACCCCAAAAGCAACCTTAGGAAATTCCCCTTACTGTTTAGTTTATGGTAAGGAGGCCATCTTGCCACCCAACCTCATGATCCCTTCACTACAGTTGACACAATCTATACAAGAGGATGATTCTTCCGCACTCCATCATAGAATTGATATGTTGCTCAAGCAGGAAGAAGATAGGGAGAAGTTCAAAAACAAGCTGTATCAACATCAACAGCTAGTAAAGAGGTGGTTTGATGAGAAGTCCTCATCTGATAGGGATTTTACTGTGGAAGACTTGGTGTTAAAGTGGGATAAGCAACATAAAGATAAAAATGATTACACCAAGTTCCAACGCCTATGTCTAGGACCATTCATTGTTACAGAAAAGCTTGGTCCTAGTACTGTCTAATTGCAGACACTGGGAGGTATCATAGACACCTACCCAGTGAATGTGCAATTGCTTAAAAAGTATTTTGTTTGATTAAGCAGATTCACTTGCTGTACATAAAGTGTGGCTTGTTTGCTTTTCTGCTTTGTTTTCATTTGATTTTTTCTTTTTGTACATTAGTTTTATTTTCAATAAAGTACGCACATTTTGGAAGAGGCTGTTAATCAGCATGTCTCAAGTCAGCACAAATCTGAATTTTCAAGGTAAACATTATCAATTTTAATTTCACTCAACCTGTATCAGAAAATGTTTTTCATGAAATTAAACAGTCAATATTTGCAAAGCTTTGATTGATACCTTCCCACCTTTATCAATATCTTTATGGATGTTTTGTGTGGTTAACTGAAGTTGAGGAAGCAATTGGTTTTCATGCTTTATGTTTCATTAGTGAATGGCAGCATATATTCGTAGCTTTGTCAGCCTTACCCATTATGGATCCCACTCTGATCACCTTAAAAATAATTCACCTTAATAATTGTAGATTGCAAGATGGGGGTTCTTATTACCATCCAGCCCATTATGTTCATAGATGTTTAAGTGGAATGGCATCCCCACATCGAGCCACCAAACTTGGGGGATGAATTTCAGCTGCTGCTGGAAGTTGGAAGATCCTATCATAGGTCGGTCATTCATGATATGCAAAACATCGGTGAGTAACACTACTATCATGTGGTTACCAAGCCATAGTAGTGTCTTGCAATCTATGCATTAATAAATTTTGTTTTTCTTTGTAAGACAATTCGTTGCATATGAGGATAAGGGGGGTCTTATCACAAGCCATCCCTACCATGATCATGGGTCTGATTTTGGACTAGAATTGCCACTTATGGTCACCAAGCCATGGTAATTGCTTTTAGTGTCAAAAGCAAAAAGACAAGGAGTCTCCTTACCGAGCTAGCTTGTTCAGTTTCCAGATCAGGTTTGTGAATGGCATTACCAACATCTGATCACCAAGTCAGGGCAATGGCCTTGTATCAATAGAAGTCTTGTTTACATATCTGCATTCTATTTTGAAGGAAAAGAACAAAAAAAAGGAAAATGAATATATTGTAAGTAATGCATTTGTACATAAATAAATAATTAATAAATTTAAGGTGATTCAAGATTTGGTAACCCGGAATGGTTCTAAGTTTTCTCTAAGGCTCATCACAAACTGCCTTCATATGACTACATAATGGTAAAGGATTTGTATTTCCTTCTGAGGCTGCTTTGTCATATGAACATCATCATTAAATGGTTTTTCGATGGGGATATATCAATCACATGACTAACTTTGTTATTTTGATTGTGTTTTATGAAAACATTTTGGTTAATTACAGGTTGAAACATCAAGTTTGCTGACATGTCTTCCTTGTACTTACATATTTTATTTACAGAGATAACTGATTCGTCCTAGCCAGTCGCCATTTGTTGTAGGTACAACAGATCCCATGATCATTTTGGGATTTTTGATCATGCTTTCATTACTTTTCTTTGATTTTATTAAGTTAGTAATTTTCCCTTTTGAAATTTCCCTTGATTTTGTGTGTTTTTTGTGAGTTGCGGAAGGCTTTGGTTTTCCCAAAAATTAACTCGTTCCGCAACCTGCAATCCGCAATCCATAATGCGGATTGTGGAAGCTCAGTTTTTTTATTTGAAACATGTTTGTTCCGCAACCCGCAACCGCAGATTACGGATGCAGAGTTGTTCTTTCCAATAATTGCAGTTGTTAGAACCGCAACCTGCAATGCGGATTGCAAGAACACGTTTTAATTAGTTTTGCGCTTTGTGATTCCGCAACCCGCATTTGCGGATGGAAGATTGCGGAAAGTCTTTAAATAATGAGTTTGCGTTTTACGTTTCCGCAACCCGCAACCCGCAACGGTGGATTGTGGATTACGGATTGTGAATTGCGAAAAGCACGTATATATTTTCAAACAAATGCCCGCCGCTTCCTTCCGCATCCTCCATGATTAATCGTAATCATTCCTTCACCTTGATCCTGCAGTTGATATTGGATTGTTTTGATTTGGTTAACTATGTCTGTTTTCCATTTTTCTTCATCATTTTTTTATTTGTAATCAGGTTTTAAACAATGATTTTCACCTGCGGCCAAACATGTACTGGCAATAATTGATCCCACTAATTTGTAGCCGATCGACAGTTGAGATTTGACATTAAATCATATGTAAATTAATGAAAATATTATCTTATCTTAACCCAATTTTCGTCGACACATGCTATGGGTTATTTCAATACAGACGTGATAATTGCAGGTTTCATACCGTAAGATGTCAATCATGGCAATTCATTACGCTCAGTCATTCCTGGAATCTTTATTGTTTTCCTTTAGATACAGACGTCGACATGGGCAATTTGTTGATCATCATATTGTACTTGAAAGGTCTTGTTAGTTATTTTTCACAAGTTTTCCTTCTGACGGTCATACATTGAGCAACATGCAGAGAGATCACAAATCTTCAGTTAGATTTTGTGAAGAAAAAGAACTTCATCCCCTTCTATACCAAGAACCTGTGTCGCCACCTTTTGATGCAAGTGTTCTTGATGAAAGAAGTGGTAGTGAAGAAGAGGATTACGATATTCAATCCATTTGCATATGACTCCCTCAGAGGAAGAGAAGGAAGACCACTGAGGAACCATCTGATTGAGACAATACCATTATCCAAGATTTTATAATCAATGAAGTACTTGTCACTCCACCAATCCCTTTGAAGGAGGAACAAGTGGCCGACTTTTCAGTTTTCAAGAACATTGTTGATCATCACGAATATTCTAAGAAGGATCTGTTGGTTCCCTTATCATCCGTCATAGATAGCTAGTAGATTGTGGTTAACCTCCACAGTTTGTTACGGGATGTTTCCCCGAGATTATGTGATGAGCATCTTTTGAAATTTTGTGAAATATTTGGTATGAGCCACTCCCTACGATGATATGCTTAGACTAGTTGATCTTGTAAATCCCTGTTTTCATGGGATGGCTATCCTTTGTAACTATTTTGTAATTATTTTAAAGAGTAGAGGTCTCCTGGGGAAAGGGGGGAAGATAATCGCTAGAGGACTGGAGAAATGTCGTTTCACTTGTGATCTTGTAATTTTTTGCAAACCAATTAATCAAAGTTAGTTTCTTTTGGCATCTTCTTTGCTTATGTTATCAAATTTCTTTGATGATGTCTAATTTCCTCACCTTAATTATTTATGAATACTGTTGATTTTGCAGCCAATCATTAATGCATTGATCTGTGATTTAGATTTTTCTTAATTTTTCATGGTCTTTGTATATTTATGTTTTAATTGAATTTATTTAATTAAAGTCTTTATCTATTTCTGCAAATGATTCACATAAATTAATAATTCATGTTAATTTTTCAATTAGCATAAGAACTATAGGATAATCTTGCATGCTCTCAATCTTTAAACTATTATCAGCAATTTTTATTGCCTGGTCATATTTTGAAGTAATAAGTAATGATCCAATTTTACATTTCTGTTAAAGTGGTGAATTAACTTATTAATACTCAAGCCAAGCTATCTTGCACACAAGCAATACACTTCCTTTAGATTAGATCAGACTTAGTTTAGATTTCCTTCAAGGTAGATTTGTTCTAGGTTTAGATCCATTTAGAGTTAGAACACTTTAATATTCCCTCACGGGAAGATTGATCCTTTGGGATCAAACCCCATAATTGCCAACGGAGGCCTTTGTATCTGTGGGAGCTAACTATACCAAACAGGCTGGGGATAGAACTGCTCTTGTGCAGAGCCTTTTGAAGCCTTTCAGTGTAGGTTTTCACCCTCTGTTGTTAGCCTTAGAACCCATTCCAGCAACCTACTCATCTGAGGCTTCAACAGGTCCATATCAGGTATAGGCATGCGCTAGAGAGCAGCAATGACATGAGGATAATATTGAAAGAGACCAACTTGTACATCAGTGATGACAGGTGCCACAACATGCATTATGTGCAGCATTGCTTCAGAATTTTCTAAGATCAGCTGAAGGAGAGAGGTATACAGATGGATTAGCATTGGATATGGTCAGATGGTTGTGCAGGCCAATTCAAAAATGCACGTGTATTCCAGTGGTTGAGTATTTTGCACAAGAATTATGATGTGATGCATATATGGAACTATTTTGAGACTGGGCATGGAAAGGGAGAGCATGATGGGGCTAGAGCATGTCTCAAAATTGCCCTACGAATGGAGGAGATGAGTTGCATGTCAAACCCTCATATTCGGGATGCAAAATCCATAGTTTGATGGTGCTCTGGAAAAATGTCAAATCGAACCACAAAGCAGCACAGATCAAAAGGTAGAGGACATGTTGTCAAAAATTTCTGGCATGTGGTTGATATACATCGATTGCATTCTTATAATTGTAGTACTGTGCAAGGAACTCATGGATTTCATTCGGTTCGAAGCTCAAACAACCCTTTATTTGAAATATGGACGCGGAAAATTGCTTGCTTTTGTGGGCCTTGCAACAGTTGTAAGTAGGATGAGTGTAAATCAATGGATTGGGTTGATCAATGGGATCATGTATCACTTGCAGTGGACCCATGTGCGATTGTTGAAAAAATCCATTTAGAGGAAGGCCAATCCTCTATTTAGAATGAATATGATCATATATCTAATCTTGTATAGCCAGGTAAACATTTCTGCATGCATATCTTGGTTCCCTCCTTGTTTTTGTAATTATCCAAGTTATCAAACCACTACTTGTTGGAATATGACTGTAAAATGCATTTTTGCAGGACACATCTATGCAGTTGTCACCTTGACAGACAGTGCAATTGGGACGAATTATTGGTTGGCACGATGCATCCAGGGGAAGAAAACCCTCATCGCATCATTAACCGATAGTGAAGGCATTACCTTTCTGACTGGCTTGATGGTTGTTCAGGGGAATATCTTACAGTAGATGGAAAGGTACCAAAGACCAATGGCTACGCATACATGGATTATAGACTAGGTTCACGGGTGTATCACTTTACGCACTTGATCATTTGTACAAACATCCAACTGCAAACAATTTTAACGAAGACATCAAACAAGGTACACTACTTACTACCTCATGCAAAGCACGAGAGGTTGTTCGATACAATAAAAAACCGAGAGGATCCAGAAGGCCTAATTGATTGAGGTACATAGTATAGCCATGTGATTGTTTATTCATGCATGATTAATGTTATTCATGTTGGATAGTTTATTTGATATCGTTATCTTATATCATTTATTTGATATTTGAGTTATGATTTATAGCCATGTGATTGTTTATTCATGCATGATTAATTTTATTCATGTTGGATAGTTTATTTGATATCGTTATCTTATATTGTTTATTTGATGTTTGAGTTATGATTTATAGCCATGTGATTCATAACCTCCTAATCATATTTGAATATGCTCATATGGAGGCCACTTCTACCCATTCCATGGATGAAGCGATGTTGAAACTTAGTCTAGCCCTAGAAGCACTAATATAACCCTACAAACCTAATCTATCCCTAGAAATCCTATAAAGCTAAACTAACCATAGAAACACTAATTTAACACTAGAAAACTAAGCTAGAATACTATAAACCTAATCTAGTCCTAGAAACCTAAACTAGCCCTAGAAACACTAATCTAACCCTAGGGATCTGATCTAGAATCCTAGAAACCTAATCTGGCCCTATTAACCTAATCTAGCCCTAGAATCCGTGAACCACCACACGTACCCTCAATAGGGGGTATTTGGACTCCAAGTGGGACAGGATCACTATTAGAAGGGTTTGTCATGTCACACAAGTACACCACTAGAGAACTCAACTTATAGAATCCAAGTCTACATGTCCATCCTGGTATTTCAATCCTCAAACCCTAGGTCTTATACTCTAGCATCAAACCCTAATATGCATTTGGTTGGTGATAAGAATGAGATGCTTTATGTTGGGATTGAACTATTTCAATATTTAGGCCTCTAACACCTCTACAACTTCTTCCACTACCATAATCTCATATTTCAATGATGTCAGTGGCTTGTGATTATGAGATACAAAGGTTGCAGTCATCTCCAAGTCCTTAAATTTTCCTTGCAAATAAATATAAATATTTATTTTTCTTGGAACGTTGGGGTACATGCAAGAGAACATGAACATGTTAATATCACACACAAAAAATCTCAATTCTACTCTCCGTCGGTGGATATCACAGACATATAATGTAAATCAATCCTTGGCTTTGCAAGAAATGTGGTCCATCTTCCTTTACAAGGAGATATAACATGCATGAATCACTAAAACAAGTCGTCCAATGCAATACATCTACTTCTCTTCTTCTTATTTAGAAAATGCACCTGGAGTTTCATAAAAAAAACCTAATCATAAACCTCGAAGTCCAAGAAACGGTGCCAATGTGCCATCTCCGGAGCTAGGGTTTTGCTCAATGAGGGCCATTCCAAATTCATTCAAGGGGGTCATTTCTCGTCCGAGGAATCCTGGGCATGCATGGCCACCGTGTACACGTCAACGATGGTCATACGCAAGCGTGGGATTTGACGGAACCCAAGTTTGCTTGTCGGTTTAGGTTCCGTGACCAAGATGCTCGTAGCACCCAAACCGTGGCTTCGGTTGTAAATACGTCGATTCTGGTGGATCCGGAACGCCGGTTTTCAGCTAGGGAACCCCCCACAGCATGTTGAAAACCCCTGAAAACGGTGCCAATGTGCCATCTCCGGAGCTAGGGATTTACTCAATGATGGCCTTTCGAATATTGCTCAAGGGGGTGATTTCTCTTCCAAAGGCTCCCGGGCATGTGTGGCCACCGTGGACACGTCCACAATGGAAATACGCATGTGTGGGAACTAATAGAATCCAAGTCCACTCACTGGTTTAGGTTCCATGGCCTTGGAACAAATCCTCAAAGTGTCCTTGAATGGCCCCGGGGTGCCCGACGAAAATGCTCGTAGCACCCAAAGCGTGGCTCCGATCGTGTATCTGTTGATTCCTATGGATTTGGGACACTGGTTTTCATCCAGGGGACACCCCACAACGTGCCTCGAAGTCCCAGAAATGGTGCCAATGTGGAATCTTCAGAGCTAGGTTTTTTCTCAGTGAGGGCCATTCCAAATTTGCTCAAGGCCATTTCTCATCTGAATGTTGTCGGACGTGCGTGGCCACCATGGACACGTTCACAATGGAAATACGTACCTATGGGAGCCGACATAATGCAAGTCCGCTTGCCGATTTAGGTTCCATGCCCCCGGATCAATTCCTCAAAGTGTCCTTGAATGGCCCCGGGGTGCCAGATCAAGATGCCCGCAACACCCAAACCGTGGCTCCGGTCATGAATCCATCAATTCCAGTGGATCCGGGATGATAGTTTTTAGCTAGGGGCCCCCACAGCGTGCCTCCAACCCATGGAAATGGTGCCAATGTGCCATATCCAGAGCTGGGGTTTTGCTTAGTGAAGGCCTTTCGGATATTGCTCAAGGGGGGAATTTCTCGTCCAAGGGATCTCGAGCGTGCGTGGCCACTGTGGAAACATCCAAAATGGCCATACACACATACGGGAGCTGACAGAACCCTAGTCTGCTCTCGAGTTTGGGTTTTGTGCACCCAAAGCAAATCCTCAAAGTGTCCCTCAATGGCCCCGGGGTGCCCGACGAAAATGCCCGTAGCCCCCAAACCATGCTCCTATCATGTATCCATCGATTCTGATGGATCCGGGACACCGAATTTCAGCTAAGGGACACCCTAGAGCATGCCTCGAAGTCCCCAAAATGGTAATAATGTGCCATGTCTGAATCTAGGGTTTTGCTCAGTGAGGGCCATTCCAAATTCGCTCAAGGGGGCCATTTCTCATCCGAAGGCTCCTAGACGTGTGTGGCCATTGTGGACACATCCAAAATGGAAATACGCACGTATGGGAGCCAACATAATCCAAGTCCACTCGCCGGTTTGGGTTCCCCAAAGTAATTCCTCAAAGTGTCCCTGAATGGCCCCAGGGTGTCGGACCAAGATGCCCGCAACACCCAAACCATGGCTCCAGTCGCGAATCCTTCGATTCCAGTGGATTCGAGACGCCGTTTTTCAGCTAAGGGACCCCCCACAGCATGCCTCCAGCTTCCGAAAAGGGTCCCAATGTCCCATATATGGAGCTAGGGTTTTGCTAAGTGAAGGCCTTCCGAATAATTCTAAATGGGGCCATTTCTCGTCTGAGGGTTCCCGGGTGTGCGTGGCCACCGTAGACATGTCCACAATGGCCATATGCACATGTGGGAGCTGACGGAACCCAATTCCGCTTGCTATTTTTGGTTCCATGCCCCTGGATCTAATCCTCAAACTGTCCCTAAATGGCCCCAAGGTGTCGGACCAAGCTGCCCATAGCACCCAAACTGTGGCTCAGATCGTGAATCCGTCAATTATGGTGGATCTAGGACGCTGGGTTTCAGCTAGGGTACCCCCCATAGCATGCCACCAACCCCCGAAAATGGTGCTATTGTGCCATCTCTACAGCTAGGGTTTTTCTCAGTGAAGGCCTTTCGAATATTGCTCAAGGGGGTCATTTCTCATCCGAAGGATACCGGGCGTGCGTGGCCACCATGGACACATCTACAATGGAAATATGCACCATTTTGGATGTGTCCACGATGGCCATGCACGCCCGAGAGCCTTTGGATGAGAAATGGCCCCTTTGAGCGAATTTGGAATGGCCCTCACTGAGCAAAACCCTAGATCTGGAGATGTCACATTGGCACCATTTTTGGGAGTTCGAGGCATGTTGTGGGAGGTCCCCTAGATGAAACCCAGCATCCCAAATCCACCAGAATCGACATATTCACGATCCAAGCCACGGTTTGGGTGCTACGGGAATTTTTGTCGGACACCTTAGGGCCATTAAGGGACACTTTGAGGATTTGCTCCAGGGGCACGAAACCCAAACCAGAGAGCGGACTTGGGTTCTGTTAGCTCCCACACATGATTATGGCCATCATTGATGTTTCCATGATGGCCACACACATGCGGGAGCCCTCGGATGAGAAATGACCCACTTGAGCGAATTTGGAATGGCCCCGACTAAGCAAATCCCTAGTTCCTGAGATGGCACATTGGCACTGTTTCTAGGCGTTGGCGACACGCTATGGAGGGTCCCCTAGCTGAAACCTAGCGTCCCGGATCCACCGGAAACAACAGATTCACAACCGAAGCCACGGTTTGGGTGTTGTGGGCATCTTGGTCTGACACCTCGGGGCCATTCAAGGACTCTTTGAGGAATTGCTCCGGGGGCACGGAACCCAAACCGGCAAGCGGAATTGGATTATGTCGGCTCCCACACGTGCGTATGGCCATCATTGGCGTGTCCACGGTGGCCACGCACGCCCGGGAGCCCTCAAACAATAAATGACTGCCTTGAGCAATATTCAAAAGGCCTTCACTGAGCAAAACCTAAGCTCTGGAGATGGTGCATTGGCACTGTTTCCGGGGGTTGATGGCACATTTTGGGGGGTTTCCTAGATGAAACCCAGCGTCCCGGATCCACCGGAATCGACGGATTCGTGACCGGAGCCACTAATTTGGTGCTGCAGGCATCTTGGTAAGGCACCCCAGGGCCATTCCGGGACACTTTGAGAAATTGCTCCGGGGGCACGGAACCCAAACCGACGAGCGAACTTGGGTTCCGTCAGCTCCCACACATGCATAAAGGAGCTTTCAAACTACCATATAGGACCTTGGGTGGTGTTCCCAAGCGAATCATGGAAAAACACACATGCACCATCTTATATAATTCAATTTAGATGTTGAGATCTATTTTATGCCCTAATGGCATAATCACCAAGTGTCCTTGAAAGGATTTCGAAGGTGACCTGCAACTCGCCATAAAATGATGAGGATGTCCTTTGGAGTTTCCCTGGTGTGTCCATGTCGAGGATGTCTAAACACACATGCAAGAGCTTATGAAACTCAATTCTAATGCCTGGTTCAATTGTTATTCCCTAATGACAGAATCACCCATGTGTCCCTAAAAGAATTTAGAAGGCGACCCATAAAATAATGACAGTGGATCATATCAATGACCCATCAAATCCTTTGGGTCCATAACAATGAATTTGATTTAGGGGAACCTCTCTCATGTGGTCCATTTCCTAATGGTCATCTTGCTCATAGATATAACAAACTAGGGTTTTTCTTAGTAAGTGACTATGCACTTATGCATGAGATGGCGGAACCCAGGTCCGCTCACACGGTTGGTGTACGAACTGAACTGAGGAGATTCGAACCTACGACCTATGTATAGTCCCAAGGCTACCACCTTCAAGATTGAAGTGCAGCTGACAATGGAAGACATAAGTGTAGTTTATTACCACCGTGCAAATTTAATTTGACCTTATCAATCAATTCCCATCGCCATTTCCTCTCATACGACGTCCCACATCCATTTCTCTTGCCACCCACTCTTCATTCATTCTGCATGCATTATACTATGCAACTGTCACAGATTCTCACTACGTTTTCCCTCAATTAGTTTCTTAATTCAGTATGACCCATGCCCGCCATCTGAGGAGTGTTTCCA